>JANAVB010016999.1:5291414-5667190 GCA_029216955.1 Iris pallida | reverse complement strand
AGAACGTTGTCCTAAAATGCATATCACATAGAATGGTTAGGAACCTTTACGCATGTATATTTTCTATTGAGCTCTTACTATTCAGTTATGGCATGATATTATGTGTCTTGTTATGTCCCTCTGAGGACCTGGTTATCCTTCCAGGTATGTATTTTCGTGATTCTTGCAGGTGCTCTAGCTAAGGCCATTCCTTCCCTCGTGATGATTGCTCTTGGACTCGTCACTTGCTCTCGCTTGCTAAATTCTTTCCTTGTATATTTTTCCATGTTTAATTTGGTTGGTAGTGGACTTTGTCTCCGCCCAACTATTGTGTACATGACCAACTCAAAGTTGCTTTTATATTATTATTTATCTTTGTGAATGAGATTTAGTGTCTTGGCTTTCTACATTTTACAACTTATGTATACATACGAGCCATATATTTACTCGTATGTATATAGCTGGCATGATACGTATCTAGTCTCAAGAATTTGGGACTGGGATGTTACATGTTTTTGTGGTGGCCCATGCAGGTCAAGTTTGTCGATTCGGTTACATGACTGTACCGAATGGGCCTGCAATATAGGATTAGAGTTTAGAATCTCATCCATCTACTTGACTTCCTTTCTTGACTTCAAATTCTGAACTCTCGTTCGACCTCCTTGAATTGCATCTTGTTCGACCTCCTTCAAATTCTGAACTCTCGTTCGTCCTCCTTCAAATTCTGAGCTTACATTCACCTTCTCTACTGCGTCAGTCACCATCTCTGGACCTAGCAGTACTCTTTCTCTTACGTCGTCTCATGCAAGTGGAGTGCGGCAACGACGTCCATAGAGTGCCTCGAACGGTGTCATACCGATGCTAGCTTGGTAGCTGTTGTTGTAAGAGAACTCTACCAAGTGCAAATGGTCTTCCCAAGACCCTCCAAATTCTAAGACGCAGGATCTCAGCATGTCTTCTAGAGTCTGGATTGTTCTCTCCGATTGTCCGTCAGTCTGGGGATGGTAGGCGGTGCTGAACTTCAGTTGTGTTCCCAAACTGTCATGCAAACTCTTCCAAAAGTGAGAGGTAAATCTAGTATCTTTGTCACACACAATACTTACCGGAACTCCATGAATCCGGTAGATGTGCCGCATGTATAGTGCCGCCAACTTCTCGGTGGATAAACCAACTTTGAAGGGGATAAAGTGAGCTGACTTCGTCAGTCGGTCCACGATAACCCAAATGGCATCCTTCCTTCCTTGGGATCGAGGCAAGTCCCGACACAAAATCCATCGTTATGTGCTCCCATTTCTACTCCGGGAGGTCAAGCGGCTGCAATAGTCCTGCTGGTCTCTGTCTGCTAGCTTTTACTTGTTGACAAATTAAACATCTAGCCACATACCTGGATACGTCCTTCCTTATTCCGTACTACCACACTATCGTACGTATATCCCGGTACAGTTTGTTGGCTCCTGGATGTATAGAATACTGCGTCTGGTGCGCTTCTTGCATCAGCTCGTTCCTCAGCTCGCTAGTTGGTACGCAAAGCCTCGTACCATTCTTCAGTGCTCCATCGCTGGCGATTGAGAAACCCTCAAGTGTTCCTGCCAACACTTGATCTCTAAGTTTGCAAAGTGTCTCGTCTTGAAACTGCGTCTCCTGGATTTTGTCCATCAGACTCGAGCTCACTTGCAACTTCATCAACAATGAATCAGCATCCAGCTCCTTCCTTCCAGACAGTATAATCTCCAGTCCAAGCTTCTCGATGTCCTCTAGCAGGTGCCGCTCCTTGGTAAAAAACATCGCCATAGGGTATCGACTAAGTGCATCTGCGACCACATTAGCCTTACCCGGGTGGTACTGTAGATCGATGTCAAAATTCTTCATCAGCTCCAGCCATCTTCTTTGCCTCATGTTCAGCTCCTTTTGAGTGAAAACATACTTCAGACTTTTGTGGTCTGTATATATTTCCACTCTCTCTCCATATAGATAATGCTTCCATAGCTTCAAAGCAAAGGTGACTGCCGCAAGCTCCAGATCATGTGTGGGATAGTTCTTCTTATGAGTCCGTAATTGCCTAGATGCATAAGCAATCACTTTTCCATGTTGTTGAAGAACGCAACCCAGTCCTTTACCTGAGGCATCACTGTAGATTGAGAAACCACCAGTTCCTGCGGGTAGTGCAAGGATTGGTGCAGTGGTAAGTCTCTTCTTCAGCTCCTCAAATGATGCCTGACAATCTTCCGTCCAGGTGAACTCTTCATTCTTCCGAGTGAGCTTCGTCATCGGCTCAGCAATTCTGGCAAAATCCTTCACGAACTTCCGGTAGTAGCCAGCCAAGCCCAAGAAACTCCTGATTTCAGCAACTGAGCTTGGGGTAGACCACTTCTCAACAGCGGCTATCTTCTTCGGATCTACCAAAATTCCTTTTCCTGTGACAACATGGCTAAGGAAATTCACCTTGTCTAGAAAGAATTCACATTTGGAAAGCTTACTATACAGCTTCTCCTTTCTCAAAGTTTCCAGAACTTTCCTGAGGTGCTCTTCGTGCTCCTCTTCCGTCTTTGAATAGATCAGAATGTCATCGATGAAGACAACGACAATTGATCTAGGTATTCAAGGAAAACCTTGTTCATAAGCTTCATGAACACCGCAGGAGCATTCGTCAGTCCAAAAGGCATGACCAAGAATTCAAACTGCCCATACTTGGTGTTGAATGCCGTCTTGGGAATATCTTCCTTCCTGACCCTGATCTGATGGTAGCCAGATCTAAGATCAATCTTCAAAAACACCTTGGCTCCGCTCAATTGATCAAATAGGTCATCGATCTGGGGCAGAGGGTACATGTTCTTGATGGTGATATTGTTCAGCGCCCGGTAGTCGATGTACATCAGTACTGTTCCGTCCTTCTTAGGCACAAACAAGACAGGTGCTCCCCAGGGTGAAGCTCCGTCTCGAATGAATCTCAGAGCCTTCAGTTCATTGATCAGGTCCTTCATCTCCTTGGCCTCCTTCGGGTTGACTCTGTAGCATCCCTTAGAAATAGGGGGAGAGCCGGGGACTAGGTCAATGGTGAACTCTATGTCTCGATCTGGGGGTAATCCGGGAAGACTATCAGGGAAGACATCTGCCATAAAGGTGTAACTAAGAATTTTATTCATGTGGAGAATTACAGCAAAAACTCTCATGATTGATCTAAGGACATCCTGTTACAACTTTTTATAATAATAGATAATGCTATTCAGCAGTCCTAGGTACTATTCTTCATGGTTCTGGCTCTTGCATGAACAGTCTCCAACTGCTTCATCTTCTATGAACCTCGAGTCTGCATCATGCCTTATTGTAGGAGGCAAGATCTGCTGGATAGGAAGAGAGTCCCTAGGTTGTGGCCTAACAGGTATTGCTGGGGTATGTGCTCTGATTTGATGGAAAGATAAGGACAGTCCTTTATCCGATGTTCAGCAGATCCACATGCCAAACATTTCTCCAATCTCTTGCGACAAATATTGGCTTGGTGACCAAGCCTTTTACAGTAGTCACAAACCAAAAATTTCTTACGATATGACTGCCGGATAGGGCTCAAATATCTTCTAGATTCAGGGGTATCCCTCCTAGGACGAGGTTCCGCTCCAATTTGGTTTAAGATAGCTAAGGCTACATCATTGACGTTCTTCATGACTTCTCTCGTGATATTCATATGTTCCTGCTGGGCTTCAGCTTGAGCCTTCTGGAACTCCAGGATTTCTTGAAATAGGGCAACCATTTGGGAGGTGTTTGCTGGTACTGGCGGAGCAACAGGAATGGGTACTTCACCAAGGAAATACAACTCAGTTTGAGAAGAGGTAGGAATCGCCAGTGTAGTAAAAACTTCACTGGATGCATTATGGGGACGGTCAATCAGCTGCGAGGGAATAAACCCTGGACTTGGTTGAGGAGATGGGGTATGATCCGGAGAGGACACCTCATCGCCAGCAGGATTGGTCTTGTCAATGGCCATTCTCTAAAAGGTTTAGGATGCAAACATAAGCAATGTATCCTACCAGTCTATAATCAAACAAAAATATTTATGTATATAATTCGGACATATGTTGTGACAAATCAATGTTCTAATGTTCTAATTGTTTCTAGGTATGTTTTCCTAAGTTGTTGTTATGGACCTGCATGGGCCACCACTAAAAACATGTCACGACCCGATCCCAAATAATTGGGTCGAACCGGATCATGCCCAGCCTGCACCGTTGTTGAGACGGCGGCAGTTAGCTGTTCCATTAGCAGGTATTCACAACAACATCTATAAACATTTGTCACAACTCAATATTCGAGAATTTAAAACTTTATTAAACATTAGAAAAGTACACTGGAATTAGAAAGACTAAAATAAAATGCTGAAATTCAAATAACAAAATTTCAAAACAATAAAACTAGAAACAGGAAAATCTAGCTAAGCTTTCGGCTCATCGGCCTCAGGTCCTGCGTCCTCCAAAGGGGACTCTGGCAACACCACGGGGTACAGAACCGAGTCATAATAGCTGTTGATTAACAGCTCATCATCCTCAAAATCCCCTAAAAATGTTATCTCCAGTCAGGAGGGAGCAAAGTACAATTCATGCTAATTTAATAATTGAAATAATAATAGAATCATGCACTTTTAAACAATTTGAAAATAAACAGTTCTCCAGCAGTTAAAATATTGTGATGTGAATAGGCAATGAATATGACCGGCTTGGGTTGTACAGTGAAAGATATGGCTTATCCCCGTGTGTAAGAGGGGTAAGCTCGCACAGTTCTAAGTTATTATTTTGGATGTGGTCATACTCATTACACTACTCCCCCAGTCCCCAAACAGTTACAGTAGTTACAGTAGTTACAGTCAGTGCTCTCAGAGAGAGTTCCGTGTTGCATCGTGGTTTAAATTTGCAATAAAACGATTATTAAATAATTGTAAACTAACACAAAATGTACTTGCCTCAAATTGGATTGGACTTGAAAGGTTGAGACTTCGGGATGGAAATTAGACTCGTGCTCGAAATCCTACATTCGAGAAGTTTGACTCAGATTCCAGAGTTACCATGCTAACTATGCTAGTTGTAATCTCTAAGTTTGTCCTAGTCAAATTTTAATCTTTGATTACGCAAACACAACAAAACTCGATTATAGGGTACGTTGTTATTAATAACGAGGGAAAGATCAATTTAACTTTTATTTTGGAAAAACTCGTAGTTACCAATTTAATTGGTTAAAACTTTGTATTTTCGTAATTATACATATAAAACTAAATTTATTGTTTAATGAGAAAACACGATCTTTGTTTAAAATATTACAAACTTGTAAATTTTAATGTGAGAAAACCCTCATTAATTTTTCTATATCAAAATAATATTTATTTATGCGTCTACGCTAAAAACCAGCAAAACCAGGAAATACAAGAAAAACAACACTACAATAATTACAGGCCACAGAGAAAGAAAAATAGAAAAGCTGGGCTTATGCCCTTACAAATTATTTTACATAAATTGAAATAAGAAGAACATTTGTTGGTTCTAAAATTATTCTACAATTTAATTATAAATAAAGCTAATAATTAAAATAAATTTAATAGTGAGTCTCAGATATTGGTCCAATCGTCATATAGGCTAATGCCTCAACGTCCGGGCGAAATCGATTTCGTTTGCACTTAGCCAGGGCCCATTGACCAATACGGTCGTCGCCCAAAAATCCAAAATATTATCCTTTTCCGAAAAACCATTTTTTTAAAACTATTTTAAAATTATATAATTAAATTTTATAGAAAAATTCGGCAGCACTTCCTCTATTTTCGGTTAACCCAAAAACTGGGAAGTGTGCCATAATCACCATTTATAAAAAGTCCCAAACCAGGGAACACCCAGAATTCAACTTCCAAACCAGAAAAACCCAAAATTTACATATAAAAATATTCACAAAACATTTCCCAAATTAATTCGGAAAACCCGAAACGAATTCAGAAATCCCGAAACCATCTCGGAAAGCCTCACAGAAACCAACAGAAACTTTTCCGAAAGTTTCTCGGAAAAATCCAAACCAAGCCAACAGAACTAAGAAAACCACAGATCCTATTTCCAAAGCCAACAATTCCAATCCGAACCTACAGAACTCTTTCCGAAGAGTTTTCGGAAAACTGAAACCAATAACTATTCACAGAACCAAAAATATCAAAGTAACCACAGAACATATCAATCAAATGGTTTCGAAATTTCTGAAACCAAAAACGTAACAAAATTCGAATTTTCGGAAAGGGATCGGGGACCAATTCATCATCGACTACGAAATGGGACGGAACAGAGGAGTTATACCTTGGGTTGCTCGGCTAGAGCTCTCAGATGCAAATTAAAGAAGAAAAATATCCCCGGACAGCAGGTCGGGCTTGCTGGAACAGAGCACAGGAGCCGCGGTAAAACTCGGGAATGCCGGGTCGACGTTCAAGCACGGAAACGGCGCACGAGGGACGCGAACAGCGCTGGACGCGCTGTCGGAGACCACGGCTCGGGTCTCGGGACCGAGCAGCAAGGGGCAGCGGGTGGCTCGTGGGTTGGCGAGGCCGGCGGGTCGGGATCGCCGGAGGAAACCCGAGAGGGGTCGGCCGGAAAAGCAAAAGGGGTGGGGCCGCGTGCTGGCGGCGGCGAACTCCGAAGCTGGGCTCGGGGATGCGCTCGGGAGAGGGGAGCGGGCCGGAAAGGGGGTCGGGGCTGTTTGCCATTAAAATTCTTTTATTGCAAATTTTAATACAAAGAGAACAGTATTACAATATAGGACTTAGATGTAGTCCTAGGAGTACACTTTTGTTTATCTGGATCCCTTGTGCCGATGGAGTGAGTGGTAATGCATTGACTCCATTGACGATCTGACGACGGTTATCGGTTCTCTGAAGGTCCGAATTGCTCTAGGTGATGGAGCTTGCTGAGAGGAGGAAGACGTTGAGTGTCTGTATCTGCCTCTCTGGTGGTGTGTTCGTTCGTTTTTCCGTCCGTTTGTCTGTGGGTGAGAAGGAAATGATTCCTCTATTTATAGCTTTGCAGGTTGGCTGCTTATGCGCGCATATGTAGGATGCGCCTGGACGCAGGGATGCCACGTGGTGATTGCTGATGGAGGCGTATGGACGCTGCGCCCTGATTGAGGGGTTGAATTCTTCATACTGCTGTTGTGAGCTGGCACGTAGCAGAGGAGAAGATCTTTCTGTTGCTGAGATCTTGGGTGAGTTGAGTCAAAGGACATGTGTCATTGACCCATGGCTCGGAGATCTTGGATTTGATGGAGAATAATCTGGTAGGATGCGCCTAGGATTGGGCGCATGAGGAGGCTTTGGCTCGTAACCTTTAGGAGTCACGAACCATTCGGGGCGCATGGCTTTTGAGGCGCATGCAGAGCTTTTATGGTGACTTTCCTTCTGTCTTTAGGGATCAGAGAGAAAGTCTGAGACGCATGGCTTTTGAGGCGCATGCAGATTTTTAGGCACATGGCTACGGAGACGCATGCGAGTGGTTTGGGCGGCCACATGGCAGTAGCCATCGGAGGGAAGTAATGATGATGCTGACGTTGACGACGCTTCGTCTTCTGAACTATTCAGACTTCGGGAGGCATGCTGCCAACTCTGTCAGTTCAGCATTTAATGTTTTTGACATTCGATGGACAGCTGAGTGGGCGCATCGGTTGGCGTTCCACTCGGCATGGGGACGCATGGAGGCGCATCCCCTGTGATATGCTTGGTGCTGAAGGGCGCGTCTGTGTGATGCGCCGTCTGACCGGCACATCCGCTTCGTGATACGTCTTTAATGGTACGACTGTTACGATCTTCGAGTGCTTTAAATAGCTGTTTTGACTTAGCTGAATTCGAAGCGTCCGGTTCATCCATTTAATGCAAATTCATTGCACGGAATTCGGAGAGCCATCCACTTGGCGCATGGGTTTGATTTGCCCGGCCTATAAATAGTGGCATGGAGAGAGTTTGCTTCTCGTTCTCCCACGTTCTTCCGGCATGATCTTGTTTACTCGGGTGCATTCTGTTGATGAGATGCTCCCGAGGGTGAAGATGCGATGCAATGTCTTCATTGATGCACTCGAATGTGACTGTTACATCCAAAAGTCGGAGTCGAGGGCTTCCGAGGCAGGCGGAAGGTGCATGTTGCATCCAAAGATAGGGATGCATGAGCCCCATCTCCGTCATGTGGGAAGAGCTGCAGATCGGAATTGCGGTGCTGCGGCTTTGGGGGCTCTTTCTTTCTTCAGAATGGGTATCGCCCATTCTGGTTGTGTTGAAAGCTGCTCCTTTAGCCGCGGTTTCGATTACGGTCTTCCTTCGCCTTTGCAGGCTCTTTTGAAACCTCCCCTGGCCACAGGTTGGCTTGTAGTGCTTTTCTTTTCCTCGGTTTGGAGAGCTCTTCCTCCAGCTAGAGGGTTGATTGCCACCCTCATTCTGCTCAATAAATGCTTCATTAGTCGAAGCATTTAGACGGCGGTGAGCCTGGCTGGAAGAGCGGCACATAACTGGGCTGCTGAAGGGATGCACATAACTGAGCTGCCGAAGGGATGTGCATAACTGAGGATGCACATGACTGAGCTGCTGAAAAGGATGTGCCTTGCTGAGGGCGCATGGTGTGATGCGCCTGACTGAGGGCGCATAGTGGGATACGCCTGACTGAGGGCGCATGGTGATCGCTGTGCCTGGCTGTAGACTTAGGATCTTTTCTTTTTGTAGAAGTTCTCCTTTGTACAACCTTTTCTAGACATGTAATAGACTTTTATATGTAATAAAAAGTTCTCTTTCAATGTCTATATTTGTTGTCTTTGCTGTGTGAAGTACTTTGTCCGAGCTCTGCGGCGCATGTAGGGTTTGGTGCATAGGATTTCTGGTCCTGAAATTCCATGCTTCTACAAGACCCCCTTCAAAGTTTTCAAAACTTTTGGACAAGTTTTGGAATACTTTGAATAAGAAGCATGGCGGTTGGGGCACATGATTGCCGGGGCGCATAGATACTCCGCGCATCAGTGACGGAGCGCATGCTCCGCTCAGTTAATGCAAATGATAACGCCTCGGTAACCAAGAAAGATAAATGATGATCTTTTTGGTTCTATTTGCGGTTATCTCTTCACAGAACCCGAGGCGACGGCTGAGGTCACACTTCATCGGTTCACGCGTGCGACCATGCCTATAAATAGGCGTGAGATGGAGAGAGAGAGTTCTTCCTCTTCTTGCCTTTGCTTTTTAGAGTTCTTCTTCACAAAAACCCTAGCTTTCTTCTCTCAAGGAATGGCTCCCAAGACTCCTCGTGGCGGTGCTGGCAAGGAAAAGGAGCCGGCGGAGTTTGCCGAAGAGGATGCTCCTGTCACCATTGTGACTCCGGCCGACGTTCGACCCGCAGTGACGGGTGGGTGTCGTCTCTTCCACTATTTTCTTTGTTCAGACGAGCATTGGATCATTGCCCTAACTCTTCTGCTGCCGACGCGCATGGACTTCTGTCCTGATATGCGCCGAGGTTTTATCCCGCCGACGTGCATGGGTTTAGGCCTTTATTATGCACCGAGGTTTAACTGCTGACGTGCATGGGTTTAGACCCTAAAGATGCGTCGAAGCCTCACTGCTGATGCGCATGGGTTTACACCCTGATGATGCACTGAAGCTTCACCGCTGATGCGCATGGGTTTACACCCTGGTGATGCGCCGAAGCCTCACTACTGATGCGCATGGGTTTACACCCTGATGATGTGCTGAAGCTTCACCGCTGATGCGTATGGGTTTACACCCTGGTGATGCGCCGAAGCCTCACTGCTGACGCGCATGGGTTTTTACCCTGATGATGTGCCGAAGCAGGCGCAAGGGTTTTCACCCTGATGATGCGCCAGGTTGCTTGACACACTTTGTCTTCTTACAGCTTCTTGCCTGACTTTCATTTTTGTTGTGTCAGTGTTGATGACAATCCCTTTGCTGAATGAAGTCCTTCTGGATGCTTCTCTTTGACAAATGGGAGTTGATTTTGACGAGGCGGTTATCAACCCTGCGAAGGATGCTATCTTACAGGATCAACCTCCTGAGAGAATGCTGCAGATTCAGAATCAATTGCCTATTTTCCTCCAGAGTATGATGGAGAGCGGTAAGCTGAAATCTGCTGAATCCGAGGATGTGACTTTCTTAAGACCTACTTTTTTGTTTGGTGACCGACTGATCTCTTTCGAGGCGAAGGTACTGAAGATCAAAGAAGACTGGTTTTTCTCTGCAAAAGGCATAGTTCTGTATATACGACAACTTGACCGCCAGTTGCCGCTGACGGCCTTCTACCGTTTAGCTTCAAAGAGAAGGATGCCCTGGGAACTTACTCCTTCTCAAGGAGGGGCATTGGGAGGTGCTCTTTCAATTGATGCTACCTCAAATCAGAGGGATACCTTGGCCGCTTTGCGAGCCGGTCCCTCCTTTAGTTGCCAAACTTTGCGTCCTGGGAGCCTCTATAGTGAGGTCCCTAGTGACACTTTTGCCTTCAGTGCTTCGACCTTTGCGAATCGGATGCTGACATCGAGGGTCATGTATCCGAAAGGTGGCTTTAGGGTTGAAGGTTGGTGTCACCACATGCCGAAGTGGGATGAGTTGACCATTTGGGTGCTTTCGAAGTTCAAGGCTGAGCTTAAGGAGATTGGGCTGACGGCCGCTATCCGTGCCACGCAGGCTGGCGTGGATCTCAATAAGCCTATGTTCCTTGCACTCTTGGAATTGTTCAATGCCAAGACTGGCACCTTCTTTACTCCGGTGGAGGAGTTGGGGTTGGCTCTCCATGAGATGTACGAAGTGTCCAAGCTTCCTTGGGGCTCGAAACCGTACGAGGAATATTTCCCGTCGAACGAAAAGATCCTTGTTCTGGGAAATAAGGACCCGGAGATGATGGCTGTCTTCAAAGAGGTGGTGAGCCATCATTATCTGATGCAACGGAAGGACAGAGGCAGGACTCAGCCTCATGTGACTGCTTGGAGGGATTACGTCTTCAAGCAGGATCTGGCGGATTCCTCGAAGATCCGATTTACGACTCCGCAAGGGCTGAAACCCGCGGAAGCAACTTTCGAGATGAGCTGGCTAGATGAGAGGGCTCCATATTCAAATGAGAGTGGCGAGAATGCGTATAGCTGCTTCTGGCACTGTGCGCACCGGATGTCATCTAAGGCGGTGTTAACGGCATACTTGATGATATGGCTCCGGGATTGTGTGTTTGCGGGCGGATCTGGTGCTGTGGAGAGGGTACACCGGAACCTCATTTTGCCCGTCGTGAAATTGGTCTTTGGTCGTCCTCTAGCTCTCCTCCCCGCGATGGTGTGTAACCTGTTGCGGGGTTTGAGGACCTTTGCTGATGATGTGATCCATGGGAGAGGTAGAAATGACAATTTCCCCCGGGCTGAACTACCATTCCACTATCTTATGGGGTGGTTGATTATGCATCATCCGAACGTGATGAGTCCAGGTCCGGAGGAGGATCATGTTGAAGGTGATGCCTTTATCCGTCGCTTCTACAAGAGGAAGTGGTTACACACTGGCGTCCCTGTTTGCAGGAGAGTTTTGTCCTACCTTCAGCGTGGGAGATTATCAAGGTCGGCCCCATCTTTAAAGAGGATGGAGCCCGGGGCTGGCAATATTACAATGCCGGGTGCACTGGTGTTCAGTTTACTACTCCCGTTCGCAACCCTCGGCCACAGATCCTGTATTCGGCAGCTAAGCTGTATTACACCATGAATACTGTGTCTCCTGGTTATGATAGGGAGACTAATTTCATCATTGGAACTCAGCTGGAGGCCACGGCGAATATGTTGATAGCGGCTCGATCATATCATCCACCAGAATTGGCAGGATATCGAGCTGCCGCTGCAGCATCAGTGAGAGATCCCTCTGTTGGGAAGAGACGGGCCGACGCAGAAGCCGGTTCGTCTGTACCAAAAAGGTCAAAAAAAACCACGACTCCAAAGGCTACGGGAATGCCGTCCGTAACGCCAGTGGAATCTGCTCTTGCTGAGGTAGTCCTCCGTAATTTTGGCTCATCTTGTCATTTTGGTGACTTGTGCTTTTCTTTTTGTAGGGATCATCGAAGAAGAAGACTCGTGTTTCAAAACTGGGTGTAGTGCCCCGTCCCTACATCATGTCCCGTACTCTGTCCACGGGGTGCGCGAGAAAGGAACACTGTCGCTATCGATTCGGTCGGGACCGATAGGTCGGGATCGGCCGAGTCGATCGAACGGGAATGGTTGAATTAAGACCCATTCATCGTTATGGAATGTCTTCTTCGGAACCAAGTCCCATATTCAGCGGGCTGCGCCTCGAGGATTGACTCTGCGGCTGAGTCGGGAGAGAACTCCCGTTGCTCTGCTTTTCACGCCGCTTGCGTTGGTTTTGGCTTTGTTTTCTGAATGCGCTTTCGTGAATGTTTTCGATGGTTTTCATGGCTTGCATTTCGAATTCGCGTTTCCTATCGAACTCCTTGAATAATGCAGTGTTCTAATCGGTTGCTTGTGCGATTTCAGGTAATCGCATAGGCGACGTCTAGCGCAACCAGCAAGTTCTTTCGCCGAAGTAAACTCAAGGTGAGTGGCTGACCCTTCTCTTCTCGACCCCCTTCTTAGGCAAAGTCGATAGTGTTGTTGCGAATGAAAAGATAAATGCAAGTGCACGAACACGAACACGAATGAATGAGCAAGTTCTCAAAAAGAAAGAGTAGGCTATGTCTTAACAACTAAAAACATGTCTTTGTACGGTCATGGACAACTTGTCGACAAGGTGAGCATTTTCTCCGCACGGCAACCCGAGGCCACGGGACCGTTGCGGGCATAGGGAAACAAATAATTAGCTGTGCTGGGCACGGGTTAGGCGAGGACTTGCAGCGGGGCTCGCTACTCACGCTGAAAGGACCCCGTCTAACAAAAGCTAGAGGAGTCCACGATGGCTCTGGGAGCCAGTGACCAACACACGAAATATTGTACTTGGTATGGAAATGATAACAATTGACAGGAAAGAACATGGTAAGTTTCATAAGGCGCGGCGCGGCCGCCGTCGGTAAGTTTTAACATAAATTTCACTATGCTTGTCATTACTTGTTTGTAATTCATTAGGATGGTTAGAAACATTCATACTTTAAGTCAATTAAACTCTTCAACCAAATGAGAGCTTGGAATTTAAATAGCCACGCACCAGTACAAAGTGTAATGTACGATCCTGGCTCTCCACGCAGGTACCCCAAACTACGAAGGGTGTGCCACTTGAAAGCTCAAGGCGAAGTGAACCCTTTTGAAGCTTCGTCCGCGTGTAAAGGCTTATTTTCGGGATTCCTTTTGAAGAAGACCCGCACTCAGTCCAAAAGAAGATGGCGGCTCGACTCGCCTCGATAGCAGGTGGAAAGATGTTGTATTTTGCTTGTAAAAAGGGGATGTAATGTATGGAACGACTATCTCATCGGCGTTCATTTTGTAAGTCGAGTCATGTTGTAGCCCGCGCGGCAATGATTGTAAAGGAGTCTATGTAAAGTTTTATTATCATCAATGAAAAAGTCTATTTCTATTTCAAATGTGTCATTCAATTTCTCTGCGTACTCTAACTTGATGTTGTGTTTCGGATAACCTTATGACTATGCCTTGTGCGATCGCAACTTAGGTTTGCACGGCATCACGCCCGGGGGACGACTATCGATTCTACGGAATCGGGGCGTGACATAATGGTATCAGAGCACGGCTTTACATCCTTTGGCCTCGCGTCTAGAGTCCCAAACCTTTGACCTCTCATCGATGAGATAAGTTGTTCCATACAATGAGTCCATAATAATTTGTGACTGATGCGTTTGCCTTCGTATCACAGAAGTGACGGAACCCACGGCCGAGCAAGAACAGAGCGCTTCAAGCGGCTCTAGTAGTTCACATCGTCCGTAGGTCGGACCTTCTAACGATACAATCGAAAGGATGCTGCGCATGATGGAGGCGCAGCGAAACCAGTCCGAGAACCGGCATCAGCAGGTAGAGGAACGACAGGCCCAGTTCGAAGCTTACTTCGAAGCTCGCTTTGATGCACATGCCAAACTTCAGCAAAAGCAGCTAGATACCCTGCAGCAGATCGTCCAGACAATGGCGGCCAACGGGAATTCTACGACTACGCCTACCGTCACCGTGCCGGCGATCCAGCCCATTGATGTCGACACGGAGGATCCTGAGCGTCAACCAGCGGCACCGAAAAAGTATAACTTTGAAGTGTCAGAATTCAAGAAGGCGTGCCGCACTTCCTTCAGCGGCACCGAGGGTCCTTCCATGGCGATCGACTGGTTGGAAGAGCTGGAAGATCACTTTGAGCTTCTTGGCATTGAAGAATCGAAGCAAGTCGCCTGCGCACAACTTCAGCTACGGTTGAACGCGTACGACTGGTGGGCTGTGTGCAAGCGAGCGATTCGACCGGACAATACCACCGCACCGATCTCTTGGGCCACGTTCCGCAAAACTTTCGAACTCCAGTACCTTCCGTCAGCCGTTCTTCAAGCGAAGGAGAATGAATTCATGCAGTTGAAGCAAGGGAGCAGGACAGTGGAACAGTACGCCGCAGAATTCAACAAGTTGTCTAAGTTTGCTGGCCAGTTTCTGCCCACTGAAGAGTGCCGTGTGCGACGATTCAAAGTGGGTCTGCGACACTCTATCGGTGCGCATGTCGGGGTCCCAGAGTACAAGACCGTGGGCGAGGCTCTGAATCACGCGCTCCGCCTTGAGAACCTGCATCCTTCCAGTGCTGACGACGTTGTGCGCAACTCCAATCACAAATGTCCTAGCCATATGGGAGGCAACAACGATGCATCAAAGCGTCCAAATAACGGCGGCTACATGGGTGAGAAAACGATACCTAAGTGCACTAATTGCGGGCGACTTGGACACCGTGATGTCCACTGCTGGCACCGCAACGTTGAATGTTTCGCTTGCGGATAGAGGGGTCATACGGCTCCAAATTGTCCAAGCTTTCGTCAGACTCGTAACGCCCCACCACAACAACACCGACAAGAGAATCGAGGACAGGCACCTCAACCTCCTCCGCCCACTCAACCCGCACCGTAAAATGGCCGAGACCGTCGCCCCAACACTCAGGGCCGCGTCTATGCCATGACTCGAGAAGAAGCACTGGAATCAGACACCGTAGTGTCAGGTATACTAAAAAATTCAATAATGTGCCTGCTCGTGTGTTATTTGATTCAGATGCTTCACATAGTTTTATATCGACGGACTTTGCCGTCGAGCACAAATTCCTTGTAATATCATTAGATCTCGACCTTAGCGTAAGCACGCCTTCGGGCACACCAATTCTCACAAACTTAGCTTGCGCCGGCGGGATTATCTGTATCGGCGGTCAAAAGATCGGTCTGGATGTGATAGTTCTAGATATGAAGGACTTTGACATCATTCTGGGAATGGATTGTCTCGGGCCGTGCAACGCAATCATAGACTGTGCTGAAAAGAGGGTCACATTCCGCATGCCTGGAGTGCCTAAATTCTGCTACTCGTGTGGTGAGGCGTCGCCGACCTGCATGGTGATCTCCGCAATATCGGCTCGACGGATGCTACATTCCGGGTGCGAAGGCTATCTAGCTTCCGTTCGAGACATGCGACAGGAGGGTGCAAACGCGGGTCAGACCGACGTTGTGGCAGAATTCCCAAACGTGTTCCCGGATGAGCTACCCGGCATACCGCCCGATCGAAAAATAGAGTTCACCATCGACACATTCCCCGACACCCGTCCGATCTCGAAGGCTCCGTACAGAATGGCTCCTACAGAATTGAAAGAATTGAAGGCACAACTTCAGGAATTGCTCGACAGAGGGTTTATCCGTTCGAGTGTCTCGCCGTGGGGTGCGCCCATGCTATTCGTAAAGAAGAAGGATGGATCGATGCGACTCTGCATCGACTATCGAGAATTGAATAAAGCCACCGTCCAAAACAAATACCCCCTGTCCTGCATCGACGACTTGTTCGACCAGCTCCAAGGTGCAACCGTGTTTTCGAAGATTGATCTGCGATCGGGTTATCACCAACTCAAAGTCAAGCCAGATGACGTGCCGAAGTCTGCCTTCCGCACTCGTTATGGCCACTACGAGTTCTTGGTAATGTCGTTCGGTCTGACAAACGCCCCTGCCGTCTTCATGGATCTAATGAATCGGGTGTTCCGTCCGTTCGTTGACAAGTTCGTAGTAGTCTTCATCGACGACATTCTCGTCTACTCGAAGGATCGAGCACAACATGCAGAGCATCTGCGGACGGTACTCCAAATCCTTCGAGAGAATCAGTTGTATGCAAAGATGAGCAAGTGCGAGTTCTGGCTGGACAGCGTCTCATTCCTTGGGCACATCATCTCCGCCGCGGGCATCGCAGTCGATCCAAAGAAAGTCGAGGCAGTTACTGATTGGAAACGGCCCGCATCAGTTAGCGAAATTCGAAGCTTCCTAGGCTTGGCGGGATACTACCGACGCTTCGTGAAGGACTTCGCGAAGATCGCATCGCCGTTAACTCGCCTCACCCAGAAAGGAGTCGCGTTCAAGTGGTCAGACGACTGTGAAGCTTCCTTCCAGGAGCTCAAACAACGGCTCGTTTCGGCCCCGATACTTGCTCTTCCTGAAGGGACGGAGGAATTTCAAATCTTCAGTGATGCTTCTGGCCAGGGCTTGGGGTGTGTACTCATGCAGCGGGATAAGGTGATATCTTTTGCTTCCCGGCAGTTGAAGCCGCACGAGAAGAACTACCCCATGCATGACCTAGAACTAGCGGCAATTGTGTTCGCGTTGAAGCTGTGGCGTCACTATCTCTATGGCGTGGCGTGCAGGATTTATACGGACTACAAAAGCCTTAAGTATCTCTTCACCCATAAAGAACTGAATTTGCGGCAGAGGCGATGGCTCGAACTAATCAAAGACTATGACTTATCGATCGACTACACACCGGGCAAGGGAAATGTGGTAGCGGATGTGCTGAGCCGAAAGTACTTAGCTTCATTATGCATCAACGATCGACTGCTGCGTGACTTAGAAGGAATGGGCATTGAACTCCGAGTTCGTTTCAGAGACGTGAAACTAGCACAACTGCGGGTGGAACCGAGCCTACTGGAGAGGATCAAGTCTGCATAGAAGGACGACCCCTACCTGGAGAAGATGCGAAAGCTGATATCGACAGGGAAAGCGTCCGACTTTGCAGAGGATGAGTCGGGAGTGTTGCGCGTGAAGGGACGGCTATGCGTACCGGACGACGTAGAACTTAGAAAGGAGATAATGACGGAGGTGCACTATGCAAAATATTCCTTGCATCCTGGCAGCACCAAGATGTATAAGGACCTCCGCGTTGTCTTTTGGTGGCACGACATGAAGAGGGACGTAGCGCTCTTTGTGTCAAAATGTATGGCCTGTCAGCAAGTCAAAGCCGAGCACCAGCGACCGGGCGGGGAGATGCAGAACCTTGCCATTCCAGAGTGGAAATGGGATCACATCACTATGGACTTCGTTATTGGCTTGTCGAGGACGCCGCGGGGAAACGACGCCATCTGGGTCATCGTCGATCGACTAACCAAGTCAGTGCACTTTATCGTCATCAAAGTTACTTGGAGCGTCGACCGTCTTGCTCAGATATATCTTGATGAAATAGTTCGGCTGCACGGGGTCCCAGTTTCTATTGTCTCAGATCGGGATGGACGGTTCGTAGCGCGCTTCTGGAGTAGTCTACATTCAGCACTGGGGACCAAGTTGAAGTTCAGCTCAGCTTATCATCCTCAGACTGACGACCAAACAGAACGGGTGAATCAAATTCTCGAAGACATGTTGCGACTCTGTGCGATCGACTTGAAGTCAAGTTGGGACGTCCATCTACCGCTGGCCGAGTTTGCATATAACAACAGCTATCAGTCCAGCATCCAAATGGCGCCGTATGAAGCTTTGTACGGCCGGAAGTGTAGATCGCCCATTTGCTGGAATGAAGTCGGGGAACGGCAGATACTTGGTCCGGAGCTGGTGGAGCAGACTGTGCAGAAGGTCAAGTTGATACGAGAAAGATTGAAGATAGCACAAAGCCGGCAGAAAAGCTATGCCGACACGCACCGACGCCCCCTCGAGTTCTCGGAAGGCGACCATGTATTCCTGAAGGTGATGCCTATGCGTGGAGTTTCCCGGTTCGGTGCGAAAGGAAAGTTGAGCCCAAGATTTGTTGGCCCATTCGAAATATTGAAGCGAGTCGCCCCGGTAGCTTACCAACTCGCCTTGCCGCCGGCATTGTCAGAGGTACATGACGTCTTCTATGTCTCGCAATTGTGGAAGTACATGCACGATCCGGGACATGTGGTAGAGTTGGGTAAGCTGGACCTGAAGACGGACTTATCATATGTCGAAGAGCCGGTACAAATCTTGGAGCGCAAGGATAAACTTCTCCGCAACCGTGCTATTCCTCTAGTCCGCGTCCTCTGGAGAAACCATTCGGTCGAGGAGTCGACGTGGGAGCTTGAGTCTGAAATGAAGGAGAAGTTCCCTTCATTGTTCTCGTAGAGGTAGGTTCTATTCTTAAGTTTCGAGAACGAAACTTTTTCTTAGTTGGTTATGGTGTAGTGCCCCGTCCCTACATCGTGCCCCGTACTCTGTCCACGGGGTGCGCGAGAAAGGAACACTGTCGCTATCGATTCGGTCGGGATCGATAGGTCGGGATCGGCCGAGTCGATCGAACGGGAACGGTTAAATTAAGACCCATTCCTCGTTATGGAATGTCTTCTTCGGAACCAAGTCCCATATTCAGTGGGCTGCACCTCGAGGATTGACTCTGTGGCTGAGTCGGGAGAGAACTCCCGTTGCTCTGCTTTTTACGCCGCTTGCGTTGATTTTGGCTTTGTTTTCTGAATGCGCTTTCGTGAATGTTTTCGATGGTTTTCATGGCTTGTATTTCGAATTCGCATTTCCTATCGAACTCTTTGAATAATGCAGTGTTCTAATCGGTTGCTTGTGCGATTTCAGGTAATCGCGTAGGCGATGTCTAGCGCAACCAGCAAGTTCTTTCGCCGAAGTAAACTCAAGGTGAGTGGCTGACCCTTTTCTTCTCGACCCCTTTCTTAGGCAAAGTCGATAGTGTTGTTGCGAATGAAAAGATAAATGCAAGTGCACGAACACGAATGAATGAGCAAGTTCTCAAAAAGAAAGAGTAGGCTATGTCTTAACAACTAAAAATATGTCTTTGCACGGTCATGGACAACTTGTCGACAAGGTGAGCGTTTTCTCCGCACGGCAACCCGAGGCCACGGGACCGTTGCGGGCATAGGGAAA
This sequence comes from Iris pallida, assembly GCA_029216955.1. Classification (NCBI taxonomy): domain Eukaryota; kingdom Viridiplantae; phylum Streptophyta; class Magnoliopsida; order Asparagales; family Iridaceae; genus Iris; species Iris pallida. Next base: position 5,647,925 of record JANAVB010016999.1, on the reverse strand, counting down.
CAAATAATTAGCTGTGCTGGACACGGGTTAGGCGAGGACTTGCAGCGGGGCTCGCTACTTACGCTGAAAGGACCCCGTCTAACAAAAGCTAGAGGAGTCCACGATGGCTCTGGGAGCCAGTGACCAACACACGAAATATTGCACTTGGTATGGAAATGATAACAATTGACAGGGAAGAACATGGTAAGTTTTATAAGGCGCGATGCGACCGTCGTCGCTAAGTTTCAACGTAAATTTCACTATGCTTGTCATTACTTGTTTGCAATTCATTAGGATGGTTAGAAACATTCATACTTTAAGTCAATTAAACTCTTCAACCAAATGAGAGCTTGGAATTTAAATAGCCACGCACCAGTACAAAGTGTAATGTACTGATCCTGTCTCTCCACACAGGTACCCCGAACTACGAAGGACGTGCCACTTGAAAGCTCAAGGCGAAGTGAACCCTTTTGAAGCCTCGTCCGCGTGTAAAGGCTTGTTTTCTGGATTCCTTTTGAAGAAGACCCGCACTCAGTCCAAAAGAAGATGGCGGCTCGACTCGCCTCGATAGCAGGTGGAAAGATGTTGTATTTTGCTTGTAAAAAGGGGATGTAATGTATGGAACGACTATCTCATCGGCGTTCATTTTGTAAGTCGAGTCATGTTGTAGCCCGCGCGGCAATGATTGTAAAGGAGTCTATGTAAAGTTTTATTATCATCAATGAAAAAGTCTATTTCTATTTCAAATGTGTCATTCAATTTCTCTGCGTACTCTAACTTGATGTTGTGTTTCGGATAACCTTATGACTATGCCTTGTGCGATCGCAACTTAGGTTCGCACGGTATCACGCCCGGGGGACGACTATCGATTCTACGGAATCGGGGCGTGACACTGGGTGTCAGTAAACCGAAGGAGGTGGCAAGCTCTTCTGACGAGCGCATTCCTCCGATGGTAATGTCTCCAATGGAGGAGAATCCTGAAGATGTTGTTCCTGCGGAGGTTTTAGTATCTCCAGACTTTGTTGAAAGAGATGCGGAGGTTGCAGCAACTTCCGGGATGGTGCCAGCTGCCGTAGGGGCCTTGGACGTCGAGGGTCCGGCGGACACGGGGCTTCGTGATGATGAAGTGGAGTGGATTTCGTCGTCTTCGGATGACGTCGCTCCAGAGTTCCAAGAGTCTGTTGCGGGGGCAACAGATGTGGTTGGAACAGAGGAGAGGGTTGATTCCCCTCCTTGTCATGATGAAGGGAGGTCAGCTGTATCATTGCCGAGCCCTACCCCAGACTCAGCAGCGGAAGCTGAGGTGGCAACCGATCAGGAGGTAGCGACAGATCCTGTCCCTGTAGAGGGATTTGATGAGGAAAGTGAGACTCAGCTGCCGGTCCTGACTTCAGGGGCGAGTCAGGAGACACGCATTGATCTCCCCGTTCTGCCAGGGGAGGTACTGGCTGCTGATAGCACGTTGGGGGCTGATGAGGTAGCCACTGACATCGGGGGTCCTTCCGAGTTTGGGAAGGGTAAGGGTTTGATGGAACCCTCTGTTGCTCCTTCCACTTGGGGTACTATCTCGACGCCTGCCTCGGCTTTTTCGATTCCTTTGGATCCTCGGGCTAGTAGTCAAGCCCCTGTTGATGAAGAGCCTGTTGATATCGAGGGTCCAGCCTCGCGGATTGAGGCAGACGGGCCTTCTTACGGTCCGTCTCCTAAAGCAGCTCCTCCAACTCCTGTAATGACGTCGTAGGTGCTGGCAGATGCAGATGAATATGTGAAATTCATCATCGAGGCAGTGTATGAAATGATGCAGAGGGGTGTATCAGCCGTGATGGACGCCAATGGAAGTTTTACGACGGCAAGAACTCTGGCAATGCCTCATATCAACCTGATCCGTCTTCAACAGAACCATGATCATATGGCCGACATTCTAGAAGCCTCAGTGGTTGAGTTAGACCAGGGGTTTCCGAATTGCAGCACATCCAGCGAAACAACCTCTCCGTCCTGATATATGCGGAGAAGGAGAAGCTGATTGCCGAGACTGAGTCTTCTTACCAGGCCACTGTGAGTGTCTGGGAACGCGAAGTGGCTGAGACTGAAGCTGCAGTGGAGCGGTTGTCTCAGTCTACACGGGAGACAGTAGAGGCGCGAGCTGTATTGGACACTAGTATCGCGAAGATTGATGCCCAAATCCGCCGCCTTGAGGACCAACGGGCCCGACTTCTATTAGATGTCGAACGTGTTCAGGCTGAACACGTAGCATTCAAGAAGGAGGAGGCAGCTTTCACCCATCGGGCTCTTACTTTGGCTCAGCAGCGGCAGCAGCTGGATGAGAAACATGAGAATGATACCTCTCCTGAGGCTATTGAAGCAATACGTCAAGAAGCTGAACGTCGAGTCTTGGCGACTGTAGAGACTCGGGCGGCAGACTTGAGGCATCGGGTTGAAGAGCTTTCAGCCAATCCTGGGGATGTTTAGGGATTGTAGTCTCTTCTTTTTATGTACTTGCAACTCTTGCTGGGGATGGTGTAGTCCTTTACTCTCTTTTTTAGAAAATAAAGAAGTACACAATTCTCTGTGATGTGTTCATTTTTTGCTTTATCATAAACTTTGATGATTTGTGTGGACCTATTATCTTTTGTGCACCTTGGTTTCTAGGTACAGATAATAAGTTGGAGAGAATCGACATGTTTACTCAGAGGTAATGTGGACGTGGCAAATATGGGATTCAAAATGATAGAATCTTCCCACTCAGAGGTGTTATGGACTTGGTAGGAATGACTCTAGAGGATACGCGGAACTACTCAGAGGTAATGTGGACGTGGAAGTTCTGCGATTAATGTACGGCAACGCAGGGGTTGTCTGTACGGGATGTTTACTCAGAGGTAATGTGGACGTGGTAAACATGCTGGGTAGCGTAGTCTTATGGGATGTAAGATTCTGCTTTGTAGGGTGTAGGGGGACAACTCAGAGGTGATGTGGACGTGGTTGTCCTTATACTGGAGGATGCTACGGAACAGCTGGGTTCCGGAAGCGTATGATTTTGTGGAAGGGAATTGTCTGTGAGCCCTGATGATTGGGTCCACAGATCCCCTGGTGGAAGCACATGTCTGGAAGATGTCAAGAGTAGTACTTCTTCAGGAACTTGCCGTTGATGGGCATCATAAACAAGTCCTCATTGGGTTTGGCGAGACGGTAAGCACCGTTTGAATATACCGTCTCGATGATGAAAGGTCCTTCCCACTTGGGCTCGAACGTTCCTGGTGTCTTGTGAGTCAACACCATCGGCCTCCTGACTGCCAAAACCAGGTCGCCTACTTAGAAAGTCCTCTGCTTGACCCTCTTGTTGAAAGCCTGTGATATACGGGCTTGGTAAAGTTCGATGCGTTGTTGAGCTAGGAGACGCTTTTCGTCAAGTACCTCCAGTTCTCGCAGACGACGACGTTGATTGTCCTCTTCTGTGAGTTGGTTTATGATCGCTACACGGAGAGAGGGTATCTGGATCTCGAGAGGTAGTACCGCTTCGCTCTCGTAGACCAGGAAGAATGGTGTATTGCCCGTCGAGGTCCGTACCGTTGTGCGGTAGGCCCAAAGGCATTCGCCGAGCTTTTCGTCCCAGTAGCGTTTGTTGGATGACATGACCTTTTTGAGTAGCCTGACGATAGTCTTGTTGAATGCCTCAGCCAATCCGTTTGCTGCCGGATTGTAGGCGGTTGATGCCACGTTTTGAATGCGATTCTTGTCACAGAATCTGTTAAAAATATGGCTGATGAACTGAGGACCATTATCGTGGATGATCCTCTAGGGTACTCCGAAACGGTAGATGACGTGGTGTTTGATGAAGCTGATCACCCTAGATCTTTTTACTTCCGCCAGTGGAACTGCTTCTGCCCATTTGGAGAAGTAGTCAGTGATGGCTATGATGAAGCGGTGTCCTCTCAATGAAGGAGGGGTGATTGGTCCCACGATGTCCATGCCCCAAGCTTCGAAGGGCCAGGAGGCGACTGTAGGATGTAGTGGTTCTGACGGTGTATGAATAAAGTCTGTGTGAAGTTGGCACGCATGGCACTTCTTAGCATATTCAACAGCGTCAGCGGCCATGGTTGGCCAGTAGTAGCCCATGCGTCGCAGTCGGTCCTGCAACTTAGGGCCAGGTTGATGGGCCCCGCAGGTTCTATCATGAGCTTCTCGAAGGGCTTCAGCTGCTTCTTCGTTGGATAAACATCGAAGGAGAAGTCCATCGTAGGAGCGTCGATACAGCATTTTAGTAGCCGTATCGTAGTAGAATCGAAGGGAGCACCTCCTGACTGAGACGACTTCTTTCGGGTCCTCTGGGAGAACTCCATAGACAGCGAAGTCGATGAACGGGAATCTCCAGTCTCGGACATTAACACCGGCACTGGTTGACATGGCATGGGCCACTCGTGAGCACAGGTTGTTTTTAGGGCAGACCAAGTCTTGACCCACTCCTGTGACGTAGTGTTGAGTGTCGAGGAGTGCTGCCAATGAGGCTGCGAGGCCGGCCAGAGCGTCAGCCTCCAGATTTTGTAGACGAGGTACGTATTTGATGAAGAACTTGGTGAAGGTTGAAATAATGTTCAATGCAACTTCATGGTAGAGGATCAGATCTTCATGGCGAACCTCGTATTGCCCTCTGACCTGGTTAACGACGAGTTTCGAGTCACCGTAGGCTTCCAGATGGTTCACCCCCAGCTGTTGCGCCAGCTGGAGTCCCATAATGAGCGCGTTGTACTCAGCAACATTGTTGGAGCACGGCTTTGAAAGGGAGTAAGCACGCTGGATGACCAACTGATCGGAGAAGACTAATACCACCCCCACTCCAGCGTTGATTTGGCCTTTGGGGCCTGTTCTTGAAGCACCATCGAAAAACATCCGCCAGACGGAGCCTTCTTCGGTGACGTTTGATTCTTGGACCTCATCCGGGATGTCTTCGTAGAGTTTTGAGGACTCTGGGATGGGATGTGCAGCTAAAAAGTCGGCCAGAGCTTGACCTTTAACAGCTTTTTGTGGAACGAATACCATGTTGTATGGCGTTAGCAAGATCGCCCATGTGGCAAGCCGGGAGTTTAATGATCCTGGCTTCGTCATGAGGACTCTGAGCGGATTGACTCGGGAAATGACATGAATTGTCTGGCCCGAGACATAATGACGAGTCTTTTGGATGGCAAATACCAGAGCCAAGCACTCCTTTTCAACGGAGTTGTACCGGTGTTCGGCCCCGATCAGAGTTTGACTGAGGTAGTAGATTGCTTGCTCATAGCCTGTATCGCTGTTCTGAGGTAGCAGAGCACCGAGGGAATGATCTATGGCACAGACGTAGAGGATAAATGGTTTGCCGGCGACGGGTGCCACCAGGACTGGCGGGCTCGTCAGATAAGCCTTGATGTCGTCGAAAGCCTTTTGGCATTCCTCTGTCCAGACGTAAGAGACTCCCTTCTTTATAAGTTGAGTAAAGGGTTGACATTTTTCGAAAAGGTTTGCTATGAACCTCCGGATATATGCCAGACGCCCCTACAGGCCTCGAAGTTCTTGAAGGTTCTTCGGAGGGTCCATGTCGAGGATAGCTTTGGTCTTCTCGGGATCGACATGAATGTCTTTCGTCGTGATAATAAAACATAGGAACTTTCCGCTAGAAACCCCCAGGAGGGATTTAGCGGGGTTCATCTTGAGTTGATGCGCCCGCATGAGATCGAAGACTGTCTTCAGGTCTTATAGGTGATCTCCTTTGAGACGACTTTTGACTGCGATGTCGTCAACATAGCATTCGACTGTCTTGCGAAGATGTTGACGGAAAATGGTGCTCATAGCTCGTTGGTATGTCGTACCAGCATTCTTCAAGTCGAAGGGCATCACTGTGTAGCAGAAAATACCTTTCGGAGTCCTGAATGACGTGTGTTTTGCGTCATCGGGGAACATCTTGATCTGATTGTAGCCTGAATACCCGTCCATGAAAGACATGCGTTCGAAGCCACATGTGTTGTCGATCATCACGTCGGTGATTGGAAGTGGGAGTTCGTCCTTCGGGCAAGCAGAGTTGAGATCCTTGAAGTCGATACAAACTCATATTTTTCCATTCTTCTTGGTGATGGGACGACGTTGGCTACCTAATCTTGGTGTTGTTCTTCACGGATGAAGCCGCTGGTCAAGAGCTTGTCCACCTCCTGATTAATGGCGTTCATGATGTCCGGACGGAAGCGTCGCTGTTGTTGTTTGATAGGCTTGGCATCAGGTAAGATGTTTTGCCTATGCATCGCGATCTGGGGGTCAAGTCCCGACATATCTTTGTAACTCCAGGCGAAGACGTCGATATACTCTTTAGCCAGCTGGATTAAAGATTCTCGGTTATCTCCTTTTAAGCTTTTGCTGACGAAGATGGGTTTGGAAGAAGATCCATTCCCAAGGTCGATCTGCTCGACCTCGTCTTCGGTCGGAGGTTCACGTAGTTCAAAACGAGCCTCCCACTGTTCTCCCAGGCGTTGAGCCCAGGGTTCTTCTTCAAAGAATTCTGGCGTTTGGCCTTCATCTTCTTGAGGTTGTGCTGATGTCATGTTGGCTGACAGTACTTTCTTGAAGACTGACCCGATGCTGGTATCGGAATCCCAGGTTGATGCTTCGGACGAGTGAGAATGTTCTACCTCTTCCGCGTCTGAACTCTCAGGAGTTGACGGTGGCGTGACATAGCCTACCCTCCGTCGAGTTTTATTGTAGTAGTCCTGCAGCTTTTCTTTAGGTATTGGAAGCCGGAGAGGGAGACGTCGACCCTTGCCGTAGTTCAGGCCTTTGTTGCTTTTCAGGTCGTAACCCATCTTTTGGATGAGGTACTTTGCCTTGTCCGCGTACCGATAGACTTGCATTCTGCCGGTATCTGGTTCTGGCTCGAGTGGCGGGATGTCTTGATGACGCTCAACTTTGTCGAAGATGATGGATTCTTCATCTCGATTCCGTGGCGGGACAATATAACAGACCCATTGGGACGGGACTACTCGATTTACATGATGAACGGTCGTTATTTGTGTTTGCAACGACCGTAGAGCGTTATCTAATGTATACATGGCATTCCAATGTGGAAGACTAGAATAATTAAAAGATACTCTATTATTGATGAAATACGAGATTTTATCCCACGGGATTACATTGTCCAGAGAGGGTGCATCTACATCAGCAGAGATATATTCCCCTAGCTCTTCGTCTGTGAGTACTGGAGTAGGATTGGGAGAGTCCACCACAGTGTTGGTCTTGGAGTCCGAGAGGACTATGCGGGCCTTTTCAGGCAACTTGGATGGCGGCGGCTTGCCTTTAAGACGCACCTTCAGAGGTGCCTCCACTGTACCCCCGGTGATTGGCGCCTTTCCCTATAGTTTTGCCACAAGGGGAGCCGATGTTTGAGGCGGCTTTCCCTTGAGCCGTATCTTCAGGAGAGCTTCAGGAGCAGCTGGTGCTTTCCCGGGCAGTTTGATGCTCATGGGAGGCAACTTCTGAGGCGGTTTGCCTTTGAGTCGGATCTTCAAGGGAGCGTCGGGAGTGACCTCAGGCTCCATGTTCGGCTCTGCTGCCGCTTCTGCCTCATCGTCGGCATCATTGCCTTCCTGCACGTCAGGTGACTTGTACAGGTCGGAATCGGTAAAGTAGGCTTCAATCCCTTTGAAAGGGTCGATGTCCGCGAACTCCGTCCGGATGACGTTGTTGGTGGACACGTACTTCATACATTGGTGGAGCGTGGATGGCACCACCATGTACTCATGCAGCCATGGACGACCCAACAGGAGGATGTAGTTGACGTCGGCGTCCACGACATAACAAGTCACCTCAGTTCTGAGGTTACCGATATGGCACTTTAGTCGTATCTTGCCCAGTGGCTCGCTTTTGCTAGCATTGAAGCCACTGATAGTTGTATTGGAAGGCGCCAACCGGTACATTGGGATCTCCAGTGTTGAGAGCAGCGTCTTCGAAAGGATGCTGAGGGAAGACCCCAGATCGATCTGAATCCGCTTCACCTTGACTGAACCGATATACCCTGTATAATACAGCGGCCTGTTGTGTCGGTTGTGCTTGAGCAGCATGTCCTGTTGGGTGAAGGTTATATTGGAGATAACCTCATCCGCACAGTGACAGTGCGTGCATGCAGTTGGGAGATCTTTAGGCTGCTTGACCTGACTGATGAAGGACTCAGCATCCTTCAGGGCTTCACAGAGAGCTTCGCGAGTGTCTTTAGAAAGACGAAGGAGCTCGAACAGAGAAAGACGGGCAGGAGTACTGGCCAGTTGTGCCAGTATGTCGAAGTTGTGGGGCTTGGCTAGCCCCGAAGCATTTTTTTTTCACAGAGGCCTATCGAAGCGGGCTTCTATCTGCTTCTGCTTGTCACGCCCCGCTCCCGTAGGAGCGATCGTCCTCGCTAAGGCGTGATGCCGCACGAGCCTAGATTGCGCTCGTGCAAGGCGGGTTCCATAACGGCCGATTACAGCGGCTGCGACGGGGTCGTCGCACAGAAGTCCCGTGCAGAGACATTGATTTATAGCAGCGGAATTAAAGAAGAACACATGAACACAAGTCATTCAAAAGAATCTCTTTTATTGATATTGAATACAGGATTACATTTGTGGGCGCAAGGCCAATTACAAGTCTCTCAGGCTCACTTTTCTCTCGATTACAATTCACTCTGCTCTCCCTCATCTCTCGATTATAAATGCTTGAATCCAGCGGAAGCTTCGGAAGGCGATGTCCATACATTATGTCCTGTATAAGTCTTCAGATCATGCGGCCGCACGCTTCGACTCGCCAAGGAACTCCGTGCCTCGACGCATCCAAGCGAGCTCCGCGCCACGAGCTTCTACCTGTGCCTGCACATGAAATACTGTGTGGGTGTCAGTACCACTGTACTGGTGGAGTGAGCTTCTCGCCCACCCATACAAAACCTACACGTTTCATTTACTTTGTGCAACATAAACCCTTTTACGATTGTCTTTCTATTCTTGCCTTAGGATAAATTTTAGGACCGGCGCCTTAGCGCAACTTGTGTATCGGAACCATCCCGTGCTTGTAATGTCAACGTTAACTCATACTTTGTCTCTAGACTACTCCTCGTGCCAACAACGATAACCTATCAAGTCGTGTTCGCCTTACGGCCATAATCAGAGACGCAACTACACGAAGGACTCCGTTTCCTTGCCTCTAGACCTTTCTCGTGCTTGCGTTATTGACATACTGACTTATACTTATCTTTGTGCCAAACTCTGGGACGTAACGACTCGGTCGTGCCATAACTCGATCCGTGCTTCAATATCACTTCGCTTAGTCTCGCACACACTTGTGTGCCTCATAACTCAACGTAACTTCACACAACATGCCCTACGGCCCTTTTTGACTTAACTCGCAACTTAACAGTCGACGCCACATCTCGTGCCGAAGCACGTCGCTTTCGCTGTAGCCAAATCTTAGGCTCCGACATTGTGTCTCTTTAACTCATACATGTTCAACTCAATCCAAAGGCACACACACGGATTGCCGCCCGTGCCGACACATCTATATGAAAGGTCACTGGCCTAACCAGCCATTGTGGGCATAAAACTTACCATGTCAGTTGTTAATAACAATTATTATTAAGTGTTTGTTATGGGATTGGCCTAACCAGCCGCCTTGGACGTAGCCGGGTAATACGGGACCCCTGCAACGCAGGTAGCGAGCCCCGATGCAAGTCCCCGTCTTACCGATGCCTTACCAGCGATGCCTAACCAGCGCGGCTACAACTTGTTTCTTCCTAGGCCGAGACGGTCCCGTGGCCCCGAAATTCCGCTCGAAGAAACCACCCCTTGTCGACAAGTGTCCAAGTTCATAAGGGTTACATGGAGTGTTTTAGGATACAGTTTGGGCTTATTATGTGATCAATTCATTTACTTGGTTGTTTTACTCTTTCCATTTTTCATACTTCCTTTGCAGAGCCCCTAACCAGGGTTGCCTCGGCGACTAACCATCGCTTAGACTTAACATTCTTTGAACTCAGGGAACGGCTACTGCATAGCCTTCCAACTTAACTTGAACATAGCGTGTTTCCTTTAAGTGTCGACCGACCGTGGATAACTTTCCACTGAACCAACCGTGGCTTGTGCCTTAAACCGACTCGTGTTCGACGCAACGCTGTCGCCCAAGTCATACTTCATATGATGGGCCTTGGGGTCGTGGGACTATTTATCTTGACAACCGCAGAATGAGCGGGACAGCACGTAGAATAACTTAGGTCGACCGGCATAACTTTGCCTTACTCACTCAAACCTACAACATAACCCAAGGGACGAGCAAAGGCTATGCCAAGCCTTGCGGGACAGGACCGTGCATGCTTTAGCAAACATTTGTGCGGGCGACGCCTATGACTTAGGCTAACTCTCAGCTTTTGTACCGCAGACCAACTTTCCTTCTCCCAAGCCACGGGACGAAGGACTGAGTGTCATTTTCAAAGCACGCCGTGCACCAACTCTAAGCCGACAATGGGACGTTTTCCATGTTCTAACTCGATTCAAACCTTTGGGATTATTTCCTTAACTATGTGGATGCGTAGCTTTTATTATCAAGCCTAACTTGTGTAAGTTGAAAACACGATTTATTATGTGAAGGCAAAGATGAGGAGAGTTCACCGAAACTACCCCACCTGAGCGATGTCTCCGAGCAAGCCGTTGCAAGGCTAAGGCCGAACGCCGTCGGCGTTTCGATTCCTCCGATTGACTTTGCGGGACGGGGCACTACAACATACACCACTCAGAACAAGTCTCGTCCTCGAGACTTTCCTGAGGGCAAGTCATCCTACCATTTCTATGGCCAAGACTTAATCGTACACATTTCGCCTACGCGTTCCTTCGATTCTGAGCCACGCTCGCACTATTATCAATCTTTACTTCAACACGATTTCAAGATCTCGACACACTCCCACATTTCAAGCCTTGCTTGAACTCGCCGCATCACTTGGCTGGATCGTGCACGCATTCCAAGCGTCCCTAAAATACATGCATTCAGCCAAGCCGCATGATAGAAAATTTGTCATTCTCACTCGAGTCGCATCGTGCACATACCCAGGTGTCCCTGAAATATATATGCATGTCAGCCGAATCTCGTGAGCAGGGTTTTCTACATTCGTGATTCACACTATCCATCCATGCCAATCCTCAAGATCAATCCTTCGACTGATAACTCATAAAACATGGCGTCTCGCCTAACCGCTAGGCCATTTCTTTTCGAGGCTAAGTCAATGTCAGGATTGGAATCATAGTTCCCCAACAATAATGCCAACACTGATCCCAATCCTAGGGTCAAACCAAAGTCGATCATACGGGGTTTTCTACCCAAGCTCGCGTCACTCAAATTTCTAAACATCGAGCACGATCACCTAATTCGTATTACGGCACGCGTTGCGTATATTCGAATCCCTTCAATTCACCAATTCTAACCAATTCATGTATTCGATCACGAGGTCGTCTCGCTCGACAATACGTTGCGCCCCAATCTCACGCGAGTCTGATAATCCGCGGTGGTTCATGAATCACCATGCAACGCACCCGCATAATAATCATTCTCATCGGGGCGTAACTCTTGTTTGAGTTTAGACTAACTCATTTTCGATACGCGGATTGGACCTACTCAATCCTCAAGTTCAATCGACAAGCACACTAATTCAATCTCGAGTCTATCTTCGCGTCAAACCACAAGTCGAAGCACAAATTGTCGCACCGTGCAAGTTCGACCACTCCCGCTGTATGAATCACCATACCAGCGCTCACGCAGAGTGATCGCCCTAATCGGCGTGACGCATGTGCGAGGCTGGAGTAGCACTCGCATAAGATAAGAACATCAACGTTGTGGTTGTCGACGAAGCAAATCCAAACATTCCAGTTTTCATCCAAGCCAAGTTCGATAGTTCGATCGTCATTCGTTCAACTTAGAAAGTCCTCGAGCCAAGTCTATCCTTTCCTCGACACATTTTAATATCCCAAGTATAGTATCCAACGGAACAATGACATTTGCACGATCGTCATTCGCCGAGTCAGAGTACCCCCGAGTTATCGCATATCGATCTTTGATACGCCTCAACACCATCGACGACATGCGTAACCTGACGATCTTCCTTTGCAACCAATTTCAAGTCGTGCGACTAATGCTATTGTCTGAGTTGGATATTCCACAATTTTTCTCGATATTCAAGATCAAGTTCGATCGCTATTCCTCAAGCTCGTTTCAAGGTAGTTTGTTCAAAACTCAATTCATATTTCATTTGCATCAATCCGATATCGTACGCACGATCCTCTAAGTTTCCTCGATCAAGACCATTCATTTCATTTGTCATTTCGAATCGTGTTCTAACTCGCGTTGCACAATCACAAGTTGTCCGAACGAGATGCTCGTTCGGGACATTCGAAGTCACGTCCAACTAAGCGTGACGCGTTCTAAGGCTTTGCGCGATTGCATTGCCTCGCCAACATACTCGTAATCCTTAATATTTACTCGAACAATTTCTAAGACGAACCATACACCACTCGGATTCGAGCCACTCGACTAGTAGTCGACACTCATTCTTATTCTTCTCCGAACCTATCACATACACCACTCGGGTTCAAGCCATCCTATTTAGTCCTCAATCACGTTCGCGTCATGCGCTAAGATATCCTTCAGATTCGTTCGACGAATCGCTAACGTAGTCGCTCGCGTCGCATCGACGCACTAAGTCGTTCGCACTATTTCCTCGAAATCCAAATCAATCTCCCGTGTACGCCTAAGCGTTAGTCCGATAGCGTTCCTATCGATAGACACTCTAAGTGTATCTCCGTCCTGACCGAACGATACTTGATATCGCTCGCAACTCGTTTGCACCAAGGGTCAAGGTGCGCGACGCGAAACACAACTTAGCCAAAAGGCCGTGTGCATAGCCATCCCGTGCGGACTATATTCCGAGTTTGCACGCTCAATTGCTAGGGTCGATGTTGGACTAATTAGGCATGCACGTGACTTGCTAAGGTCAACGTAGGACTATTTGGGCATACGCAGGACTTGCTAACATTAGCACATGTTTTCTATCGAGTCAAGTTTGCAACGTTCGGCACAAAGGCCCTATCGACGTATTTGGCAACAGCCTACCGATGCGTTAGATTGAACGCTTGTACGAGCTTTCGAAAATATTTAGACTTATTGTATGGACATGCCGAGGAACATTTGAGAGAGAGAGTGTACCAACGATAACAACTTGCGGAAACAACAGAGTTTTGTGGAAACATCAAAGTTAAAGAATTCAATCGACGGTCCAAGGACGTAAAGCCGTGCTCTGATACCACTATGTCAGTTGTTAATAATTTATATTAAGTGTTTGTTATGGGATTGGCCTAACCAGCCGCCTTGGACGTAGCCGGGTAATACGGGACCCCTGCAACGCAGGTAGCGAGCCCCGATGCAAGTCCCCGTCTTACCGATGCCTTACCAGCGATGCCTAACCAGCGCGGCTACAACTTGTTTCTTCCTAGGCCGAGACGGTCCCGTGGCCCCGGAATTCCGCTCGAAGAAACCACCCCTTGTCGACAAGTATCCAAGTTCATAAGGGTTACATGGAGTGTTTTAGGATACAGTTTGGGCTTATTATGTGATCAATTCATTTACTTGGTTGTTTTACTCTTTCCATTTTTCATACTTCCTTTGCAGAGCCCCTAACCAGGGTTGCCTCGGCGACTAACCATCGCTTAGACTTAACATTCTTTGAACTCAGGGAACGGCTACTGCATAGCCTTCCAACTTAACTTGAACATAGCGTGTTTCCTTTAAGTGTCGACCGACCGTGGATAACTTTCCACTGAACCAACCGTGGCTTGTGCCTTAAACCGACTCGTGTTCGACGCAACGCTGTCGCCCAAGTCATACTTCATATGACGGGCCTTGGGGTCGTGGGACTATTTATCTTGACAACCGCAGAATGAGCGGGACAGCACGTAAAATAACTTAGGTCGACCGGCATAACTTTGCCTTACTCACTCAAACCTACAACATAACCCAAGGGACGAGCAAAGGCTATGCCAAGCCTTGCGGGACAGGACCGTGCATGCTTTAGCAAACATTTGTGCGGGCGACGCCTATGACTTAGGCTAACTCTCAGCTTTTGTACCGCAGACCAACTTTCCTTCTCCCAAGCCACGGGACGAAGGACTGAGTGTCATTTTCAAAGCACGCCGTGCACCAACTCTAAGCCGACAGTGGGACGTTTTCCATGTTCTAACTCGATTCAAACCGTCGGGATTATTCCCTTAACTATGTGGATGCGTAGCTTTTATTATCAAGCCTAACTTGTGTAAGTTGAAAACACGATTTATTATGTGAAGGCAAAGATGAGGAGAGTTCACCGAAACTACCCCACCTGAGCGATGTCTCCGAGCAAGCCGTTGCAAGGCTAAGGCCGAACGCCGTCGGCGTTTCGATTCCTCCGATTGACTTTGCGGGACGGGGCACTACACTGCTTATTGGCTGCTGGGGGCTTAGACGGGCCCTCCTCCTGGACAGCAGGGACGGTGCAGGAAGGCACCACCTCGACGGCAGCTTCGTCGGGTTGGGCGTTCAGTTGTGAACGCGTCTGTACAGGAAGTGCCTCTTCCGCTGAGGAAGAGACCATGCGGCAAGACTTGATCTTTCTGCCTTTGGATTTGGAGGTAGGACGTACCTCCGGTTGAGTCACCTCGGAGACAAGATCAGGGTGAACCCATAGGATCTCTCCCCGAGATGTTGTGAGTGGGATGAGTCCACTCACGTTGTCACGAGTAGGTGGTAAGTTAACCACCTCCATTGTCGCCTTAGGGATGGGGACGACGCCATCTTGTGTTGTAGTTGGTGGCAAGGTGCCGAACTGGAGCGACACCACGTTGGCTGACACCGTCTTCTCCTCGTAGTCGACGGAGATTACATCCGCATTGATCATGCGCTGGATACAATTCTTGAGGACATAGCAGTCCTTGGTTGGGTGTCCGACAAACCGATGGTAGTGACAGTACCTCGGGTTGTCCACTTTCCCAACCTCATCGGGACGCTTCGGGTCCGACAGCTTGATCTTGTCACCCTGCTTCAGTATCTCAAAGAGTTGCAGGGTGTCTTCGTCGTTGAACGAATAAATCTCCTTTGGCCTTGGTGCAAGTGGAGGCTTCTGGGTAGGTGCTGACACACCTTTTGAGGCATTGACAGTCAACGCTTGTTTCCCCTTTGTCCTGGGGTTGTTGACTGCAGACCGTTTCCCCTTGTCCTCAAAGGCAGGGAAACTGACTTCCAGAAGACGAGCATTGGCCGCCTTCTTTTCTGCGGCTTCTGCTTCAATGATCAAGGAGCTCCAGTCGGGAGGAGGAGTAGAGTTGAGCCAGAGTTTGACTGCAGGCAGCATGTTCATGCTGCAGGAGGAGAGGAGTACATGTTTTGGCATGCCCGGGGGCAGTCTGAAGCAGGCCTGTCGGAAGCGTTCGATGAATACTCGAACCGTTTCCTTCTCCTTCTGGCGTATCTCTATGAGGGACGCCATTGTCATGTCCATTCTGCCGTCGTAGAAACGGTCGAGAAAAAGGCACGTCAGGTCGTCGAAGGAGGATATGGAATTTTCGAGGAGGCTGCAGTACCAGTCGTACGCCACTCCCTTCAGTGCCCCGACAAATATGCTGGTGAGTAGCGCGTCCTCCTTCGGAAGATGTCCCGTCTGAGACTGGAAGTACGTCAGATAGCGACGAGGAGAGTCCTTTCCGTCGTATGGCGTCAATGTTTGTGGTTTATACTTAGGAGGGTAAACCACTTTGTTCCACTCGAGGGATAAGGCTGGGGAATCCCCATCTTTTGGTGCTCCTCTTGTCTCATCTTGGACTCAAAGCGCTCGCACAAGTCCCTGATCATCTCGACCACGTCTTCCGTGGAGCTGGGAGTCGGGGAAGGTGGTACCACCTGGAGTTGAGCATTTGAGGGCTCCACGTCCGGGGGGCTTCGCGATGATCCGTATCCAAGGATACCCGTTGAGGGGGTACACTTGACTCTCCATTGGCCCCTGGGTCGAGACCGGTAGAAGGTGTCCTGGCCAAAGCTGACCGTATCTCAAACGCTGCTTGAGTCAGTGTTTGCATAAAGGCAGATAGGGTTTTGAGTCCTCCCTCCAATGTGTCCATGTGCTGGACAAGGTCTGGTGGCGGTGCATCAGACTCGGAATCACCCCCAGCCATGTATACTGTCATGACACGGCTGGAAGTGGATGGATCGGTTGAGGCTTCACTCTCGGCTTTACTCTCTTGTAGGGGAGTTGCCTCTCCTGGAGATTCGTCCTGGCCACCCCCGGCTATGTTCTGGAGAACATTCTCGACGGGAGCATCTGCAAGGGCCTGATTACCCTTGGTTCCGTCTTGAAGGACTTCTTCGTCTCCGAGACTCAGATCCATGGGGGCTAGACTACTCCCAGATGTGTTTTGGGGGACACCCTCGTCTTGAAGGACAGGGGCTAGATGACCCTCAGCCATGTTCGGGAGGCTGACTTCGAGAAGATCGGCCTCAGCTGTACTTTGGAAGACAGCTTCGTCTTCAGAAGGAGGCTCCACCATGGTCTGACTACCCCCAGTTTCCTCCAAGAGCTTCTTTCTCCCCCGAGTGCCTTCGAACACTCCGGAGGACGAGACGCTTGCCTTGGTTTTCCTCGGCTGACTCTTGGACGAGGACAAGGAATTGCCAGTCGTCTTTCGGACTGACGAGGACTTAGAGATCACGTTGCATGAAGCAACCCTTGGCTCTTCTTTTGTTGACACCTTCTTTCTGAGACAACATCGGAGAGGTGTCGATGATTTCAGCCGCTGGAACACTGACTGCCTTGGTGGGACTGCCACCTTGCAACAGCAGTTGATGGTGACCACAGCACAAGTGTGCCCTGTGAGGGGCATATCGTGCTTGTCAGTCGACTCTCCTGATCGGCGCTTGTGAGTGATCACGTTGCGCAGATCGTTGGAGGAGAGTGCCACCTTCGCACCCCCTTCAGGCGCATGGCAAGGCCAAGCGCCGTGGTGGTCAAGTGAATGCTGTGCCCCCTGATCTAACACCAAACAGGCGTCCCGATCAGTAGTGGGGGAACAACGTTTGAAGTGACTTGAACGGACCTCAGACGCACAACCAGAGGAGGTGCGGGAGTTCAAGACCACTGGATTTGCCTTACTCGACTTAGTTGTGCACGCAATAGATGCGCCCAAGTGAGACAAGGACTTTGAAGGTCGCCTCATTTCTGGCGCAGAAGCACCTGAGTCGACCCTGTACAGCTTACCATCAGCAGCGCGCATGATTGTGAGCGCGTGCTTCTGGCTTGCTGCTGGCATAGCACGTTTGGGGCGCATGGCCCGTACTGCCTTGGATTTCTTCGTACCAGTCCGCTGAGGCGCATAGTACTCAGAATCTAAATTCTCCTCGCCACTACAGCGAGTGAGTCTGTCAAAGACAGAGACCTTCTGTGGCGCATCAGGGATGATGCGCGAGGCATTGGCTGCGCCCCTGCTCCGTCGATGCATCTTCCTCGCCTGAGAGGGAGATGGCTGGGGAATGTGGTCAGCTGCACGTTTCCCCGAGAGATACGCTGCACCGGCGGGCGCATCTTGGTTGCTGAGGACGTCAGCAGGAAGGAAAGGCTGGATTGGCGCATCCCCTTCGGTGGTGGTGCCAGCGGCGTCAACCTTGCGCACCCAGACTCGGCGGGTCTTCTTCGGCTTTAGCAGCCGCTTCGAAGGACTCGCACTTCCTTCAGAGATGAACTCCTCATACGTCTGTTGATTGAGGCGTACGACCAGCGTCTTGTGGGAGGAGCCCACCTTCACATCGTCGAATTACGACACAGCTTTCTCGGTGGAGGAGAAAGACATCCCCAGTAGAGTCGCCAGCTTGTTTGTCATTAAAATTCTTTTATTGCAAATTTCAATACAAACAGAACAGTGTTACAATATAGGACTTAGATGTAGTCCTAGGAGTACACTTTTGTTTATCTGGTCCCTTGTGCCGATGGAGTGAGTGGTAATGTATTGACTCCGTTGACGATCTGACGACGGTTATCGGTTCTCTGAAGGTCCGGATTGCTCTGGGTGCTGGAGCTTGCTGAGAGGGGGAAGACGTTGAGTGTCTGTATCTGCCTCTCTGGTGGTGTGTTCGTTCGTTTTTCCGTCCGTTTGTCCGTGGGTGAGAAGGAAATGATCCTTCTATTTATAGCTTTGCAGGTTGGCTGCTTATGCGCGCATATGTAGGATGCGCCTGGACGCGGGGATGCCACGTGGTGATTGCTGATGGAGGCGTATGGACGCTGCGCCCTGATTGAGGGGTTGAATTCTTCATACTGCTGTTGTGAGCTGGCACGTAGCAGAGGAGAAGATCTTTCTGTTGCTGAGATCTTGGGTGAGTTGAGTCAAAGGACATGTGTCATCGACCCATGGCTCGGAGATCTCGAATTTGATGGGGAATGATCTGGTAGGATGCGTCTAGGATTGGGCGCATGAGGAGGCTTTGGCTCGTAACCTTTAGGAGTTACGAACCATTCGGGGCACATGGCTTTTGAGGCGCATGCGAGGCTTCAGTAATGACTTAACTTCTGTCTTTCGGGATCAGAGAGAAGTCTGGGGCGCACGGCTTTTGAGGCACATGCAGAGCTTTGATGGTGACTTTTCTTCTGTCTTTAGGGATCAGAGAGAAAGTCTGAGGCGCATGGCTTTTGAGGCGCATGCAGATTTTTAGGCGCATGGCTACGGAGGCGTATGCGAGTGGTTTAGGCGGCCACGTGGCAGTAGCCGTCGGAGGGAAGTAATAATGATGCTGACGTTGGCGACGCTTCATCTTCTGAACTGTTCAGACTTCGGGAGGCGTGCTGCCAACTCTGTCAGTTCTGCATTTAATGTTTTTGACA
The DNA here is from genome assembly GCA_029216955.1 of Iris pallida. NCBI lineage: Eukaryota > Viridiplantae > Streptophyta > Magnoliopsida > Asparagales > Iridaceae > Iris > Iris pallida. The sequence goes on along the minus strand of JANAVB010016999.1, from coordinate 5,629,039 downwards.
TTCGATGGACAGCTGAGTGGGCGCATCGGTTGGCGTTCTACTCGGCATGGGGACGCATGGAGGCGCATCCCCTGTGATGTGCTTGGTACTGAAGGGCGCGTCTGTGTGATGTGCCGTCTGACCGGCGCATCCGCTTCGTGACACGTCTTTAATGGTGCGACTGTTACGATCTTCGAGTGCTTTAAATAGCTGTTTTGACTTAGCTGAATTCGAAGCGTCCGGTTCATCCATTTAATGCAAATTCATTGCACGAAATTCGGAGAGCCATCCACTTGGCGTATGGGTTTGATTTGCCCGGCCTATAAATAGTGGCATAGAGAGAGTTTGCTTCTCGTTCTTCCACGTTCTTCCGATATGAACTTGTTTACTCGGGTGCATTCTGTTGATGAGATGCTCCCGAGGGTGAAGATGCGACGCAATGTCTTCATTGATGCACTCGAAGGTGACTGTTACATCCAAAAGTCGGAGTCGAGGGCTTCCGAGGCAGGCGGAAGGTGCCTGTTGCATCCAAAGATAGGGATGCACGAGCCCCGTCTCCGTCATGTGGGAAGAGCCGCAGATCGGAATTGCGGTGCTGCGGCTTTGGGGGCTCTTTCTTCCTTCAAAATGGGTGTCGTCCATTCTGGTTGTGTTGAAAGCTGCTCCTTTAGCCGCGGTTTCGATTACGGTCTTCCTTCGCCTTTGGAGGCTCTTTTGAAACCTCCCCTGGCCACATATTGGCTTGTGGTGCTTTTCTCTTCCTCGGTTTGGGGAGCTCTTCCTCCAGCTAGAGGGTTGATTGCCACCCTCGTTCTGCTCAATAAATGCTTCATTAGTCGAAGCATTTAGACGGCGGTGAGCCTGGCTGGAAGAGCGGCACATAACTGGACTGCTGAAGGGATGCACATAACTGAGCTGCCGAAGGGATGCACATAACTGAGGATGCACATGACTGAGCTGCTGAAAAGGATGCGCCTTGCTGAGGGCGCATGGTGTGATGCGCCTGACTGAGGGCGCATGGTGGGATACGCCTGACTGAGGGCGCATGGTGATCGCTGTGCCTGGCTGTAGACTTAGGATCTTTTCTTTTGTAGAAGTTCTCCTTTGTACAACCTTTTCTAGACATGTAATTGACTTTTATATGTAATAAAAAGTCCTCTTTCAATGTCTATATTTGTTGTCTTTGCTGTGTGAAGTACTTTGTCCGAGCTCTGCGGCGCATGTAGGGTTTGGTGCATAGGATTTCTGGTCCTGAAATTCCATGCTTCTACAGGGGCTGGGCGAACGGCGGCGAACGCCGAAGAGGGGCCGGGATCGACTGGAGGGGAGGCGCGCGGGTTGGCGCAGATGGCCGAGAGGAGCTCGGTGCTCGGGTGGTTGGCCGAGAGGGTTTGTTCTCAGGAGGGTTTGTGAGGGAGAGGATGGATGGAGAGGGGTTAAGAGAAGTGAGGAATGGGAGGGGAGGATATGTGTGCTGCTTGCTCGTGAGGGGGAGAGAAAGTGTGGGGAGAGTTGGTTATGGGAGAAGAGTTGGTGGGGGATTAATAAGGAGTGGGGGAAAAAGTGCTGTGCTCCCTGTGTGGGAAAAAAATAACGTGTGGTGAAGAGAGAAGTGTGGGCAGGAGAATAGGGGAGAGAGCCTGGTCGTGGGCTAGGGGGGGAGACCGGGTTTTATTATATATATATTTTTTAAAATAAATCAATAGTAATCAGGATTTCAAATAAAGAGAATGGGTTCAGATCGGGTTTGGGTTTCGGGAAGTTGGGTTCGAACTGGTCCAGGCTCGGGTCAGGTCAGCAACCAAAGATCCAAATTATTAATTTTGAAATAAATTTTAACCCACAATATAATATTAATAATAATAGTAATAATATTATAATATTAATAATAAATAACATTACAAATCCTAAAACTGTGTTTCACACTAAGGACATATGATAAGACATGCAATTATATATCTGCGGTTTAGAAATTGCTAAAAAATAAACCGTTTAATTTGTATGTATAGTATATTTAAAATTTAAATAAAAGACTAGTGCAGTTGTATCTTCCCTTAAAAAAAATTAAAATTTTCTAATTACCTGAACTTCAAATCCTACAATTTATTAAATATTTAAATTATATAGTATTATCTAACTAAATACATATTCAAAATTCTAAAGTTATATTATAACAAATCCTAAGTAAAATATAATCAACTCATATTTAAAATATTTTGATATAATTTAAATTTTTATCTAATTTTTTATTCAATATTATTTTTTTTTTTTTTTTGTATGCACAGTGCACTTAACTTGTCAAGTACAGTATTTGTCCCTATATAAGAAGAAAAAATTAATAGCCGGGCCAATACGGTTCTAGTCTCTCTTTCTTTTTGGGTATAGTGGACTGTATTGGATTTGGGTTCTGCTTGATCCTATCCGGACTTCTTAGACGGATTGGTCCGATCCAAAATCAGATCCATGTCCGATATGGTCCGGACGGGTCCACCCAACACCTTGAAACATAATATATTTTTTAGTTTCTTAGTTTAACAGTACACCTATCTCATCTCAGTATTGCCATGTTACCATGTCGTACAAGTATATTTTTTTATATTCTACAATTCGTTCGAAACAGGATTTCCGAAATCCAGACCCGTCTGGAATTCCGGAATATGTTGTTCATGTTGTTTCAATTTCTTTATTTATACTAGTAAATACGCATGTTTTACAGTAAATTAATAATATTATCTAATTATAATTTAATATTTTTTTTTAATTTATGTGGTTAAAATGAGAGGTTTTTTTTTTGGTTGTTTGAGTCCGATTCCTTATGTTGTTATATTTAACAAATTTAAATTTTTTTGAATCTTTTTTAACATAATTTATATTTTTTTAAATTAATAAGTGATGATATACACACAGCTTACAATGCTCACTTTTGAACGGTTCTGAAGTCTCATTATAATCGTAGAGACATGCTAAAAGCAAATATATGTAGCATGTATATGATGGCTGCAATTTTTTTCAATTTGCATATCCTTTTGGAAATTTACCTATCCACTCATTATTTATAATTTTATTAGATGGAAATATTAAGTGTTTTGATTGTTTAGTCTCATATTGTAAAATATATTCCTTGAAAAGATAATGTATTAAAAGTTTTAATAAATGATTTCGGTCATGAAGTAAATGGGCTTGGTAGTATTGTGTCGGGTGGAATGGGCTTGTGTATCCAAATTATATTTTGGTAGGAGAAAAAAGTGGGAGAAAGAAAAATGGAGTAGGAAAAGTGTAAGAAATTATTCATTTTTTTCTTTGTTTGGTATGAACGAAAAAAAGCTGGGAATTCCCTCCGCAGCAGAAGGATTGAATGGAATAAAAGGTAAAAGAAAAAGTGGAGGCTTATATTAATTAACAATTATATCTCATATGAATTATATTATTTAAAAATTATGATAAAGTCGAATGATAAATAAATATTTTTATTTGAGGATAGAATTGGTAAAACTTTTTTTCTTCTTTCCTTCCACTTTTTTCTTTCCTAAAAAAAAAAGTGTATCTCTCATCTTTTCCATCTCTCGTACCAAATACAACTGAAGGAAATGATGTTTCCTTTCCATATGGAAGAAACATATATCATACTCTCTTTTCTTCCTTCAACTTTTCTATCATTTATATCAAACGGAACCTTAGGGTTTCTGACTTTTTACAATTCTCTGTAATACAAAACCAAATGCAGGTTCATAGAGTATATCAAAAAGGAATTTTTAATATTTTAAAGATCAGATCAGACCGATCGGTTCAGTATGTTGCCCATGAGCCGGTAGCTTGATCAGTGTTTACACATTATTTTTTCAAAATTCTATTGTAAATACATATTTTTGTAAACATTAATGCCACGATTACAACTAAATGAAATTGTAATCATTTCCAGCCATCACGTAACGTTGTCAATTGGTCACTCTCTTCCTCCTTATCCCACATGGAAAGAGGAGACCAATTGTCAGCCGTCGCTTGACGGTTATAAAGGATTATAACTATATTTGGTTGTAACTCTAGCATTGTCGTTTGTAAAAATCAAATGTTCAAAAAGAGAAAAGAAAATTGGATGACTTACATTAATCCACTTGTTGAATTGGATTGACCCGATCAAGTATTTTGTCCGGGTCCATCTTCAATTCTAATTTTAAAACACTAAATGTAACACAGAGGTGAATTGCCACTAACTCGGCAGTAAACTCGGTGCAGTGAAAACAATTATCACCTTAAATAAAATGTTGCTTACACGCTTTATAAATCACATTATTTTACTTATTTCATTTTCGGGCATTTTTCATTCCATATTCCAAAAACCATAAATATGTAGAAACAAGTCTGTCGACAGCACTCAACAGTCATCAACCACAAAAACAATTAATACACTTGAAGTAAAGATCTTTCTTATATCCTTCTCAAGAGTCATCAACCACAAAAACAATTAATATTAGAAAAAAATTTGAGATGCACCCTATTTTTAAACCATAATTCAAGGTATATTCCACCAAACTACCATAATGTAAGGCACCTTTCATTTTTAATGGAAACCGTCCTACACTCACGGTCAATCCATTTGACCAATTTTTTGACTAAAATATTCATTGTCTTCTTCTCTTTCCTCTGCCCCCACGTCCTGTCCCCCCCTTCGGGGCCGCAGTGCGCTCCCACTGCAAACTGCAGATGCTGCTGGCCGCGTGTCACGGACTTAGTATTTTTGCTAGCCCTTCGTCCCGTGCGGCGCACTGTCTTTCTTCTCAAAGACTCGTGCAAGCCTTCCCAACCCGACTTAGCTAGATCGCTAAGAAAATTAGAATAGTGGAGCAAAGATGGACTCGTAAGGATCTCTTTATTGACTTGGAGAATGCTTACAATTTTTAGGTGGTGAGGAACAAATGAGAGCCTCCCCCTTTTATAAGTGCCCATAGAGCAATACAAGGAAAGTCCTGGAAGGAATATTCCAAGGATTATTACTTTCTACCATAACAGGAATGGCATATTCCAAGTTTATTCCCTAGCAACATAAAAGGAAACTTCAAGGGCCTTCCAGAAGCTTCTTGGGCCTCCTAGAACGATCTTGGGCCTTCCGGAGAGATCTACAATCTTCTAGAGCCTTCCGTCATCTTCTAGAATGTTCTGGAAGCTTCCCGCATAACCTTGGTCCGCGAAAAGGTTATGCAACTGGGCCTCGGGCGGGGTGCAACATTTGGGACGTTACATTCTCCCCCACCTAAGGCGTTGACGCCCTCGTCAACCATGCTCGCTGAGGAACGCCTGGATCTCGGCTTCGAACTGATGCAGCGTATCAGCACGTTTCCAGCTAGACTCGCCGTAAGGCAAGCCCTTCTACTGGATGAGGTACTCCACATACGGGGATACGCCTCGTCGCCGAATGGTCCTCCTATCCAGCACGGCTTCCACCTCCTTGTCGAAGGAAATCGTCATGGTCACCGTCGGTCGCTTCGAAACTCCTCGCTGGGGATCCTCCAAGTCTTCATGGTACGACTTCAAGCAACTGGCATGGAAGACTGGATGAATCTTCAGCTTGGCAGGGAGTTCAAGCTTGTAGGCCACCTTGCCTACCTTCTTGAGCACGGGGAAGGGGCCCTCATACTTCCGGATTAGTCCTTTGTGCATGTAAGACCCAGTTTTCTGAAATTGGGGTATTTTTGAAAATTTATTATTTTTATTATTTATTAAATGGTGATTTAGTCGTGATATGATTTTTGGTGATTTTTAGTGTAATTAAAATTATTTTCTAAGTCATGGCTTATGACTTTGTGTTTTACTAAGGAAACCCTAGTGTAACCTTAGAGTTACTTGTCCTAGAGACTAACCATGATCATGTAAGCCTAACCATGTGATTAGGATATCAAATTACCACTTTTTAGTCAAAAGGGTATTTTGGTAATTTATTAGGAATTATTTGGATTTATGTGTTTTTATTATTATTATTTAATTAGTGGATTAGTGTCATGTTAGTCCCTAACCTAGTTTACCCTAACCTAGAGATTAGTCACTAACCTAGGAGGCTAATGTTAGATGTTAGTTTTATGTTAGAAATATCTAAGGTTAGACAAATATCTAGATATTACCTATCTAAGATATTTCCTTTAGAAACCTAGAAATATCTAAGGGTCAAAGACTTAGAGACTAAGCTTGCTAGGTGGAAAGGAACCCTAAATATCTATCCTACCCCCCCCCCCCCCCCCCCCCCCCCCCCCCCCCATGGCAGCCCAACCCATGCCCCCATCCTATATGAACACCACCCCCCTTTCATTCAAGCCTCTTTTCATTTCACTTAAAACCTAGTTTTTCCCTCTACTTCAACCCTTCACCATTTAACCAATTTGACTCCAAATTGAGCCAAACCTCTTGCATTGGAACCCCCTACTATTGAGGATGCTAAGGGGAGCTAGCTAGCTAGGTTGCATAGCATTTTGGGCACCATCAAGCGAAGAGGATACCCCTCCCCCCCCCCCCCCCAAAACCTTGTTTTCTTGAGTTTTGCACTCATAGGTAATTATCCCTAAACCTTGTTAATATAGTGTTTTTCTTCACAATTGCATGCATCTAGGTAAACCCTAGCCCTGTTTTTAGGTTTTGTAAATTTTAGGGTTTGTTTGGTGTTGTATCGGACACGTATCCTATTTGTTAAATCATTGAATTTTAGTGTAAATTGCTCACTGTCATAGTATAAAATACACACTGTTTTCCAAATGTTTTTGAACCAAATTCTAGCCTAGACCTAGCTAACCCTAACCCCTACTCACTGAGCACAAGTTGGCCTTGTGTCGTGTCCAAAACTGGACACAAAGCCCTCGGGACACACTGCACAGTACACAGGGAAAATGCCCTGCTACCACTGTGTCAGTTCTCACTGGACACGTCACTTGGATACGTCAAACTTGACACCCACCTTGGGGCATTGACTGACAGGTCATCCCCAAAGTTTGGGATGACTTCGTGTCGTGTCGGACACAAAATCGACTCATGAAGGGTCGTTCTATACACAGTGTACACACACAGACACTCGACTTTGAGCGTGTCGTGTCCACTGTACACGACACGTGGACACTTCGTAGTGTTATGGACACGAAAACTATCCATAGGCGAACACATTGGACACAACCACGTGGTGTCACGTGTCCCGTGTCGCGAACACGAGACACGCGAAAACACTGACACGCAGTCTGAACACGTATTTTAGGGCTTCTGATACGTGTGTCGTGTCCCCTCTACACGACACGTGGACACGTATCAGGCCCATGGACACGAAGCCCAACCCTAGGCGCACCTTCGGGCACGAGCACGAGGCCTGTGTCGCTTTGTGTCGTGTCCTAGGTCGTTTTCTAAATTGTACTGATACGTGTGTACCAGTTTAACCTAGTTTACCCGTGTAACTTTGAAACCTCGTGGACACGTCGTGTCGCGTCATTACACCGTGTCAGGATGCTAAGATCCTAGTCTAACCTAGGGGCTACAGTTACCAACCAACCTTGGGCCATTTTAGTTTGATTTAGGTTGTGTTTGGTTTAACCTAAGATCTAGGTTTACTGTCCAATATCCCATTTCCTGTTTTATTCCCAGTTTTTGTAAAACGAATTTCAAACCTATTTTTGATATGTTTTACATATGTATTGGTGTATTTTCAGTGTATAAATATGTAGTATATATGTATGTGTGTGTGTAGGTGAGTTTTGGGGATAATTGGTTGTGTGTGTGTGTAGTTATGTGTGTATATACATAGGTATGTGTATATGGACTGTGTGTGTGTGTGTTTTCCTGTGGATTGGGGGCTTTCCTGGATTCCAGGAAAGCTGGAACTTCCCCCCCCCCATTCCTGTTAACTCTCTCTCCCTCTCTCTATTCAGTCTCCCCTATTCTCCCTCTCTATATGATTCTCTCTCTCTCATTATATCTCTATATATATATTGTATATATATTGTATATATATTGTATTAGGTATATATATACATATACATATATATGTCTATATGTTATATAGATGTGTGTATAAATATAAGTTATATATATTTGGGTATGGGTATATACATATTGACCCCTATATATATGTATAATGTATAGACCCTATTATAGGTGTAAACCTATGAACCCTATAGCCTTGACCTAGGAATACTAACCTATGGGCTATGATACTAGCCTATGGCCATTAGGCCTAACCCTAATTGACTAGTAAACCAAGACTTAGCTAGTTTGACCCCAATTTGACTAAGTGTTGACCAAGGTCAACCTTAGGTCAAATTTGAACTAGCTTAACCTAGTTTTGACTTAAACTAACCTAGAATGACTAGTTTGACTAACCCTAACTAGTTTAACATTGTTTGACCTAACTTGGACTAGTTTGACCAGTTTGACTTTTAGTGTTGACCAAGGTTGACCAAAGTCAACTATAGGTCAAACCTTGACCTAATTGACCTAGAAAGGATTTAGATGAACTCTAAATGACTTAATGATCTAGGTTTGACTAAACCCTAGACTGTTGACTAGTTAATTATGGTTTAACCCATTCATGGGTAAATTGTGACTTAAAGTTAAATGAGTAGTCCTATGTAAATAAAGATATGTATGGGGTTAAGTAGAATACTTAGGAATTAAGTCTTGATTTGAGTTAGACTATGGTTTTAGCTTGATTATAAGGTTAAGGTTGTATTGTACTGTATATTTATATGTGGTATACCTTATATAGGAAGTTGGTTATACCTTAGCATTGTAGTATAGTATCTTAGGTATTCTAAGACAGGTTAGCCTATGTTTGGTTGTGAGTTAGCCTTATAGAGTTTGACTGGATGTTGACCATTAGTCAAGATTAACCTAATTGTCTTATTAACTAGTCTGTGATTAACCAAAACCTTAGTTAGACTAAGACTTGACCCTATATGGACCCAAGTAACTAGAGTTGACTAGTTTGGCTAAAATATTTGACCAAGGGTTGACTTTAACCTAGATTAGATTTGTTTAATCTTGTTTGACCTTGTATGACTTAGTTTAACTTCTTGTAACCTAGTATGACTTGATTTGACTTAGTTTGACTGTAGTGTTGACCTAGTTTGACTTTGACCTAGATTGGCTTAGAATTCATATAGATTGCATCGTAGATTTCATTTACCTTCATTTTGGACATGTCATAACTGTATTGCTCTATTTTAGGATATTGTGACCCTGGTACAGACATCTGATATTACACTACTCTTTCCAGAGTAACAGGCGAGTACATTCTCTGATAATTCTTTCATTTATTTGTCGATTACTGTATTTCAGTTCTAGTTAGTTCTATGTGATTCTCTGTATCAACACGTATGGATATTTTTGGATTCATGTATGCGACACATACCTTACTTACTGATCTCTATTACTGGAATCACTGGAATCATTCCGGAATTATTTCTGGAATCATCATGTATTGGCCGGACTCATCTCGATTTTTGTGTCTTGTACTGGATTCACTTGCTGGGCGGAGAAATATTGAGTAAGACATATAGACATACCCCAAATCTGGAATCTCCTACTGGAATCTACTGGAAGCATAGCCATCTCTTGCCTGATCAGTGAGAGATGTGCCTGATACCTACAGCCGTTTACATGTCGACCTCGATATTTTAAAACACACTGTTAGATCATAGTTGGACTCACCCTGGTTTTATTGATCACTGTTGGACTCATCTTGTACTGGAAATTATCTGGTATCAGATTATATGGACTGGACTCACACTGGGATTATATTAAACTTATATCGTACTGTCTGGACTCACACATGATATTCTAGTTCAGTTAGCTTTTATTACAGTCTTCATTGCCATGATTCTTCTCTTGTTTTAGTTACCTTTCTTTTCTTGTATCTTACTGTGTCTCTGTGCCATCATTACCTGTATAGAACTGCCATGCTCATCAATAAAACTGTCTATAACTGCTTTATAGTTCTTTGTCATTTACTTGGGTTTTTCTTGATGAGTTGTACTCGTTCCCGTCCTGATTGGACCTGTTGAAAATATTACAGATGATAATCCTGAGGACACATGCCCTGCTTACCATGGACCTGGTGAGGGATTAGCTACCTTTGGTTCTGACTCTCAGGAGTGATTCAGGAGATTAGCTAGTAGACTACTTTAGCTTTCATGTTTTGGCTTGTTGTATTAAAGTTAAGATATTGAGTCTGTATTAAGTTGGTTTGAGATATTGGAGTATTATTTAGCAGTTAGTTGTTGTTGTCTTTAATTCCTTAGGTATAACTTCTGTGTTATCTTTTCGTGCTTAGACTGTGTTTGAGTAGATCATACCCTTTTACTTGCCCTCCATTCGGAGCTGATATCTGGACAAGTACTTTTTATATTCACTGCATGAGATTAGTTAGCAACCTAGAACAGCTTACTACCGCCGACACTGCGGCGTAGGCTGGACGTAACCACTTCTCGTGCCCCTATACAGGGTGCGGGTCATGACACGTTTTTAGTGGTGGCCCACGCAGGTCGAGAGTCGCATTTGTGCGATTTCGTAGTATCACGACGACTTAGTTGTACTGCTACGAGCCTGCGATAGAATATGGGAATTAAGGTATTAGGATGAGAGTATACCCAATCACTGTTAGGATTTCATGAGAGATTCCGGGACGACCCTTGAGAATCTTATTTTGAACTTCGATACTGAAAACCCTTTTCCTCTTGTTTTAATTCACCCTCACTCCTTGATGTTTAAGGGATCTTGGACTATTTAACCTTATTCATCATTACCTCCCTTATATTTTGACCTTCTTTACTGCTAATTTAGCCTTAGTTTTGCAAGCTTATATTTTATCGAGCTTGATCACGACATATTTTATTGGGGGCTAGTACCCACTAACATATTGTCTAATCAGGGCCGGTGCATGATGGTCTGATCAACCTATTGCACTTTGGTTCGCTTTCATATATTATTCTACATGGATGGAGCCACTTGCAGGTTCTGTTCTTTCAAATCCATTCCCATCTTGTTTCATTATATCTGTCTTGAAATCCAATTCCATATGCTCCTACTTATTTCTTATTTTTGATGAATTTGACCTGATAGTTCTTTTGATTTTATCTCTTACTTAGGAGTGGGAGTAGGAGTAGGAGTAGGAGTAGCTCTAATTGTTAATATAATCCTTTAGGAATGAATTGATGTATGTGCTATACCTTTGACTTAGAAGAGTAGCTCTAACCATAGAATGGTAAACCTCTTAACCCTATTGATTCATTGTTTTCTTACCTACCTAGTCTAATACCCATAGTCACAAACTATCCCATTTAACCTATCCTTGTACTACTATTGCATCACAACTTCTGGTTTAAATTTAGGCCATTGACCATTCCCACTCTAATTATGATCATCGTAGGCACATTACCATGACTTTTAAATTAGGAGCACAAGACTAGTTGTTTTCTCAAAACCAATTTCACAGGCATGACCTAGACTTGACAACCTACACCCATGACCTTAGTATCCCACTAAGGCACACCATTTTATACTTCAATTGCTTAGTACGACTTTCCTGACACAAGACTTCATCCTAAATTACCCCATAGAGTTACTTTTGATTCCAATTTAAATTGAGGACACCCTTGACCTAAACCTGCCAGTCCAATTTATTGGACATGACCCAGTATAGGTCTACTACCCACATTTTACTTGTTGACCTTGTATGCTGCTAAGTAGTAACTCTGACTTTGATTGTTGAGGGTTTGACCCAGGAGGAGTACGACCATCTAAATTTCGAGGACGAAATTTCTCTAAGGAGGGTAGACTTGTAAGACCCAGTTTTATGAAATTGGAGTATTTTTGAAAATTTATTATTTTTATTATTTATTAAATGGTGATTTAGTCATGATATGATTTTTGGTGATTTTTAGTATAATTAAAATTATTTTCTAAGTCATGGCTTATGACTTTGTGATTTACTAAGGAAACCCTAGTGTAACCTTAGAGTTACTTGTCCTAGAGACTAACCATGATCATGTAAGCCTAACCATGTGATTAGGATATCAAATTACCACTTTTTAGTTAAAAGGGTATTTTGGTAATTTATTAGGAATTATTTGGATTTATGTGTTTTTATTATTATTATTTAATTAGTGGATTAGTGTCATGTTAGTCCCTAACCTAGTTTACCCTAACCTAGAGATTAGTCACTAACCTAGGAGGCTAATGTTAGATGTTAGTTTTATGTTAGAAATATCTAAGGTTAGACAAATATCTAGATATTACCTATCTAAGATATTTCCTTTAGAAACCTAGAAATATCTAAGGGTCAAAGACTTAGAGACTAAGCTTGCTAGGTGGAAAGGAACCCTAAATATCTATCCTACCCCCCTCATGGCAGCCCAACCCATGCCCCCATCCTATATGAACACCACCCCCCTTTCATTCAAGCCTCTTTTCATTTCACTTAAAACCTAGTTTTTCCCTCTACTTCAACCCTTCACCATTTAATCAATTTGACTCCAAATTGAGCCAAACCTCTTGCATTGGAACCCCCTACTATTGAGGATGCTAAGGGGAGCTAGCTAGCTAGGTTGCATAGCATTTTGGGCACCATCAAGCGAAGAGGATACCCCCCCCCCCCCAAAACCTTGTTTTCTTGAGTTTTGCACTCATAGGTAATTATCCCTAAACCTTGTTAATATAGTGTTTTTCTTCACAATTACATGCATCTAGGTAAACCCTAGCCCTGTTTTTAGGTTTTGTAAATTTTAGGGTTTGTTTGGTGTTGTATCGGACACGTATCCTATTTGTTAAATCATTGAATTTTAGTGTAAATTGCTCACTGTCATAGTATAAAATACACACTATTTTCCAAATGTTTTTGAACCAAATTCTAGCCTAGACCTAGCTAACCCTAACCCCTACTCACTGAGCACAAGTTGGCCTTGTGTCGTGTCCAAAACTGGACACAAAGCCCTCGGGACACACTGCACAGTACACAGGGAAAATGCCCTGCTACCACTGTGTCAGTTCTCACTGGACACGTCACTTGGACACGTCAAACTTGACACCCACCTTGGGGCATTGACTGACAGGTCATCCCCAAAGTTTGGGATGACTTCGTGTCGTGTCGGACACGAAATCGACTCATGAAGGGTCGTTCTATACACAGTGTACACACACAGACACTCGACTTTGAGCGTGTCGTGTCCACTGTACACGACACGTGGACACTTCGTAGTGTCATGGACACGAAGCCTATCCATAGGCGAACACATTGGACACAACCACGTGGTGTCACGTGTCCCGTGTCGCGAACACGAGACACGCAATAACACTGACACGCAGTCTGAACACGTATTTTAGGGCTTCTGATACGTGTGTCGTGTCCCCTCTACACGACACGTGGACACGTATCAGGCCCATGGACACGAAGCCCAACACTAGGCGCACCTTCGGGCACGAGCACGAGGCCTGTGTCGCTTTGTGTCGTGTCCTAGGTCGTTTTCTAAATTGTACTGATACGTGTGTACCAGTTTAACCTAGTTTACCCGTGTGACATTGAAACCTCGTGGACACGCCGTGTCGCATCGTGACACCGTGTTAGGATGCTAAGATCCTAGTCTAACCTAGGGGCTACAGTTACCAACCAACCTTGGGCCATTTTAGTTTGATTTAGGTTGTGTTTGGTTTAACCTAAGATCTAGGTTTACTGTCCAATATCCCATTTCCTGTTTTATTCCCAGTTTTTGTAAAACGAATTTCAAACCTATTTTTGATATGTTTTACATATGTATTGGTGTATTTTCAGTGTATAAATATGTAGTATATATGTATGTGTGTGTGTAGGTGAGTTTTGGGGATAATTGGTTGTGTGTGTGTGTGTAGTTATGTGTGTATATACATAGGTATGTGTATATGGACTCTGTGTGTGTATGTTTTCCTGTGGATTGGGGGCTTTCCTGGATTCCAGGAAAGCTGAAACTTCCCCCCCCCATTCCTGTTAACTCTCTCTCCCTCTCTCTATTCAGTCTCCCCTATTCTCTCTCTCTATATGATTCTCTCTCTCTCATTATATCTCTATATATATATTGTATATATATTGTATTAGGTATATATATACATATACATATATATGTCTATATGTTATATAGATGTGTGTATAAATATAAGTTATATATATTTGGGTATGGGTATATACATATTGACCCCTATATATAGGTATAATGTATAGACCCTATTATAGGTGTAAACCTATGAACCCTATAGCCTTGACCTAGGAATACTAACCTATGGGCTATGATACTAGCCTATGGCCATTAGGCCTAACCCTAATTGACTAGTAAACCAAGACTTAGCTAGTTTGACCCCAATTTGACTAAGTGTTGACCAAGGTCAACCTTAGGTCAAATTTGAACTAGCTTAACCTAGTTTTGACTTAAACTAACCTAGAATGACTAGTTTGACTAACCCTAACTAGTTTAACATTGTTTGACCTAACTTGGACTAGTTTGACCAGTTTGACTTTTAGTGTTGACCAAGGTTGACCAAAGTCAACTATAGGTCAAACCTTGACCTAATTGACCTAGAAAGGATTTAGATGAACTCTAAATGACTTAATGATCTAGGTTTGACTAAACCCTAGACTGTTGACTAGTTAATTATGGTTTGACCCATTCATGGGTAAATTGTGACTTAAAGTTAAATGAGTAGTCCTATGTAAATAAAGATATGTATGGGGTTAAGTAGAATACTTAGGAATTAAGTCTTGATTTGAGTTAGACTATGGTTTTAGCTTGATTATAAGGTTAAGGTTGTATTGTACTGTATATTTATATGTGGTATACCTTATATAGGAAGTTGGTTATACCTTAGCATTGTAGTATAGTATCTTAGGTATCCTAAGACAGGTTAGCCTATGTTTGGTTGTGAGTTAGCCTTATAAAGTTTAACTGGATGTTGACCATTAGTCAAGATTAACCTAATTGTCTTATTAACTAGTCTGTGATTAACCAAAACCTTAGTTAGACTAAGACTTGACCCTATATGGACCCAAGTAACTAGAGTTGACTAGTTTGGCTAGAATATTTGACCAAGGGTTGACTTTAACCTAGATTAGATTTGTTTAACCTTGTTTGACCTTGTATGACTTAGTTTAACTTCTTGTAACCTAGTATGACTTGATTTGACTTAGTTTGACTGTAGTTTTGACCTAGTTTGACTTTGACCTAGATTGGCTTAGAATTCATATAGATTGCATCGTAGACTTCATTTACCTTCATTTTGGACATGTCATAACTGTATTGCCCTATTTTAGGATATTGTGACCCTGGTACAGACATCTGATATTACACTACTCTTTCCAGAGTAACAGGCGAGTACATTCTCTGATAATTCTCTCATTTATTTATCGATTACTGTATTTTAGTTCTAGTTAGTTCTATGTGATTCTCTGTATCAACACGTATGGATATTTCTGGATTCATGTATGCGACACATACCTTACTTACTGATCTCTATTACTGAAATCACTGGAATCATTCTGGAATCATTTCTGGAATCATCATGTATTGGCCGGACTCATCTCGATTTTTGTGTCTTGTACTGGATTCACTTGCTGGGCGGGAAAATATTGAGTAAGACATGTAGACATACCCTAAATCCGGAATCTCCTACTGGAATCTACTGGAAGCATAGCCATCTCTTGCCTGATCAGTGAGAGATGTGCCTGATACCTACAGCCGTTTACATATCGACCTCGGTATTTTAAAACACACTGTTAGATCATAGTTGGACTCACCCTGGTTTCATTGATCACTGTTGGACTCATCTTGTACTGGAAATTATCTGGTATCAGATTATATGGACTGGACTCACACTGGGATTATATTAAACTTATATCGTACTGTCTGGACTCACACATGATATTATAGTTCAGTTAGCTTTTATTACAGTCTTCATTGCCATGATTCTTCTCTTGTTTTAGTTATCTTTCTTTTCTTGTATCTTACTGTGTCTCTGTGCCATCATTACCTATATAGAACTGCCATGCTCATCAATAAAACTGTCTATAACTGCTTTATAGTTCTTTGTCATTTACTTGGGTTTTTCTTGATGAGTTGTACTCGTTCCCGTCCTGATTGGACCTGTTGAAAATATTACAGATGATAATCCTGAGGACACATGCCCTGCTTACCATGGACCTGGCGAGGGATTAGCTACCTTTGGTTCTGACTCTCAGGAGTGATTCAGGAGATTAGCTAGTAGACTACTTTAGCTTTCATGTTTTGGCTTGTTGTATTAAAGTTAAGATATTGAGTCTGTATTAAGTTGGTTTGAGATATTGGAGTATTATTTAGCAGTTAGTTGTTGTTGTCTTTAATTCCTTAGGTATAACTTCTGTGTTATCTTTTCGTGCTTAGACTGTGTTTGAGTAGATCATACCCTTTTACTTGCCCTCCATTCGGAGCTGATATCTGGACAAGTACTTTTTATATTCACTGCATGAGATTAGTTAGCAACCTAGAACAGCTTACTACCGCCGACACTGCGGCGTAGGCTGGACGTAACCACTTCTCGTGCCCCTATACCGGGTGCGGGTCGTGACAGTGCACCTTGCGGAACACCTTGAACTGTTGTGGTTGCAGCTTCACCAGCACCATGTCCCCCTCCTTGTACTCAACCGGCCTTCGCTTCGCGTCGGCCCATTTCTTCATCTTCCTCGCGGCCTTCTCCAGAAATGCCTTGGCAATGTCCGCCTTTGCCTTGAAATCTGAAGTGAACTGGTTGGCCGCGGGACTTCTACTCGAGGACCCCGCACTCAGCGTGTGCGGGGCAAGCGGTTGGCGACCCATCACCAACTTGAATGGACTGTTGTGCGATGACTCGCTCCGTTGAAGATTGTAATAAAACTGAGCGACGTCGAGGTGATGCACCCAATCCCTCTGGTTGGCACTCACAAAGTGCCGCAAGTACTCCTCGAGTAGCGAGTTGACCCGCTCGGTCTGCCCGTCCGTCTGCGGGTGGAAGCTGGTCGAGAAGTGTAAGTCCGTCCCGAGGATTTTGAACACTTCCGTCCAGAACTTCCCCGTGAAGCGGGGGTCTCGGTCGCTGACAATGTTGACCGGGATGCCCCAGAACTTCACTACATGGCTGATGAACAGTCGCGCGGCCTCCTCTGCTGTGCAGTCCGTCGAAGCAGCAATAAAGGTCGCGTACTTTGAGAACCGGTCCACCACCACGAGAATGGACCCAAGCGCCCCCACTTTCGGCAGGGCGGAGATGAAGTCCATCGAAATGCTCTTCCACGACCGACTCGGCACGGGAAGAGGCTCCAGCAGGCCCCCGGACTTCTGATGATCCACCTTGTCCTGTTGGCATACAAGCCAAGTGCGAACATAGTCCTCCACATCTTCGCGCATGCGAGGCCAGTAGTATGTGGCCTCTAGTAGCGCCAAGGTTCGCTTCTGCCCCGGATGCCCAGCCCACTTTGTGTCATGACACTCCTTGAGCAGCTGTCTCCGTAAGCCACTCCACCTAGGCACGACCACCCTGTCGCCCTTGGTGTAGAGAAGTCCGTCTTTCAGCCAGAACCTTCTCGTCTTGCCCTCCTTGGCAAGCTTCACTATGGCCAGTGTTAGTGGGTCCTCCATGATTCCCACTCGAACACGGTCCAGAATGTCCCCCTTGAGCAAGCACACAGATGCGAGCTCGGCCTTCCTGCTAAGCGCATCGGCCACCTAATTTTCTTTGTCGGGTTTGTACTGCAACACCATGTCGAACTCGGCTAGAAAATCTTGCCATCTCGCCTGTTTCGGAGATAGCTTCTTTTGGGACTGGAAGTAGCTCGTGGCAACATTGTCCGTCATGACCACGAACTTGGTACCGAGGAGGTAGTACCGCTATGTCCTCAAGCTATACACGACCGCGGTCATCTCCTTCTACTGCACCGTGTAGCGCCGCTCAGTGTCATTCAGCTTGCGGCTCTCGAACGCGATGGGGTGTCCTTCCTGCACCAACACCCCACCGATGGCGAAGTCGGACGCGTCCGTGTGCACTTCGAACGCCTTGGAGTAGTCCGGTAGAGACAAGACCGGCTCCTCCGTCACAGCCCGCTTCAGTGCCTCGAATGCCTCCTCGCATCGGGACGTCCAGCTCCACGCCCGATCCTTCCGCAGCAGATCGGTCAGAGGCGCTGCGATGGCGGAATATCCTCGAATGAACCGCCGGTAGTAGTTCGCCGAGCCAAGGAACGATCGCAGCTCCGTCGGCTTGGTGGGAGCCTCCCACTCCCGTATGGACTGGACCTTTGTGCCGTCCATCCATATCTTGCCATGCCCGATCCAGTGCCCCAAGAACGACACCTCTTCTTGTGCGAATGAGCACTTCTCCCGCTTGACGAAGAGTTCGTTCTCCCTTAGCACCTGGAAGACAGTCTTCAAATGCTCGATGTGCTCCTCTATCGTGTTTGAGTACACGACGATGTCGTCGATGTAGACCACGACGAACCGATCCAGGTAGGGATGAAAGAGCTTGTTCATCAAAGTACAAAAAGTTGCAGGAGCATTTGTTAGACCAAAAGGCATAACCATAAACTCATATGCGCCATACCTCGTCACGCATGCCGTCTTAGCCTCGTCGCCCTCCGCAATCCGGACTTGATAATATCCCGAGCGCAGATCAAGTTTGGAGAAGTATCTCGCGCCTCCCAATTGGTCGAACAAGTCCGCTACCAACGGGATGGGATATTTGTTTTTGACGGTTATCTTGTTTAGTGTACGATAGTCGATGCACAAACGAAGGCTTCCATCCTTCTTCTTCTGGAACAGCACCGGTGCACCATACGGGGCCTTTGACGGTCTGATGAATCCCGCGTCCAGCAGTTCCTTGAGTTGCATCTTGAACTCGTCCAGCTCGGGCGGGGCCATGAGATATGGAGCCATGGCGGGCGGCTTCGTGCCCGGCTCCAACTCGATGGCATAGTCTACCTCCCTTCGCGGAGGTAGCCTCTTTGGCAACTCCTTTGGCATGACGTCCCCGAACTCCACAAGGACGTCATCGATCTCAGGCGGAAGATCCCCATGCACGGGCGTCTCCTCCGACTTGAGCACAGCAAGGTAAGTCACCTCTCCGTGTCGTATCCCCTTCTTGAGTTGTAATGCGAAGAGAGCCTTTATAGTGCCCCGTCCCTACATCGTGCCCCGTCTCCGTCCACGGGGTGCGCGAGAAAGGAACACTGTCGCTATCGATTTGGTCGGGACCGATAGGTCGGAATCGGCCGAGTCGATCGAACGGGAACGGTTGAATTAAGATCCATTCCACGTTATGGAATGGCTTCTTCGGAACCAAGTCCCATATTCAGCGGGTTGCGCCTCGAGGATTGGCTCTGCGGCTGAGTCGGAAGAGACCTCCCGTTGCTCTGGTTTTCATGCCGCAATTGAATTGGCTTTGGCTTTCGTTTTCGTGAAGGCTTTCGATGGATTTTCGTGTCGCGTTTTCGAGCTCGCATTCATATCGAAATTCCTTGAAATACACAGTGTTCTAATCAGTTGCTTATGCGATTGCAGGTGATCGCGTAGGCGACGACAGCGCAGCCAACCGGTCGCTCGCTTGAAGCAAGCTAAGGCGAGTGGCTGACCTCCTTCGTCCCGTCCCTCTACTTCAAAAACTCAACATGTGAAGTAAAATAAATGCTTGTCATAATAGTATAGAATCAATGAAATCGTGGCACGATACTTCACGAAACACTTGTTATCGAACTGTCAGTTTTGGAAATGAAAAACGTGCTTCCCTATGCAATTACACTTGGTCTATGCCAATCCAACGAATGAATCTATTAACGCTTATCGCAACGATACGGAAAAAATGAGTAAATCAACTAAGTTCCAAAGAAAACGGTCATTGGACAACTTGTCGACAAGGTGAAGTTCCTCGAACGGTTGCCTCGGCCAAGGGACCGGTTCGGCCCGGGAGGAACAAGTGTAGCAGCGCCAACCCTTCATCGGCGCGAGTTATGCGGGCACTTTCGCACAGGGCTCGCTACCCGACGCGAAAGGGGCGTCGTCTAACCGAATGCTATAGTCCGCGATGGCTTGACATTGCCAGTGGCCTTTAAACCCCTGTCACTACTTAACAGGTGCACGGGACACGGGATGAACATGATAGTTGCTTGCCTCAAAATATGTTAACATGCAAATCATACAGGATGGTTAGAAAGATCATTAAAATAGCTAGCAAACATGTTTATGAAACTTCTTGAATCAAATGCAGAGCTTGGATTTAATTAGCCATTCGCCAGTACATGTGTTTCGTGCTGATCCTCGCTCTTTGCAGGTCCCGCGAACCAGGAAGGACGTGCCAACTAGCAAGGCGACGTTCGTGACTTTTGAAGCTTCGACCGTGCGTCGAAGACTATCTCTCAGCGACTCCACATTTTGAAGGCTCTCGACAGTCCAAGGAAAATGACTCAGCATCCCTCCCATCCAGGTCAATGGAGTACTTGTGTATATTTAGGGATGTGTGCAATGTATGGAACGGCTATCTCATCGGCACTTTTTTGTAATCGAGTCATGTTGTAGCCCGCGCGGTAATGAGTCTTGTGTCGGAGTCTGTAAAAAAGATGTTCATTATCAATAAAGATCATGTTTCCTTTACTTATTGTGTGTATCAATTTGTCTGCGTACTCTCTTAGATCTCGTGTCTCGGATTACCTTATGACTTGGCCTTGTGCGATCGCAAATTAGGTTCGCACGGCATCACGCCCGGGGGACGACTATCGATTCGACGGAATCGGGGCGTGACATAATGGTATCAGAGCACGGCTTTACGTCTTTGGCCTCTCGTGTCGAATTCTAGTCTCCGACCGTTGACCTCGTATCGATGAGAAGAGTTGTTCCATACGCTGAACCCAGGACATTTTCTGAAACTAACGAGAGTTGCCTTCCTTTTTCCCTGCAG
Source organism: Iris pallida (assembly GCA_029216955.1). NCBI lineage: Eukaryota > Viridiplantae > Streptophyta > Magnoliopsida > Asparagales > Iridaceae > Iris > Iris pallida. The sequence goes on along the minus strand of JANAVB010016999.1, from coordinate 5,608,129 downwards.
TTACGGGAGCTCAGGCGGAAGACGAGACGAGCGCTTCGAGCGGCTCGAGTGCTTCTAGGCCCGAGCATTCCGTTAACCCAACGGGAATGACGCCTACTGTAGCCGGATCTTCCGGCAACCCGATGCAACGTATGCTGCAAATGCTTGAAATGCAGCAACGTCAAAACGAGCTCCATCGTCAGCAAGCAGAGGCTCGTCAGGCTCAATTTGAGAGTCGGTTCGAGGCTCAATTCAAGCTGCAGCAGCAGCAGCTGAATACCCTCCAGCAGATCGTACAGTCGGTCGTCGGCAACAACAACTCAACGATGACACCTGCCGTAACCCAGCCTGCGGTTCGATCCAACGAAGCCGAACCAGAGGCGCCCGTGCTCTCACCTGCAGCACCGAGAAGTTCCAACTTCGACGTGTCAAAGTTCACTAAAAGCTGCCGCACTTCCTTCAACGGCACAGAAGATCCCGCGGTGGCGATCGACTGGTTGGAGGAGCTGGAAGACAAGTTCGAGCTTCTGGATGTCGAGGACCCGAAGAAAGTCGCGTGTGCTCAACTATTACTTCAAATGAACGCGCACGATTGGTGGGCTGTGCAGAAGCGGGCTATTCGACGTGAAGACGAGACAGCGGCGATCTCATGGGCGACATTCAGAAATGCGTTCGAGAACGAATATCTTTCTGCAGCCGTACGACAAGAAAAGGAGAACGAGTTCATGCAGCTGACGCAAGGGAATATGACTGTACGACAATATGCGGCCAAATTCAACAAACTGGCCAAGTTCGCTGGTGACTATCTACCTACTACTGCAAGCCGAGCAAAGCGATTCGTAGTGGGCCTGCGTTCCACTATCCGTGCACATGTCTCGGTGCCGGAATACAAAACTGTGGGCGAGGCACTCAACCACGCCATCCGTCTGGAGTCCGAGTATCCTTCTACTACTACCGGCGCTGTTAACTCTAATAACAAACGCCATAGTTATGCGGGAGGCAACAACGCACATAAACGTCAACATCGCGGCAACCAGACGAAGGAACGGATGGTCTGCAATTTCTGCCACAAGGACGGGCACCAGGACACCGACTGCCGACTTAAGAACAGAGTCTGTTTCGCATGCGACAAAAGAGATCATCTCGTAAGGGACTGTCCGGAAGCTACGTCGAGCCAGCGCCCACAACATCAACAAAACCGAGGCCAAGCACCTCGGGCTCCACCGACCGCACCACAGAATGGCCAAGACCGTCGCCCCAATGCTCAGGGCCGTGTCTACGCCATGACCAGAGACGAAGTGTTCGCATCTGACACAGTTGTGACAGGTATACTGCAATTCAATAATAAACCTGCTCGTGTGTTGTTTGATTCAGGTGCCACGCATAGTTTCATATCGGCGGACTTCGTCGCCGAACACAAATTTCCCCTGACACCGCTCGGTCTTGAGCTTACTGTTAATATCCCGTCGGGCATACCACTAGCTACGAATTTAGTCTGCGGAGACGGAATCATCTGTATAGGTGGTCAACAGGTCAGTCTTGATGCGATAGTTTTAGACATTAAAGACTACGACATCATTCTGGGGATGGATTGGCTCGGTCCGTGCAACGCAACCATAGACTGCACTGAGAAGAAAGTCACTTTTCGCATATCGGGAGTGCCTGAATTCTGCTACTCGTGTGGTGAGGCGTCGCCGACCTGCATGGTGATCTCTGCGATATCTGCTCGACGGATGCTGTATTCCGGGTGCGAAGGCTATCTGGCTTCCGTTCGAAACATGCGACAGGATGGTGCAAACGCGGGTCAGACCGACGTTGTGGCAGAATTCCCCGATGTGTTCCCGGACGAGTTGCCCGGCATGCCGCCCGATCGAGAGATTGAGTTCACTATCGATACCTTCCCCGACACTCGACCGATCTCGAAGACCCCGTACAGAATGGCCCCTGCAGAGCTTAAAGAACTCAAAGTGCAGTTACAGGAATTGCTCGACAAGGGATTCATCCGACCCAGCGTCTCGCCGTGGGGAGCGCCCGTACTATTTGTCAAGAAGAAGGACGGCTCTATGCGTCTTTGTATCGACTACCGCGAGCTGAATAAAGCCACCGTCCGGAACAAGTATCCCCTGCCCCGCATAGATGATCTGTTCGATCAGCTCCAAGGAGCCACGGTGTTCTCTAAAATTGATCTGCGTTCGGGTTATCATCAACTCAAGATCAAGCCGGACGATGTGCCGAAGTCTGCCTTCCGCACTCGATACGGCCATTACGAGTTCCTGGTAATGCCGTTCGGCCTAACGAACGCCCCTGCTGCCTTCATGGATTTAATGAATCGGGTGTTCTGACCCTTCCTCGACAAGTTCGTAGTGGTCTTTATCGATGATATACTCGTCTACTCGAAGAATAAGCAGCAGCATACTGAGCATCTGCGGACCGTGCTTCAGACCCTTCGAGAAAATCAACTCTATGCGAAGCGAAGCAAATGTGAATTTTGGCTTAGCAGCGTCGCATTCCTCGGACACATCATTTCTGCTGAAGGCATTGCGGTCGACCCAAAGAAAGTTGAAGCCGTTGTCGATTGGAAGCGGCCAGCGTCCGTCGGCGAGATTCGAAGTTTCCTTGGCCTAGCTGGATACTACCGACGCTTCGTGAAAGACTTCGCGAAGATCGCATCGCCTCTGACTCGCCTCACCCAGAAAGGAGTCGCCTTTGAATGGTCAGACGACTGTGAAGCTGCGTTCCAAGAGTTGAAGCAGAGGCTCGTCTCGGCCCCGATACTCGCACTTCCAGAAGGGACTGAGGGTTTCCAGATATTTAGCGACGCGTCCGGTCAGGGCTTGGGGTGCGTGCTGATGCAGCGGAACAAGGTGATATCTTTTGCGTCCCGACAGCTAAAGCCGCACGAGAAAAATTATCCCACGCATGACCTGGAGTTAGCGACGATTGTGTTTGCGTTGAAATTGTGGCGCCACTATCTCTATGGTGTGGCGTGCACGATCTATACCGATCACAAGAGCCTCAAGTATCTATTCACGCAGAAGGAGATGAACTTGCGGCAAAGGCGTTGGCTGGAACTAATCAAGGATTACGACTTGACTATCGACTACACGCCGGGAAAGGGAAATGTTGTGGCGGACGCTTTGAGTCGGAAGTACCTTGCCTCGTTATCCATCGACCCTCGACTGCTACGCGACCTTGAAGAGATGGGCATCGAGCTCCGAGTCAGATTCCGGAACGTGCAGTTGGCAAAGTTACAGTTGGAGCCGAGCTTGCTGAATAAGATCAAGACCGCTCAGACAGACGATTCGTACCTGAAGAAAGTGCGAGAGCTAATTTCGACAGGCAGGACGACCGACTTTGCGGAAGACAAAACCGGCGTGCTTCGATTGAAGGGTAGGCTATGCGTTCCGGACGATTCAGAACTTAGAAAGGAGATCCTGGCGGAGGCGCACTATGCAAAATACACTTTACATCCAGGCAGTACCAAAATGTATAAGGACCTCCGCACGACCTTTTGGTGGCACGGGATGAAGAGAGATGTGGCGCTCTTCGTGTCGCAATGCATGGCCTGTCAGCAGGTGAAAGCTGAGCATCAGCGACCGGGCGGGGAGATGCAGAACCTCGCTATTCCCGAGTGGAAATGGAATCATGTCACTATGGATTTTATTGTTGGCCTGCCGAAGACACCACGGGGGAACGACGCCATCTGGGTCATCGTCGATCGATTAACCAAGTCAGCGCACTTTATCGCCATCAAAGTTACTTGGAGCGTTGATCGCCTGGCGCAGATTTATCTGGACGAGATAGTTGTTTGCAAAAACAAAAGTATAGAACTTTATTGATACAAACTGTAATAAAGATTACAAGAATTCTGGGAAAATTACAACTGTAGGAATCCAATCTCGATGACGATTGCTTTATCCCTTGGACGATGTGAACTGTAAAGACGAAGCCTTTGAAGTTGAAAACAACTCTGGAAACTGAAGGCAAAAGCCTCTGAAGTTGAAGACAAAAGTCTCGGAAGAATGCAGCAGCACTTTGGCAAGAACTCCTGGACTCTCTGATTTCTGATTTCTGATCTTGATATCTGATCTCTCATCTCTTGAATGAAGACTTGAAACTCTATTTATAGAGTTCTGGAAATAACTAACTTTCAGTTATTTTGGACTGCGCATGATGATTTGTGCAGCATTGGTTTGCGCAACATTGATTTGCGCAGATAGTTACTGGATCGTGGGCCGATTATCACGGACACATGGCATGATTTGATAGAAATGCGCATGATCGTGCATAAACAGTTGCCACGTAATGAACAATCGATGGCATGAATGCCACGTGTAACTTAACTGTTACGTTTGATAGAGTGCGCAGAGTTGAATTGCGCATACATGGTTTGCGCAAACTCAAACTACGCAGGATTGGTTTGCGCTGCCAGCTGTCAGCCGCCCTCGAGCACTGTACGACACAGGAAACGAAAAGTCTCCTTGTTATTCGCGCTGTCAGTTATCAGAAAAGATTTGATTTGATTTAGTAATGATGACTTCTGCCACGTCAGCTTGCGCAATCGGTTGTGTGCGCAAATTAGAATGCGCAATCGGTTGACTGCGCAATCTGTTGTCTGCGCAATTCAACAAGATGATGTATATTTTGATTTCTTGATTTTGTTGATTGATGCAACTTGATTTTTTAGGACCTACAAGACCCCCTTCAAAGTTTTCGAAAGTTGATTTGATTCAAAGTTTCGAAATACTTTGAATTTTTGAATTTTTGAATCAAGTTGCGCATGATGATGAGCTGTCTGCGCAAAGCGAAGTATTCCCCGATCTTAGGCGCAATCCAAGGCAGCCGTTTCGTATTTCAAAGGCTATAAATAGCCCACTTCTTCATTTCATTTTTTACTTTGCCTCCTTCGTGCTTTTGAGAGAAAAATCCCCGAACCCTTTCTGTCTTCTTTCTCCGACGACTTCCATGGCGCCCCGACGATCTAATGTTGCCGCCACCGCCGCTGCGAAGGGAAAAGCTCCGGCCGAATCCTCTGACAGAGTTGCTCGGCGAGCATCTCGACATGAGTCTGCGCACCCTGCTCTGATAGGTAGTAAAACCGATCGAAACCCCTTTTTAGGGTGTTTTTGACTTCCTTCGATCTTCGAAACTCATTTCTTTTTAGAGATGAGTTCAACTTGCGCCACCCTTTTTAGGGTTTTTGGTTGCATAAACAGTCAGTCTTCATTTTTATGAAGACTGTAATCCTGCGCAATCTATCGAATTGTGCTGACAGAAAGTCAGCGCAATCGATTGATTTGCGCTGAATGTCATCGCAATCGATTGGTTTGCGCACCCTATTATGATGCGCAAACTAATGTTGCGCAATCCATATTAGCGCAATCTGAGGATTGTGTACTCTTCTGTTTTGCTTGTCTGAAAAATAGAGTTTTTGACTTGTACTGATCTTCATCTGTTTTTGATGCAGTTGAAACCAATGAAGATCCAAACTATGAACATTTTGTGGGAACTTTGTCTGAATCTGAATATAAAGAAGATTTGTCTCACGTCCATTATCCTCAGTACGATCTGCCGACTTCTCGTCAGGCAATATTGATTTCTCAGGACAACGAAACTTTAATGTGTCTGATGAATGGACAGCCTCTGGAATCAGCAGATGCTGTTATCCACAAGAAACCCTTATTCTTGTTTGGTGACGCCTTTGAAAAAATCTCCCAGCCTAGGCCAATGATGGAGGAGATGGTAGTCCACCGGGAAGACAGATCATTCTTCATTCCTAAAATTGCTCGATGCCTTCCTTTGTCACGGTATGCTCATGCGAGCTACCCAAGGAAAATGGATTGGAACATCACCCTTCTCCAGGATGCTCGTGCAGGGAAGATCTTTGTAAAGAAGGTTAACGGGAAAGATATGTTTTACAGTTCTTCTGACAGATACAGTGTTATGTTGAGAGGTTTAAGACCCAGCTGCATCCCACCGGAAAACTCATCTATGCTGATGCCCGTCAGAACCCCTATATTCGCAAATGAATTTGCGAAGGAAGAAGGAAGATACCCTGAACAGGATATCAGAATGACTGGATTAGTGAATCCAGATTACAAACGATGGAATTGCATTGCAAATTGGGTTCTGACAACCTTCCAAGACAAACTTCAACAAATTAACCTGTTTCAAGCAGTGCATGCCACTGTATACGGGTTTGCTCCTAACCCTCAAATGTTTTTGGCCTTGGCTGAGCGATATAATTACAGAACAGGAACTTTCATGACCCCGGGTGGAGAGATGGGGTTTGCACTCCACGAGATGAAGTACATCTCATACTTGCCCATGGCGGATGCTCCATATGAGGAGTTTGTTCCCACAAATGACGAGTTGGAGAAACTCAGAAAAGAAAATGCAGAAATGGTAGCAGTGTTTGAAGAACTGCTATGCCATTACAAAATTTGCTCTTTGTACTATAAGAGTGCTACGGCCAACACTTGCTATTCTTCGAAGTGGTTGCCATATTTGTTCTTAAATCATATTGAAGAGAAGAAAACCAAGGAAAATGACAAATGTTACCCTCATTTTTTTTAAACCCTTGATTAACACAGAAGTCATGAAGATGATGGAAGAAAGTAAACATTATGATAAGGAAATGAAGGATGATTATCAATGTCCACCTTTAAAGAAAGGTGACATTTTGGAGAGTTTTTTGAGAATGGGTTACAGACCCATGTCCAAAGAAGCCCAGTTAGCAGGGTTTCTGACACACTGGCTCAGACGATTCGTGGTCCCGGGATCTAGTGCAGTGGACCGTTTTCATCGCGGTGTACTTTTTGCTGCCGTCAAGCTAGTCTTTGGTTATAAGGTTGACTTGTTATCGGCAATGACCTGCAGATTGAATGCGAGTCTTCGCTTGTATGTTGACTCGATGCTGAAGGCAAAGGGAGAGAAAGAATTCCCCCGTCTCGAAATACCGTACACTTATCTCTTTGGATGGTTACTCCTCCACTATCCAGCTTTAATGGACCCTGGTATGGGACCAGTAGATGGCAGCTTCTTGCGCAGATATTCTCAGGGTAAATGGAAGTACACCTCTCTGAGTGAGTGCAGATTTGTTTTAAATTTGAACAGAGGATGGAACTTCTGTTGCGCCCCTCTCCCGGCCGGTCATGACCAGATGCCACCCAACATGGTAGATTCAAAACTGCAGCCCTTAAACCGTGTGGCCTTTGAATGGTTGAAGACAATTCGACCATCTCACTTAGTATACCGCTTTGAAGAAGAATGCTTTTTGGAACCATACCTCCCTAGCCGTTTTGCTAGACAATTTGGGTATGATCAGTTCCACGTAGGGAATGCAATCACCTGCCTTCAGGGCAAGGGTTTCTTGATTGACGGGGCCCGAGCTTGGGCTTACTACAATGCCCGTGACACAAAGGCTACCTTCTCTATGCCACCAAAGAGCACTCCTCAAGGGCCTCGGATGCTCTTTACATACTCGGTATTCTACACATCTGCAAGTACTTTTGCCGAGAACTTTAATCTCGCCGATAGTTTTGCTTCTGCGATAAGATTGAGGAAAGTGAGGATAGCTTTATCAATCCCTGCCAATGATGAGGCAAACGAACCGGCGGATGAACCCCTAGAAACTTCAAGAGAAATGATGTTCCAACAAGAGATAAACGCAGCAATACGGATCTCTCTAAGAGTGGGAAAGTCTCCTGCCAAGAAAAGAAGAAGAGAGGAGCCTCCTGCTCCTGCAGCAAAGAAGAAATTGGTCTTGGAGCATTCTTCTGATAAAGTGACTACAAGATCCCAATCTCGGCAGCTAGCCGAGACAAATCAAGAAGTTACTACTACACCAACTTCTGTACAGAAGCAAACAGCACCAATAAATGTAGAGAGTCCCGATAGACCTCTACACAGAAAGAAGAAGAAGTTGGTTACCAGAAGAAATTTAGAAGCCTCTTCTTCCAAACAACTCCTGACTTCAGTAGATGCTGCAGCAGGATTTATAATGCCATCTCCCACCCCTGTTTCTGAATCAGGGAATAAAATCCTTGAAGAGACTGAACAAAGGGGAGATCTTGACCCCAGAACTGAAGTTGAAATACTCAGAGAAAACATCATTGAAGAGGAGCTAAATATTACACGACCCCTTTCACCTGTCGTGGAGACGACTCAGCTTCCTCCTACCCCAAAGACTCTTCGTGAAGAAGAAGAGCATAAAATGATCGAAGCTTTAGAAGATTGTTATAGCCTGCAGGAGGATCTCACCGCAACTGACAGTGGGAATGTAGCCCAAGAAGAAGAAGAAGATAAGGATGAAGAAAGCTCTTCGTCTGGAAATATTGATAAGTATATACAGAATCCTGAAGGGGACAACGAAGAACACATATCTCTTGAAACCGCCGACGATGCTTCGGATCCTAAAAAGGATATTGAAGTAGAGGCGTTAGTAGAAAAGGTTGTTAACCCTGATGAAGACGTCGAGATAGAAGTATCCCCTGAAGAAGTGGCTGGTGAAGATGTTCAGCAAGAGAGTCCCGCTACCGAACCCCAAGGTATAAAATGATATTTAACAATCTTCTTTCTTTAAAATAGATTGATATCTAATATCTTCATTTGTAGTTCTTGCAGGTCTTGATACTCTACCAACACCTCCGAGGGACCTGGCTATGGTGCCTATTCCAACGGTAGTTGTTAGTAGTAGCCATCACTTATCTTGCGGCTCTGAAGCGGGCAGCAGCCAAGCTGTCGCAATTGAAGCTACTTCCGTTCAACGGGAGTCTATTCCAGCAGGAAATGCAGTTGTTGTTAGATCCAATCAAGGTAAGACTGCTTTTTTAATTTGATCTTTTTGTTTATTGGCAAATTAGTAAAATAATAATTTTACTTTTTGCAGAAGAACAAACAGGAGGAGCAGCTAGTTCTACTCTGGCTCCTTTGTTTAAAGAGCCTATCATTCATCAGCAAAGGATTGAGCAACCGACTACCCCATCCTCAACAGGGGTAGCTTCGACTCCTGGAACTATAGCCATCAATCAGCAAGTTGTCCAATCTTTTACCAGATGTTTCTTTGAGTCATTGGGATCTCTTGTCCGTAAAATGATAGAGAAGGAAGGAGCTAACTTCATTATGGTTAGGGACCCCACTTCTTTCCTGATAAAAGCCATAAGAGGCCAAGGAGACGAAGCCCAAGCCGTTCTTCTTGAACATATATTAGATGAGTTGGAAGTATCCATAAGGAAATATAAAGAGCTCAAGAAGAAGAATATAGACTCTCTGGTGCAAGCTGAATATGAACGACTAGCCCAAGAAGCTGATATAGAAAGGATAAACCTTCAGAACCTTTTAGAAGCTCATTCTGCAAAGTCAGCTGAATTCAACTCAAAGATAGAATCAGTTACTTTGGCAGCTGAGAACAAAGGACAGAGGCTTGCTGAATTGAAAGCGGAAATTATTCGCCTTCAGAAGGAATTTGAAGAAGAAACTGCCAATCAACGATTTATGATTGAACAACTCAATGCCCTAATTCAGGAGAAAAATGAGTATGACGAGACTCATAGTGCTGAAATTACTCGCAGGACAGTAGATATGCCCATCTTTGATGAAGAAAATGGGATGGAGGAAGCAAGAATGAGAGTAACAACTAGTCACGAAGAAGAGCTGCAGACCTTAAAGCAGCAAATTGACAATCTGATTGTCCCTCCTTCTTGATTTTGTATTTGTGTTTTATTGCTATAGCTACATTTTTGTAATGTCCCGTATTTTGATATAAAAGACATTTTGTTGTGGCTCCATTATTTATTGCATATCTTATTTAGATATAAATAAATAGAGATAGAAAATATATTCAGAGGTGCAAGACATGATATATTTCTTGATAATTTTGTAGAAAATAATTATATTCATTATATCTGCTCAGAGGTAATATGGACATGGCAGAATATATTGAATATTATTATTTCGATTTTGACAACTTAATCGAAAACGACAAGTTGCTGATGTAGATAATGAACGATGATGAATCGTCAATATTTGTGAAAATGAATGAACGGGAAGACCATCAAATGATGGATGACAATGAACGGGTGAACCGTCAAATGAATATGATAAATGAACGGATGAACCGTCGGGCCTTTAATGAACGGATGAACCGTCTGATGAATGTGATAAATGAACGGATGAACCGTCAAATGAATATGATAAATGAACGGATGAACCGTCGGGCTTTAATGAACGGATGAACCGTCTGATGAATGTGATAAATGAACGGATGAACCGTCAAATGAATATGATAAATGAACGGATGAACCATCGGGCTTTAATGAACGGATGAACCGTCTGATGAATGTGATAAATGAACGGATGAACCGTCTCTTCGTTATTTGAGGAACTTCTGCCTATAAATATAACAGAAGTCTGACAGGAATGAACACTTCTGCTTTTCAACATAAAAATGTCGTCCGGAGAAGCATCTAAGAAGGCCGAGATCGCCCCAAAGGTTGAGAAGGGCACTGAAGAGCGCCCTGTCGATCCAATCCAGCCGAAGGAGGCAAAAGCGGGCGAAGGTCCGTCTGCACCCCAGCCGCCACGGGATATCTTGGACTTCCTGCTCGAACCAGGAAAGACTGAAGAAGAAGAAGCCATGAGGATGGCCGCCTGCAAATTCCTCGTGGGTTCCAGCAAGGAGGTTCTTAGCTCTTTTGTTGATCATGTCTTCGAGAAGGACGGCAGTGGCCCGCGTCCGAATATAGAAAAAGATGATAGTGACCTTTAATATTATGTACTATCATATGATGAAATAAAATTTGCATTTTATTTATGAACCTGATCCTGTTTGACGATTTTACAAGCATTTACATTTATACAAAATACTTCTTAAGAAATTTGCCATTGATAGGCATCATGGCAATTCGACCATCAAGCTCTGAAAGTTGATAAGCTCCATTTGAGAAGACTTTGCTTACAACATAGGGACCTTCCCATTTCGCATCGAATTTCCCTTTGCTCATATGAGTCATAGTCATAGGACGTCTGACTGCTAGAACAAGTTCTCCTTGTTGAAATGCTCTGACTTTAACTTTGCGATTGAAAGTCTTTGAGATGCGGGCTTGATATAGCTCAATATGCTGTTGAGCCATTAATCGCTTCTCATCTAACGCTTCTAACTCTTGAAGTCGAAGAAGATCGTTGTTCTCTGTAGTAAGCTCGTTAGCGACGGCAATCCTTAAAGAAGGAATTTGCAGCTCTAAAGGAAGAACGGCTTCACAGCCATACACTAAAGAGAAAGGTGTAAAGCCTGTTGGATTACGGACTGTAGTTCGATAGGCCCAAAGACATTCGCCAAGTTTCTCGCTCCAGTTCCGTTTGTTAGTGGAAACAAACTTCTTGAGGAGTTTAATGATGGTTTTGTTAAAAGCTTCAGCTAAACCATTAGCGGCAGGATTGTATGCTGTTGAAGCAACATTATCAATCCGATGATCATCGCAGAATCTAGTGAACTTCTGACTGATGAACTGAGGTCCATTGTCATGAATGATTCTTCGGGGTACACCAAATCTATAGATGACGTGGTGTTTAACGAAATTGATGACACTGCTAGTCTTAACCTCAGTCAGTGGTATAGCTTCAACCCACTTGGAGAAATAGTCCGTTATCGCCAATATGAACCGATGTCCTCTAGAAGAAGGAGGATTAATGGGCCCTATGATATCCATACCCCAAGCTTCAAAAGGCCAAGAAGCAGCCGTCGGGTGTAAAAATTCTGATGGTTGATGAATGAAGTCTGCATGGATTTGACAGGCTCGACATTTCCTTGCATACTCAATAGCATCCGATACCATAGAGGGCCAGTAGTAACCCATGCGTCTAATGCGGTCCTGTAGCTTAGGACCAGGCTGATGTGCTCCACATACACCGTCATGAGCTTCACGCAGTACTTGCTTAGCTTCATTACCAGCGAGACAGCGTAAAAGAAGACCGTCATAAGTTCGCCGATAGAGAGTTTTAGTAGTTTGATTATAATAGAATCGGAGAGATCGTCGACGAACGCTTGTAGCCTCCTTAGGATCTTCGGGGAGTATGTCATGTACCACGAAGTCGATAAAAGGAGTTCTCCAGTCATCATCGATAACATTAACTTCAGCAAAATTGCTGAATTTAATATTACGATTATTTTCAATACAGAACAGTTCTCGGTTGGAGATAACCACCACCTGCTGTCTTTTAATAGGGATAGCTAAGACAGCTGCAAGATTGGCTAAAGCGTCTGCTTCAGTATTGCAAGCCCGCCGCACATAGTCAATGAAGAAAGCTTTGAATGATATAGCTAAGTTGATTGCCGCCTCATGATAAGGTACTAGGTCTTGATGACGTACTTCATAGGTTCCTCTAACCTGATTAACAACCAGTTTAGAATCACCGTATACTTCAAGATATTCAACATTCAGTTGTTTAGCTAACTGAAGGCCAATAAGTAGAGCATTATACTCTGCTACATTGTTAGAACAAGGTTCATCTAAAGAGTAGGCTCTTTGGATAGTTGATCCGTCTGGAGAAACGAGGACCACTCCAATACCTGCCACAACAGCACCATTTGGTCCAATCCTTGATGCACCATCAAAGAATAAACGCCAGGTTGGAAATTCTTCGGAGATCATGTTGACTTCCAATGTTTCGTCTGGAATTTCGTCATAGAGCTTAGATGTCTCAGGTACAGGATGAGCCGCTAAAAAGTCCGCCAGCGCTTGACCTTTGACAGACTTTTGTGGAACATACACCATGTCATATTGAGCTAGCAGGATTGCCCATGTAGCCAACCGAGAATTAAGTGTACTTGGTTTCTTCATAAGTACCCGGAGAGGGTTAACTCGAGATATAACATGAATAGTTTGACCAATGATATAATGCCTCGTCTTTTGTACAGCAAACATGAGAGCCAAGCATTCTTTTTCAACTGGACTATAACGGTGTTCAGCACCAATCATAGTACGGCTAAGATAATAAATGGCCTGTTCGTGACCTTCTTTGTTCTTTTGAGCAAGTAAAGCACCCAATGAATGATCCATAGCACGGACATACATTAAGAACGGAATACCAGAAATAGGTGGCACCAAGACTGGTGGGTTCATGAGATATCGCTTGATATCATCGAATGCTTGTTGACATTCTTCAGTCCAAACGAAAGATACACCTTTCTTCATTAGTTGAGTGAATGGTCTGCAACGTCCAGACAAATTCGAAATGAATCGCCTGATGTATGCAAGTCGACCTTGGAATCCTCGTAGCTCTTTTAAGTTGCGTGGAGGACGCATCTCTTGAATGGCTTTGATCTTCTCGGGATCTACGTGTATACCCTTAGAGGTAATGACGAAGCCGAGTAATTTGCCACTAGAGACACCCAAGAACGACTTGGTGGGATTCATTTTGAGTTGATGTTGGCGCATGAGATTGAAGATAGTTCTCAGGTCTTGGAGGTGATCTTCCTTTAGACGACTTTTGACAGCAATATCGTCAACATAGCATTCAACAGTTTTGCGAAGATGATCTTTAAAAATAGTACTCATAGCACGTTGGTAAGTTGCACCAGCATTCTTAAGACCAAATGGCATCACCGTATAGCAATAAACACCACGAGGAGTGCGGAAAGAAGTATGCTTTTCATCTTCAGGATGCATCTTGATTTGATTGTATCCAGAGAATCCATCCATAAAAGATATTCGTTCAAACCCACAAGTATTGTCGATCATGACGTCCGTAATAGGAAGAGGAAATTCATCTTTTGGACATGCTTCATTAAGATCCCGGAAGTCAATACAGACTCGAACTTTGCCAGTTTTCTTCAGAACTGGGACGACATTGGCTACCCAATCAGGATGTTGTTCTTCTCGAATGAAGCCACAAGCAATGAGCTTTTTGACTTCATCATCGATCGCGTCCATCATTTCTGGTTTGAAGCGTCGCTGTTGTTGCTTAACAGGTTTTGCATTAGGCAAAATGTTCAATTTATGTGTAGCAATCTTGGGATCTAAACCCGGCATGTCTTCATAACTCCAAGCAAAGACATCAATATATTCTTTAATAAGAAGAATCAACTCTTCCTTGTCTGTTTCTGGAAGATTTTTGCTAATAAAAATTGGTCGAGGTGAATCTCTTTCTCCTACATCAATTTGAAGTAGTTGATCTTCAGTAGGGGGTTCACGTTGTTCAAAGCGAAGTACCCATTGATTGTCCATATGCTGAGCCCAAGGATCTGTTTCAGGATTTTCTTCCACATTCTCGTCATAGTCTTCTGGAAGTTCAACGGAGACCATGTTAGATGATACGACCAACCTATGGACTTCACCAATGCTAGTATCAGAATCCCAAGATCTGGAATCAGATGAGTTAGAGCGTTCTTCACTGTCGGAGTCGGAGACTACTGGGGATAACAATAGAGGAGAAGCATATCCGAGACCTCTCTTAGTCCTGCTATAGTACATGTCTGACTTTCCTTTCGGAACAGTTGTACGAATAGGAGTTCGTCTACCCTTACCGTAATTGAAGCCACTTTTGAAATCATAACCCATTTTCCGAATGATGTCTTTTGATTGTTGACTATAACGATGGAGTTGGATACGCCCCGTGTCGTTAAGTTTACTGTCATCCGTATAACTGAATTTTTGTTCTGGTCCTTTAATAAAAATTATTGGACTTTCGCCTCTCTTTCGAGAAGAAACAACAAAGTATGAATCATCTGAGTGTTCGAGTAAGACCTCTGTATGAAGAGATTGCACAACTCCCATTGTAATTGATTGGAAGCTATCTAACATATCTAAATAGTATTTAGTATGATAAATAACATCAGTATACTGGAAAGTAGGTGCTTTTTCATTGATTTGTACATCAGTATTTACAACATGACCTTTGGCCTTAGCAGGCTTAGTCAGATTAATTACAAGAGGGGGAGAAGAAGAACGTGGAGGCGGTTTGTTACGACGGAGGTCGATAACAAGTGGCTCAGAGGAAGTGAGCTCCTTTTTTTCTTTGTTGCGAATGAGATCAACAACAATTGGCTCAGAAGAAGTGAGCTGCTTTTTGTCCTTGTTACGACGTAAATCGATAACAAGTGGCTCAGAAGAGGTGAGCTCCCTTTGATCTTGATCAGCATCAATTGACTTCTTTTGGGCTGATAAGTGAATAGCCAGTGGCTTGGAAGATTGAGGATGAGAAACTCGCCCTTTGACGGGTATGATTAAAGTGTCTTTAGGCGTCGCTTCTTGTTCTTCTTCAGTGTCTAATGCTAACACGATTTTCATGAATTCATCCTTATACATCCGAGCGTCGTTGCAGTATGCTTCAACACCCTTGAAGGGATAAAGATCCGCAACCTCCTTACGAACTACGCCTTTGTCATCAACATATTTGAAACATTGATGAAGGGTTGATGGAACAACATTGTGCTCGTGTAAGAATGGTCTCCCCAATAGAGCGTTGTAAGAACAACCAAAATTGTCAATAATGTAGAATGTAACTTTTGTGCGAAGATTGCCAATTTGAAGTTTTAGGCGAATCTTGCCCAAAGGTTCACTCTTTCCTTGATTGAATCCAAGGATGGTAGTGATTGTAGTGGAGAGACTATGCACAGGAATTTTCAAAGCATCGAGCATTGTCTTCGGCATGATACTAAGAGCAGACCCTGGATCTATCAGAATACGATCGACTTTCATCGAATCGACATATCCTGTATAGTAAAGAGGACGGTCATGCCTGTTGTCTTCCATCAGCATGTCATCTTGCGTAAAAGTTATGTTCGGAATGAATTCCTGAACACTATTACAAGAGACTGATTCTGCTTCGGGCTTTTTGAGAAAGGTTAGACAAGCTTCTGCTTGCATAAGAGCTTCGCTGAGGGTTTCTCGAGTCTCTTTGGAAAGACGCAAGAGTTCAAAGATAGACAACTTTGCTGGGGTATTGGCTAGTTGAGCCAATATATCGAAGTTGTAAGGCTTCTCGAGTCCTGTAGGAGACGATTTCTTCAAAGGTTTGTCAAAGCGGATTTGTTGTTTGCCTTTATCAGCAGTCACTGGCTTAGGAGGAATAGGAATCACAACTGGTGAAGGTGCAGCAGGATTCTCTTCAGCTAGAGCAGGTTGTGCTGAGGTAGGTGTCACGACCCGCACCCTGATTAGGGGCACGAGAAGCGGTTACGTCCAGCCTACGCCGCAGAATCGGCGGTAGAACGCTGTATATAAGGTCTGTAAAATGCTACGTCTAAACAGATAAATGTACCTGTGCAGTATATACACTCCGAACGGAGGAATAGGGCAATACTGCCTCAATCACATAAGCAAACTAAGGTAGAAAAGCATGGAAAGATATGATATAAATAAGCAGGAAACGAGTCCAGAGAGTAATCTCAAAAACACAGCTAACACAAGTCCAAGTCTCAGAAATATAATATAAGTACTACAACTGAAATGTAAACAGCTGGCTCGCAGGCCAGGCAAACCTACTAGCTAATCTACTCAGGATGGGCAAAGTCAAGAGGCTCTACTAATAAGCCTCTATCTAAGTCATGCTCCTCGGTCTCTGCCCCGTAATAGGTGGGGCAGTCATCCTCTAAGTCATCTGTAAAATTTGTCAACGTATCCTGTCAGGAAAATGAGCAAGTACAAAACACCAACAGCAGTTCCATGTGAATTGAGAAATACTATAAGAAACAGTAATAATGAAATACAAGACAAAGAGTAAAGGCGACTTGGGAATCATTCGAAAGTCGAGTTACAACCCTTAAACCAAACAAGGACCGGGGTTGTAACCCTTCTTCCGAATAGAACCTAGTCCCATAATCAAGTACAGTATGAAAGCAGGTAGAGCATATGAGAATGAATCATATCAGGGTGAAAGTACAGTAAGTAAAGCTGAAGCTGGAATATAAGACATGACAAATAAAATAAAAGTGGTTTGAATTATTAGAGTGATATGTGATCGGCTAAAAGGTAACAATGCCGCATTATCCATTTGGCACGGCAATCCGCGGGAAACTCAACGGAGAATCATACCGCCCAACCTGGATAACCGGGAGTAGTATCTGCGACACCCTACGTGGAGTGAGGGTGGCGCTAGCAAAATATAGTGATAATGGGGTTTGATCACATACACCCAATAATTCCCCCGTTTTTCCCCGAATAGTATAAATGGATCCGGTCATGGCACGTCACGATGCGGGATTTCCATAAGAGGGGAGCAAGTCCTCTTCAGAAATCGGCGTCAATACAAGTACCAGAATCAAGACTAAGCAAGTACCAATATCCCAAGAGATCCAGGAATGACATCTCATGACCAGAATCCGTTAATACTAGTCCGTGAACTATCGTGTCGAGAATCAAGTAAGACACTACGACTGAATCGGATATAGTAGATATCAAGACAATGAAAACTATCAGTGAATGTACTCGCCTGTGGTCCTGAGCTGATAGGGTGAACAGATGCTCAGAGCGATCACAGACCTAAGATAAGATACTATAAGTCAAACAGGACTAAATGCTGAAAAAGGAACTAATACAAGCCATGAATGCAAGTCTAAGTCAAACTAGGTCAATCGGGATCAACGGTTGACTTACAGTTGACTTCGGTCAAAAAGTCAACTCTGGTCAACCCTGGTCAACTATGGTCAACTATGGTCAACTATGGTCAACTATGGTCAACCCTAGGTCAAACAAGTCTAATGTTGACCAACTGTTGACTTTCAGTCAACTGGTCAAGTCTCGGTTGGTTTCGGTCAAATCGGGTCGCTTTAAGGCTAAGTTTGACCTTCGGTTGACTTTTGTTGACTTTTGGTCAAAACGGTCAACCGACGTCAAAACTAGTCTTAGAGTACCATATTTGATCATTACCAACCACGGGGATCAAGTTCTAACACTATCTTAGGTTTCTAACACAATATTCCACTTCTACGCAAAACTAGCATTTACCCTTTCTTCCTATTTCTACTCCATGAATTTACCCTTCTATCTACCACACTCACCCACACTCATACGCAACACTCACACACAACACCTCACCCTCACATAGACCTCTCTACAAGTCTCCTAATAGGTTTCCTATTAGTTTGCACATAGGCTAGCTATAGACACTCACTAATAGGTTCTCACACACACACACAACTCACAATTACTCCTCACAACTACACACACACACAACTCACTAATATGGACTGTTTTTGGACAACCCCCAAGCCTCTCTCAACATCACACAACAACCACCATAAATATATATATATAATCCCACACAATCAACCCACATATATATACCAATATGTATATAACTACATGTATAAATAACAACATATCTAACACTAGTTGTATGCATAAATGGGATTGAACTCCCAACCAAAAACCCCCACAAATCTGAACATAAATCTGAGATTGTGTTCTCCCCCCTCTAAACATCACCACAACACCTTTTTAACCATATAATTATACCCCCTATATAACCATATATATATATCAATATATATATATATAGGTGCATAAAACTACTAGTTCAATACCATAAACTCCCAAAACTCAACCCAACAAAAAACCATTCAGATTTCAGCCCCAACCTGGCCGAAATCACAGCCCCCATTATTCCCTTCTTCCATCACAACATCACACAAATTTATCACCATTTATATATATATATATATATATATACATATATATATATATATAGAATGATATATATATAACTATATACCCACCAAAACACATAGAAATAATATGATACATTAAGATACTCTCATGAATCATCTCTACAACATCAAAATCTGAGAATAAATAGAAAAACACACAATAGCAATATTTTAACATCATTCATGGATCAAAAAGGGAGCTTTTTCCTAATAGGACACAAGCCTACAAGTGGACACTCCTAAAAATGTCTAAAGGACACAAAAATAGTTTCTAATGGTGGACACACCCTAAGAATCATCATGGGGGGTTCCTACATGATCTACATGAGAAAAGAATAGGTTTGGGAGAAGGATTCACCTTGGTTTGAGAGCTAGAAATCAATGGAGCTTCAAAAGAAAATGAAGCCTTTGGAGAAGAAGAAGAAAATGTGGATTGGTTTGAAATGATAAAGTGTTTTCTCTCTCCACCCTATCCTCCCACTATGGCCGGCCACACCATGCTCTTTGTCCCATTTGATTAATTACAAGTTTGCCCTCCAATTAATTAAATGGTCCAAAAATGAGAAATGGTTAAACCGGGGGTAGTTTAGTCAAACCGAAACCACTAATCTCTAACTAATAAATAACTAAAATAATGGTCTAGTCTCTAACCAAAATATCTAACATGTGGGCCATGGTTAGCTAGTGTGTGGGCCCGCTAAGGTCAAAATACCCCGGGTCCCCGAAACAAGTCAAAACAAGTCGAAACGAATTGAAATTCGAACCCGATTCAAATAATCCCAAAATAATACAAATAATAAATAAATAATTTCAAAATAATTTTTAAAGTGGAAAATTACCAAAATACCCCTGTTTGTGAAAACTGGGGGTGACAAATCTATCCACCTTAAAAAAATTTTGTCCTCAAAATTGAAACAAACCACATGCACTGAAATCACAAGCAGAAAACAAAATTATACCTCAGGGCTCGAAGAGATAAGGGAATCGCTCCCGCATGTCGTCCTCTCTCTCCCAGGTAGACTCACCTGGAGAGTGATGCCTCCATGCAACGCGAACCAAGGGGATAACCTGGTTCCGGAGCACCTTCTCCCTACGATCCAGAATCTCAACCGGCTGCTCTGGATAGTGAAGAGTAGGCCCCACCTCGATCGCTGAATGGTCCAATACATGGCTAGGGTCCGCCACGTACCGTCTCAGCTGCGACACGTGGAACACGTTGTGTACCCTCTCCAGCGTAGGCGGCAAGTCTAGCCGGTAAGCCACTGCACCGACCCTCTCAAGAATGGTGAAAGGTCCGATGTAGCGCGGACTAAGCTTCCCGCCCCCGCCAAAGCGAATCGTGCCCCGTGTCGGAGAAATCTTCAGGAACACCAAAGCGCCAGCCTAGACATAAAACAAACTCAGAACACAGGACAGACAAAACACAAACAAGCACAAACAGGAACTGAAACTAACCTCGAACTCTAACGGTCTCCGGTGGCTATCGGCCCAATGCCGCTGCCTATCCTGAGCCACCCGAAGTCTGTCTCTAATCAGCCGGACCTTCTCCGCTGCATCCACCACCATCTCTGGTCCAAGCAGCACCCTCTCGCCAACATCGTCCCAAGATAAAGGAGTACGGCATCTCCGTCCGTATAGAGCCTCGAATGGCGACATCTCTATACTGGCCTGGTAGCTGTTGTTGTAAGCAAACTCTACCAGGTGAAGATGATCCTCCCAAGAACCCCCGAGATCTAGCACACACGTGCGAAGCATATCCTCCAAGGTCTGGATAGTCCTCTCCGACTGCCCGTCTGTCTGGGGGTGATAAGCAGTACTGAACTTGAGCGAGGTGCCCAAGCTAGCCTGCAAACTCCTCCAGAAGTGGGAAGTGAAACGGCTATCACGATCTGAAACTATGCTTACGGGGACTCCATGCAACTGCACGATCTGACGAACATACAGCTCTGCCAACCTCTCCGTAGACAATCCCACTTTAAAAGACAAAAAGTGGGCCGATTTGGTCAATCTATCAACTATGACCCAAATCGCGTCCTTCCCTCCTGGAGACCGTGGAAGTCCGGACACAAAGTCCATGGTGATGTGCTCCCACTTCCACTCTGGAATGGGTAGTGGCTGAAGCAATCCCCCAGGCCTCTGTCTCTCGGCCTTCACCTGCTGACAAACCAAGCAGCGAGATACGAACTGAGATACCTCGCGCTTCATGCCATACCACCAAACGTGCTCTCTCAGATCTCTGTACATCTTGTTGGCACCAGGATGCATAGAGTACTGAGAGCGATGAGCCTCCTGAAGAACCTCCTCCCGAAGCTCTCCACTCGGAACGCACAGTCTAGTACCGTGCCGCAGCGACCCATCTTCGACAATGGAGAAATCCTCAAGCAAACCCATCTGCACCTGCTCCCTGATGCTCCCCAGGGCAACATCCTCAAACTGCGCTGACCTGATCCTGTCCATCAGCTCAGACTGAATCTGCAAACCCCACATCTGCACCTCCATGCCTGGAATGATCACCTCGATTCCCAAACTATCCAGGTCAGCCAAAAGATGACGATCTGATGTCAGGTACATAGCCACTGGATACCTGCTCAAGGCATCTGCGACTACGTTGGCCTTCCCTGGATGGTACTGCAAGGCGATATCAAAGTCTTTCATCAGCTCAAGCCAATGTCTCTGCCTCATGTTCAGCTCCTTCTGAGTGAACACGTACTTCAAGCTCTTGTGGTCAGTAAAGATCTCAACCCGCTCTCCGTACAGATAATGCTTCCATAGCTTCAAGGCAAAGATGACAGCGGCTAACTCCAAATCGTGAGTCGGGTAGTTCTTCTCATGAGGACGTAACTGCCTAGATGCGTAGGCAATTACCTTCCCGTGCTGCTGAAGTACACAACCCAGACCCCGACCAGAAGCGTCGCTGTAAATCGAGAAACTACCGGTCCCAGACGGCAATGTCAAGATAGGAGCTGATGTCAACCTCTTCTTCAGCTCGTCGAAGGCGGCCTGACACTCCTCAGTCCAGACGAACTCTACGTCCTTCCTGGTGAGTCTAGTCATCGGCTCCGCGATCCGCGAGAAATCCTGGACGAACTTCCGATAGTAGCCCGCCAATCCCAGAAAGCTCCGAATCTCGGCAACTGTACTGGGCGTAGACCAAGACTCTACTGCAGCAATCTTCTTCTGGTCTACTGAGATCCCGTGCTCGGTCACAACATGACCCAGGAACTCGACTTGGTCCAGGAAAAACTCACACTTCGACAACTTCCCATACAACTGCTCCCTCCTCAACGTCTCGAGCACAATCCTCAGATGCTCCTCGTGCTCCTCTGGCGTCTTCGAGTAAACCAGGATGTCGTCTATGAAGACCACCACGAACTTGTCAAGGTACTGATGGAATACCTTGTTCATCAAGTTCATGAACACAGCTGGGGCGTTGGTCAACCCAAATGGCATCACTGTGAACTCGTACTGGCCGTACCGAGTCCGAAAAGCTGTCTTCGGAACGTCTTCCTTCTTCACCTTCAGCTGATGATAGCCGGATCTCAGATCTATCTTCGAAAACACCTTGGCACCGCTCAACTGATCGAACAAGTCGTCGATCCTCGGCAATGGGTACTTATTCTTGATAGTAAGGTTGTTGAGCGCCCTGTAATCAATACACATACGGATCGTACCATCCTTCTTCGGTACAAACAAGACTGGCGCTCCCCAAGGCGATGAACTGGATCTAATGAATCCCTTGTCCTGCAGCTCGTCGACCTGCTTCTTCAGCTCCGCCAACTCGCTGTTGTTGACCCTATAGACGTGCTGCGAAATGGGCTCAGCACCTGGCACAAGGTCTATAGAGAACTCAACGTCTCTATCCGGCGGCATCCCAGGTAACTCCTCGGGAAAAACATCCATGAAATCAGCAATCAATGGATGCGGCAATGCCTGCCCCGCCAGTAGAGCTCCGCAGAACCCATCTACCGGCTCAGCTGCTCCTCTGGAAAACTCAATCTCTGGCTCACCCGGCGGCCTAAACAAAATCCTACCACCTCTACAATCTATAGTAGCATGGTGCGCGCTCAACCAATCCATTCCGAGTACCACATCGTACCTCGGAAGTGGCATTACGAGCAAGCACGCACCCAAAACTCGGCCTCCTACAGTAACTCTCCGTCCCTTGCAGATATTGCTGACCAGGATGATGCCTCCCCCGGTCAATATCTTGCAAGTCCTACTCAAGGGTTCAGCAATAATATTGTGTCTCAGAGCAAAGGAGACAGACACAAAGCTATGCGAGGCACCGGAATCAAATAGGGCAAATGCAGGAAATGAATCGAGAAGAACATGACCTGCCACAACATCGCCAACTGGCTCTGCCTCCTCCTCTGCCGTCAGGGCAAACACTCTGCCCGCAGGGGCTCCCCTCTGATGCTGCTGGAAACGCTGCTGCTGAGTCTGGAGTGGAAGACCCCTCTGCTGAACTACTGGCCCTCTAGCTGGCTGTCCTCTGTCCTGAACTCCCTTGCCTCCCCGAGTAGGGCAGTCCTTCAGCTGGTGATCGGATGCCCCACAGTGTAAACAGGTGCCCAATCTCTTCCTGCACACCTCTACAGTGTGCCCTGGCCTCCCGCAGTAACTGCACTGGGTAGCTGGCCTCCGGCCCTGACCCTGACCCTGAAGCTGCTGAGCACGCGCCGGTGCCTGCTGGATCTGTAACTGAGGCTGATGCTGCTGGTACTGCCTCTGCTGGAAATGTGGGCGCTTCGCAGGCCCTGCACTCGAACTAGGTCCCATAGCGTCACTGCTCCTCTTCGGCTTGAGGCCGAAGTCCTCCTCAGCTATCTGAGCCTCCATCAGGATCTGCTCAAATGTCGCGTCTCGGCGCCCAGATGTGCGAGTGCGCACTGCATGGATAAGACCCCTCCTGAATTTCCGGGCCTTGCACCCGTCATCCTGAATCAGGCTGGGTGCAAACCTACTCAGGCGGAAGAACTCCGCTGCATACTCGTCCACTGACGAGCTCCCCTGCACTAAGCTGACAAACTGTCCCTCCAGAGCCGTCAAGGCTACATCCGGGTAGAACTTCTCCTTAAAGAGTTTCCTGAAGTCCTCCCAGGATATACCTCGAACCGACGCACGCGGATCCGTGCGGTACCATGTCAATGCAATGTCGAAAAACTGGCTCGCTGCAGAAGCCACCCATAATGCTCTCGGAACCTCAGCCAACTCCAGACACCGCTGGACGTCCTCTAGCCAATCATCCGCATATAAGATACCCTCGGCACCCCTGAAATCTCGCGGGCCCATCTTCCGGAAGTCGAGATGTGTACCGGGCCTCCTCTGGCCCTGCTGCTGTGCTGGTGCTCCCTCAGCTGTAGTCGGTGCAGCCCTCTCCACTGCTGCCATGGCTAACTGGTGCGAGTTCTCCATCGTCTGTCTCAGCACCTCTGTCTGGCGCTGCTGCGCCTCTGCCTGAACTCTCTGCGTCTACAACATCTGCTGCAGAAGGGCCATCATACCCTGAGTGTCTGCCGGTAGCTGAGGCGGCGGTGGAAGAATGTCCGGGATGACCATAGACGGTCCCGCTGCTGAAGGTGGAAGACCTCCAGGGATCGTCGCTGCTGGTACTGCTGCTGCTGCTCCCGCCGGAAGGGCAGGAACTGATGGGGCTGCTCCCCCAGCTGGAGGTGGAAGACCTCCGGGAACTGCCACCTCTACTGCCGGTCCCGTAGCCGGAGGTGGAGGACCTCCCTGATCTGGCCTCCCCGGAACTGAGCTCGGGCCCGCTGCCTGAGATCGTGTAACTGTCATCCTGAGGATAGGTTGAAAACAAGGAATCAATATGGCACATGATAGGAATATCAAAGACGGACAATTAAATTCAATGCAAAAGAATTTGTCATGGTAATCAAAAGATCAGAATCTCCTAACATGTGATTGAGTAACTCCTATCATACCCTAATCCTATATCCTAATCGCAGGTTCGTAATTAGCACTCTAAGTCGAGCACCATTACGAGTTCGCACTAGTTGCGACATTGACCTGCATGGGCCACCACTAAAACGTGTCACGACCCGCACCCTGATTAGGGGCACGAGAAGCGGTTACGTCCAGCCTACGCCGCAGAATCGGCGGTAGAACGCTGTATATAAGGTCTGTAAAATGCTACGTCTAAACAGATAAATGTACCTGTGCAGTATATACACTCCGAACGGAGGAATAGGGCAATACTGCCTCAATCACATAAGCAAACTAAGGTAGAAAAGCATGGAAAGATATGATATAAATAAGCAGGAAACGAGTCCAGAGAGTAATCTCAAAAACACAGCTAACACAAGTCCAAGTCTCAGAAATATAATATAAGTACTACAACTGAAATGTAAACAGCTGGCTCGCAGGCCAGGCAAACCTACTAGCTAATCTACTCAGGATGGGCAAAGTCAAGAGGCTCTACTAATAAGCCTCTATCTAAGTCATGCTCCTCGGTCTCTGCCCCGTAATAGGTGGGGCAGTCATCCTCTAAGTCATCTGTAAAATTTGTCAACGTATCCTGTCAGGAAAATGAGCAAGTACAAAACACCAACAGCAGTTCCATGTGAATTGAGAAATACTATAAGAAACAGTAATAATGAAATACAAGACAAAGAGTAAAGGCGACTTGGGAATCATTCGAAAGTCGAGTTACAACCCTTAAACCAAACAAGGACCGGGGTTGTAACCCTTCTTCCGAATAGAACCTAGTCCCATAATCAAGTACAGTATGAAAGCAGGTAGAGCATATGAGAATGAATCATATCAGGGTGAAAGTACAGTAAGTAAAGCTGAAGCTGGAATATAAGACATGACAAATAAAATAAAAGTGGTTTGAATTATTAGAGTGATATGTGATCGGCTAAAAGGTAACAATGCCGCATTATCCATTTGGCACGGCAATCCGCGGGAAACTCAACGGAGAATCATGCCGCCCAACCTGGATAACCGGGAGTAGTATCTGCGACACCCTACGTGGAGTGAGGGTGGCGCTAGCAAAATATAGTGACAATGGGGTTTGATCACATACACCCAATAATTCCCCCGTTTTTCCCCGAATAGTATAAATGGATCCGGTCATGGCACGTCACGATGCGAGATTTCCATAAGAGGGGAGCAAGTCCTCTTCAGAAATCGGCGTCAATACAAGTACCAGAATCAAGACTAAGCAAGTACCAATATCCCAAGAGATCCAGGAATGACATCTCATGACCAGAATCCGTTAATACTAGTCCGTGAACTATCGTGTCGAGAATCAAGTAAGACACTACGACTGAATCGGATATAGTAGATATCAAGACAATGAAAACTATCAGTGAATGTACTCGCCTGTGGTCCTGAGCTGATAGGGTGAACAGATGCTCAGAGCGATCACAGACCTAAGATAAGATACTATAAGTCAAACAGGACTAAATGCTGAAAAAGGAACTAATACAAGCCATGAATGCAAGTCTAAGTCAAACTAGGTCAATCGGGATCAACGGTTGACTTACAGTTGACTTCGGTCAAAAAGTCAACTCTGGTCAACCCTGGTCAACTATGGTCAACTATGGTCAACTATGGTCAACTATGGTCAACCCTAGGTCAAACAAGTCTAATGTTGACCAACTGTTGACTTTCAGTCAACTGGTCAAGTCTCGGTTGGTTTCGGTCAAATCGGGTCGCTTTAAGGCTAAGTTTGACCTTCGGTTGACTTTTGTTGACTTTTGGTCAAAACGGTCAACCGACGTCAAAACTAGTCTTAGAGTACCATATTTGATCATTACCAACCACGGGGATCAAGTTCTAACACTATCTTAGGTTTCTAACACAATATTCCACTTCTACGCAAAACTAGCATTTACCCTTTCTTCCTATTTCTACTCCATGAATTTACCCTTCTATCTACCACACTCACCCACACTCATACGCAACACTCACACACAACACCTCACCCTCACATAGACCTCTCTACAAGTCTCCTAATAGGTTTCCTATTAGTTTGCACATAGGCTAGCTATAGACACTCACTAATAGGTTCTCACACACACACACAACTCACAATTACTCCTCACAACTACACACACACACAACTCACTAATATGGACTGTTTTTGGACAACCCCCAAGCCTCTCTCAACATCACACAACAACCACCATAAATATATATATATAATCCCACACAATCAACCCACATATATATACCAATATGTATATAACTACATGTATAAATAACAACATATCTAACACTAGTTGTATGCATAAATGGGATTGAACTCCCAACCAAAAACCCCCACAAATCTGAACATAAATCTGAGATTGTGTTCTCCCCCCTCTAAACATCACCACAACACCTTTTTAACCATATAATTATACCCCCTATATAACCATATATATATATCAATATATATATATATAGGTGCATAAAACTACTAGTTCAATACCATAAACTCCCAAAACTCAACCCAACAAAAAACCATTCAGATTTCAGCCCCAACCTGGCCGAAATCACAGCCCCCATTATTCCCTTCTTCCATCACAACATCACACAAATTTATCACCATTTATATATATATATATATATATATACATATATATATATATATAGAATGATATATATATAACTATATACCCACCAAAACACATAGAAATAATATGATACATTAAGATACTCTCATGAATCATCTCTACAACATCAAAATCTGAGAATAAATAGAAAAACACACAATAGCAATATTTTAACATCATTCATGGATCAAAAAGGGGGCTTTTTCCTAATAGGACACAAGCCTACAAGTGGACACTCCTAAAAATGTCTAAAGGACACAAAAATAGTTTCTAATGGTGGACACACCCTAAGAATCATCATGGGGGGTTCCTACATGATCTACATGAGAAAAGAATAGGTTTGGGAGAAGGATTCACCTTGGTTTGAGAGCTAGAAATCAATGGAGCTTCAAAAGAAAATGGAGCCTTTGGAGAAGAAGAAGAAAATGTGGATTGGTTTGAAATGATAAAGTGTTTTCTCTCTCCACCCTATCCTCCCACTATGGCCGGCCACACCATGCTCTTTGTCCCATTTGATTAATTACAAGTTTGCCCTCCAATTAATTAAATGGTCCAAAAATGAGAAATGGTTAAACCGGGGGTAGTTTAGTCAAACCGAAACCACTAATCTCTAACTAATAAATAACTAAAATAATGGTCTAGTCTCTAACCAAAATATCTAACATATGGGCCATGGTTAGCTAGTGTGTGGGCCCGCTAAGGTCAAAATACCCCGGGTCCCCGAAACAAGTCAAAACAAGTCGAAACGAATTGAAATTCGAACCCGATTCAAATAACCCCAAAATAATACAAATAATAAATAAATAATTTCAAAATAATTTTTAAAGTGGAAAATTACCAAAATACCCCTGTTTGTGAAAACTGGGGGTGACAGTAGGTTCAGAAGAAGAAGCAAGATTCTCTTGAGTTTCAGGGTAATCCTTCAAATAGGGCTTTCCTGATCTGGTGCCTAATAGAATTTCTTCGTCAACTATGGGATCAAAAGATACCATGTTGCAAATCTTCGTCTTGCCTTTGGAGCGACTTTTCTTCTTGGAAGAAGAAGAATCCTCGAACTCTGAAGTAAGATCGGGGTGAATCCACATAACCTCGCCATTGTCTAGAGACAAAGGAACGAGACCTTCATTTGGTGGAGAAGGAATATTTTCAATCTCAAGAGTAGTTTTCGGAATAGGAATGACACCATGCTGTATCATCTGCGGGGAAAAGTTACCGAACTGAACTGAAACCATATTGGCAGTGACAGTCTTTTCATCTTGTTGCAGAGTAACAATTTCAGCATTAACAAGCTCTTGAATCTTGCCCTTGAGCACATAACATGCTCTAGTAGGATGTCCAATGAATCGGTGGTAAACACAGTACTTAGGATGATCGGTCTTACCGACTTCATCAGGTTTCTTTGGGTCTGGGAGCTGGATCTTATTGCTTTTGAGTAAACAATCGAAGATACTTGCCGTGTCATTCTCGTCAAAAGAATACTCTACCTTAGGACGAGGTTCCCTCGGTTGTGGTGCAGAAGGAGTGGAAGTGGACGTAGGCTGAGCTACGTTGACAGCCAAAGACTCTTTGCTTTTCAGATTAATGTTCAGAGTCTCTTTGTTCTTGCGGTTGTTTTGGCGATTACCACCGCCTGAATTCTGATGCTCATCGCGATCGGGGTTAGACATTTGTACCCCCAACTGTTTGAATTTATCAGCACTTACTTCAGCTGCTTTGGCATTAACAATGAAGGATGGCCAGTCTTGAAACTGAGTTGAGCCTGTCCACATACTGATAATAGGCAAGAGATTTGCCTTACAAGTATCTATGGTAACAGCAGCAGGAGTCCCTGGAGGCATTTTCAGGGCTTCTCGACGAAAACGTTCAATGAAACTCTCTGCAGTCTCGTTATGTTTCTGTTTGATTTTATTTAGGGCTGACATAGTCATGTCATTGAATCCCTCATAGAATCGTTCTAGAAAGATTTGCTTGAGACCTGAGAAAGAAGTGATACAACCATCGGGCAGACTTCTGTACCAGTCATATGCTACGCCGGCTAAACAACCGACGAACACTCTGGTAAGAAGAGCGTCGTTTGGTTGAAGTTGAACAGTCATTACCTCGAAGTGATTGATGAATTGACTTGGTGAGGTACTACCGTCAAAGAGAGCGATTGTTGGAATCTTGTATTTGGGAGGAAATGGAACTTCTTTCCATTCGACGGGATATGGCTGTTTGATTCCCAACCTTTGCAGGTTGTCTTTCTCTTTGAAAGCTTCAAACTGAGTTCGTAAAAGCTTGACTGCTTCATTAGCATCTTCAGATGAAGAGGAAGGAGCCGTGGTAGGAGGAGGGACAGCATTATAAGCACTACCCCCAGCACCTGATTGACTGGGTGTAGTTTGAACTTGTACTTGCACAGGAGGCATCTGAGGAGGTACTACCCCCAGCCCAGTATTGACAGGCACCGATGAAGCTATGATTTCAGGGTTTATAGCAGCCGGTACAGTTGGTGGGGTAGCATGTTGTGCCATAATGATAGAATGCATACTGGCGACCATTTCCGCCATGGTTTTCAATTTGTCCTCCAGTGCAACAATCCGCTGTTCTTGGTTTACAGAAGTTGAAGCATCTGGATCATCAGTAACAACATATGCCGTCACTTCTCTAGGCACAGTAGACGAAACTGTTTGTTCAGAGCTTTCACTATATGCATCATAATCAGAGAAAGATTCGTCTCCTGACTGAAAAGTAGGAAGATAAGCTGAAGGATCTTGGGGAAGATTCCTTTGACCGATTGTGTTTCGGCTGTGGGAACGAGTATGTTGAAATACTCCTTCAGAGGATTCTTGGAGTAAATCCAAATATCGTTGGCTTGGTCTGCGAGGCTTACCATGTTTGGAGCACTTTCTACCCCCGGTGTCTCGGGAAGCCATATTGACAGAGGCGTACAACACTTCGTCTTCTTCTGACATTGGTTCTGTTTTAGCAAAAGTCAGACGATCGAAGATAGATCGCTTTGTTGTTTGACAACAACATTGGATGATGACTTTATGATTGCAATGATGATCAGATGGTTGATTTGAAGGAGTTGAGACATTATCCCGTTTTTGTCTTAGATGTTCTCGAAGATCAGAAATCATGCCGGGACGGGGAAAAGTTTGAGGAATGTGTTCTTTAACAATATTTGGAACATGGTTTCGATTCTTCAAATTTTTTGTCCCCTGTGTATACAAGGAAGTACTCATCTCATTGGCATAGGTATCAGAATTTATGTTCCTGGAGATTTGTCTTTGAGGCTTGACCTTCGGCATTGGCTGTTTACGTTTTGCCGAAGTTGTCCTGTTAAGATATGTTCGTAGGTCTGCAAATTCACTCCCAGGGGTTTCTGTTTGAGACACCAACAGTTTTCCTTGTTTGGAACGGGATATTTTGAAAGTTGGGAGGTCTTGGAATTCTGCTACTGGGGTAGGCAGAATACCTTTTTGATCAGTGCAAGTTCCTTTGTTATGAAGGTAAGAAGAATCTTTGTTTGTAGGAAATCTTGTACTGACGGGTGTTGAAACACGTGCAATTTGATCTTCTTCAGTAAAGACCGAAGAAGACTGAGAAAAGACCAAAGGGCCTTTTCCTTTGTTCTGAGAAGAAGGGATAACTAAAGAGCATTTCCCTCTGTTGTCTTCCAAGTCATGAGACAAGGAAGTTTGAGAAAAGACCAACGGGCCTTTTCCTTTGATCTGAGAAGGAGGAGGAATAGCCAAAGGACTACCCCCAGTAGATTGTGCTAGAACAGCAGGATGTTTAAGAGGAAAATCAGATATTTTCTCTTGATTATGAGAAGGAGAGAGTCTAGCCAAAGGGCTGTTTCTCTTGGTTTGCGCAGAAGTGATTTGCGCATGAGTGGAGGGTACATTGGTTCTGGCCACAGAAGTAGGAATCCTTGCTTTAGAGTGCTTAGGATGCACTTTGGTTGCTGGAATGCTGTTTTGCGCAGGAAAAGCTACTGCCAATTGCGCCAGAGTCATAGGAGTCTTCTGTTTTGACAAGGCAGCATATGAAGTAGCTTGTGCAACTTTTGTAACAGATTGCGCAGCATTGACTGCAACAGATTGTGCAGCAGTTGCTGAGACAGACTGTGCAGCAGTTGACACAGCAGTTTGCGCAGCAGACTGGCCAGCAGATTGTGCAACAGAGTGTGCAGCACCTTTGGTGGCAAAACTGCCAGATTGTGCAGCAGTCTTGGAGACCCAAACTGAGCGCACTTTGCTCTTGGCAGAAGTGGCTGCAGTACGGGGAATGGTCTTGGAGTTGAGCATTGCCTCGTAGGCTGTCTGGTTGACCTTGACAACCAGGGTCTTCTGCGTCTTCCCGATAGACGCTACGTCACATTGAGTTGCTACTTCCTCGTCGGAGGAGAAAGTTTTCCCCAGCAGAGTCGTCATTTTGTTTGCAAAAACAAAAGTATAGAACTTTATTGATACAAACTGTAATAAAGATTACAAGAATTCTGGGAAAATTACAACTGTAGGAATCCAATCTCGATGACGATTGCTTTATCCCTTGGACGATGTGAACTGTAAAGACGAAGCCTTTGAAGTTGAAAACAACTCTGGAAACTGAAGGCAAAAGCCTCTGAAGTTGAAGACAAAAGTCTCGGAAGAATGCAGCAGCACTTTGGCAAGAACTCCTGGACTCTCTGATTTCTGATTTCTGATCTTGATATCTGATCTCTCATCTCTTGAATGAAGACTTGAAACTCTATTTATAGAGTTCTGGAAATAACTAACTTTCAGTTATTTTGGACTGCACATGATGATTTGTGCAGCATTGGTTTGCGCAACATTGATTTGTGCAGATAGTTACTGGATCGTGGGCCGATTATCATGGACACATGGCATGATTTGATAGAAATGCGCATGATCGTGCATAAACAGTTGCCACGTAATGAACAATCGATGGCATGAATGCCACGTGTAACTTAACAGTTACGTTTGATAGAGTGTGCAGAGTTGAATTGCGCATACATGTTTTGCGCAAACTCAAACTGCGCAGGATTGGTTTGCGCTGCCAGCTGTCAGCCGCCCTCGAGCACTGTGCGGCGCAGGAAACGAAAAGACTCCTTGTTATTCGCGCTGTCAGTTATCAGAAAAGATTTGATTTGATTTAGTAATAATGACTTCTGCCACGTCAGCTTGCGCAATCGGTTGTGTGCGCAAATTAGAATGCGCAATCGGTTGACTGCGCAATCTGTTGTCTGCGCAATTCAACAAGATGATGTATATTTTGATTTCTTGATTTTGTTGATTGATGCAACTTGATTTTTTAGGACCTACAATAGTACGGCTGCACGGAGTTCCAGTATCCATCGTCTCTGATCGGGATTCACGGTTCATGTCGCGATTCTGGAGTAGCCTTCAGTCGGCACTGGGAACCAAGTTGCAGTTCAGCTCAGCTTACCATCCTCAGACCGACGGCCAAACGGAGCGCGTCAACCAGATTCTTGAAGACATGCTACGGCTCTGCGCTATCGACTTCAAATCAAGCTGGGACGTCCACCTACCGCTGGCGAAATTTGCATACAACAATAGCTACCAATCCAGCATCCAAATGGCGCCGTATGAAGCCTTGTACGGCCGGAAGTGCAGATCTCCTATTTGCTGGGATGAAGTCGGGGAACGGCAGATACTCGGCCCGGAGCTGGTAGAACAGACTGTGGAAAAGGTCAAGCTCATTCGGGAAAGATTAAAGACCGCACAGAGTCGCCAGAAAAGCTATGCGGACATTCATCGTCGACCACTCGAATTTCAAGTAGGCGATCACGTATTCCTCAAGGTGTCGCCCATGCGGGGAGTTAGTCGGTTCGGCGCGAAAGGAAAGCTGAGTCCGAGATTCGTTGGGCCGTTCGAAATACTTGAACGGGTCGCGCCAGTGGCCTATAAAATTGCCCTACCACCGGCGCTTGAAGGTGTTCACAATGTCTTCCATGTCTCTCAATTGCGGAAGTACGTGCACGACCCGAGCCACGTGGTAGATTTTGGCCAGCTGGAGCTAAAGTCTGACTTATCCTACGTTGAAGAACCAGTTCGAATCATAGAACGCAAGGATAAGCTGCTGCGCAATCGAGCGATCCCTCTCGTCCGTGTCCTCTGGAAGAACCACTCGGTCGAAGAGTCGACGTGGGAGCTTGAATCGGAGATGAAGGATAAATTCCCTTCATTGTTCTCGTAGAGGTAGGTTTCATCTTTAAGTTTCGAGGACGAAACTTTTTATTAGTTGGTTATGGTGTAGTGCCCCGTCCCTACATCGTGCCCCGTCTCCGTCCACGGGGTGCGCGAGAAAGGAACACTGTCGCTATCGATTTGGTCGGGACCGATAGGTCGGAATCGGTCGAGTCGATCGAACGGGAACGGTTGAATTAAGATCCATTCCACGTTATGGAATGGCTTCTTCGGAACCAAGTCCCATATTCAGCGGGTTGCGCCTCGAGGATTGGCTCTGCGGCTGAGTCGGGAGAGACCTCCCGTTGCTCTGGTTTTCATGCCGCAATTGAATTGGCTTTGGCTTTCGTTTTCGTGAATGCTTTCGATGGGTTTTCGTGTCGCATTTTCGAGCTCGCATTCATATCGAAATTCCTTGAAATACACAGTGTTCTAATCAGTTGCTTATGCGATTGCAGGTGATCGCGTAGGCGACGACAGCGCAGCCAACCGGTCGCTCGCTTGAAGCAAGATAAGGCGAGTGGCTGACCTCCTTCGTCCCGTCCCTCTACTTCAAAAACTCAACATGTGAAGTAAAATAAATGCTTGTCATAATAGTATAGAATCAATGAAATCGTGGCACGATACTTCACGAAACACTTGTTATCGAACTGTCGGTTTTGGAAATGAAAAACGTGCTTCCCTATGCAATTACACTTGGTCTATGCCAATCCAACGAATGAATCTATTAACGCTTATCGCAACGATACGGAAAAAATGAGTAAATCAACTAAGTTCCAAAGAAAACGGTCATTGGACAACTTGTCGACAAGGTGAAGTTCCTCGAACGGTTGCCTCGGCCAAGGGACCGGTTCAGCCCGGGAGGAACAAGTGTAGCAGCGCCAACCCTTCATCGGCGCGAGTTATGCGGGCACTTTCGCACAGGGCTCGCTACCCGACGCGAAAGGGGCGTCGTCTAACCGAATGCTATAGTCCGCGATGGCTTGACATTGCCAGTGGCCTTTAAACCCCTGTCACTACTTAACAGGTGCACGGGACACGGGATGAACATGATAGTTGCTTGCCTCAAAACATGTTAACATGCAAATCATACAGGATGGTTAGAAAGATCATTGAAATAGCTAGCAAACATGTTTATGAAACTTCTTGAATCAAATGCAGAGCTTGGATTTAATTAGCCATTCGCCAGTACATGTGTTTCGTGCTGATCCTCGCTCTTTGCAGGTCCCGCGAACCAGGAAGGACGCGCCAACTAGCAAGGCGACGTTCGTGACTTTTGAAGCTTCGGCCGTGCGTCGAAGACTATCTCTCAGCGACTCCATATTTTGAAGGCTCTCGACAGTCCAAGGAAAATGACTCAGCGTCCCTCCCATCCAGGTCAATGGAGTACTTGTGTATATTGAGGGATGTGTGCAATATATGGAACGGCTATCTCATCGACACTCTTTTGTAATCGAGTCATGTTGTAGCCCGCGCGGCAATGAGTCTTGTGTCGGAGTCTGCAAAAAAGATGTTCATTATCAATAAAGATCATGTTTCCTTTACTTATTGTGTGTATCAATTTGTCTGCGTACTCTCTTAGATCTCGTGTCTCGGATTACCTTATGACTTGGCCTTGTGCGATCGCAAATTAGGTTCGCACGGCATCACGCCCGGGGGACGACTATCGATTCGACGGAATCGGGGCGTGACAGCCTTCCCCTTCGTAAGCTCGCCTCGTGCAGTTGTCACCATGCACGGAGAGCTCTCCTCCATGATCCCGACGACTCCCAAATGCGGCATTGGGACCGCCTTTGCCGAAGTGAGGAAGTCTATCCCGAGGATCATGTTGAAGTCGTCCAGTGGTGCTGCCGTGAGACTGGTGACACCCGTCCAGTCTCCCACTTGGATCTTCACCCCTTTGGCCACCCCCTGCACGGGGCGTGCCTCAGAGTTGACTGCCTTTATCGTGCTTGAGTCTTTTTCCAGCGCCAAACCCAAGCGTCGGACCTCCGCGTCCGAGATAAAGTTGTGGGTTGCCCCCGTGTCGACCATCGCCCTGGTGTTGTGGCCGTTGATCTTTACGTCCACGTACAGCAGCTCTCGATTCGGGGTCTTGGACACTACCGCCTTGCTCTTCAAAGCATTCAACAGGCGCGGGGCACCTATGTGAGCCCCCTTCTTAGGCTCCTGGTCCTCGGCCTCCTCGCCTTGGACCGCGTTCACCCTCTTGCCCTTGTTCGGACAGTCCCGTGCGAGATGATTTCCACCACACACATAGCACTCGATCTTTCGCTCCATCGAAGGTTTTGCTTGCGGCTTGTCCTTCGACGGGGCTCCCTTTCCGTTGTTCTTCTTCGCTCCCCCACCATTGAACTTGGTAGCGGTCTTTTCCTTGGACTTTGGGGCATCGCTCCGTCGATACTCCATCAGCTTCTCGGCTGCTGCAACAGCCGTGTTCAGCTCTGACACATCTTGCCTCTGCAATTCTTGTGCCGCCTATGGTTGTAGACCCTCCAGGAACGTGAACAGGCGATCCTCTTCGCCCATACTGGAAATGGTGAGCATCAGGCGGGTGAACTCCGCCACATACTCCTTGACGGACCCGGTGTGTTTGAGTTGTCGCAAGCTCCGTCTCGCGACATACTCCACGTTCTTCGGGTAGAATTGAGACTTGATCTCCTTCTTGAGATCCTCCCAAGTCTCGATCTTGCAGAGCCCCTTTTCTATATCGATGCACCTGCGTCGCCACCACAGCATAGCATCATCAGAGAAATATAGGGACGCTGTGTTTACCTTGTCGGTCTCATCCTCGATGCGGACCGCCTTCAGGTAACGCTCGACGTTCCAGATGAAATTATCCACCTCCTTCGCGTCCCGTACGCCAGTGAAGGATTTGGGTTCTGGATACTTCACCCTCTGCGTCGACTCCCTCCTCGGAGTCGGACCACCAGCAATGGCCCTCTCGAGGACCTCCGCCTTGGTTTGTAGCTCTTTGCGTAGTTCAG
Organism: Iris pallida; assembly: GCA_029216955.1. NCBI lineage: Eukaryota > Viridiplantae > Streptophyta > Magnoliopsida > Asparagales > Iridaceae > Iris > Iris pallida. The sequence goes on along the minus strand of JANAVB010016999.1, from coordinate 5,571,759 downwards.
CAATCTCCGCCTTCGTGGCCTTTCGTTCCTCCTCGAACTCGGCCTGCATCTCGCGAAGATGCTCTCGGAACTCCGTCATAGCCGTGGCGACATCCGCCTCCAAACCCTGGGTGAATTTCTCGTGAGCCATTTGGTTCTGCTCCACTTGATACTCGACGCCCGTCACGCCTTTCTCCAGCATCTCAATCCGGCCAGCCAACTCGCCAAGAGCCCGTTTCACCGACGGTTCCTTGCTCTTGCCCTTCCTCGAGGTCTTCGCCTTCTCCTTAGGCGAAGAGGGTTGTGCGGGTTCCTCGTTGATGATGGCTTCGGTCGAAGACATGACGGCGATCGAACCTTTGCTCTGATACCACTTGTCATGGACTTAGTATTTTTGTTAGCACTTCGTCCCGTGTGGCGCACTGTCTTTCTCCTCAAAGACTCGTGCAAGCCTTCCCAACCCGACTTAGCTAGATCGCTAAGAAAATTAGAATAGTGGAGCAAAGATGGACTCGTAAGGATCTCTTTATTGACTTGGAGAATGCTTACAATTTTTAGGTGGTGAGGAACAAATGAGAGCCTCCCCCTTTTATAAGTGCTCATAGAGCAATACAAGGAAAGTCCTGGAAGAAATATTCCAAGGATTATTACTTTCTACCATAACTGGAATGGCATATTCCAAGTTTATTCCCTAGCAACATAAAAGAAAACTTCAAGGACCTTCCAGAAGCTTCTTGGGCCTCCTAGAACGATCTTGGGCCTTCCGGAGAGATCCACAATCTTCTAGAGCCTTCCGTCATCTTCTAGAATGTTCTGGAAGCTTTCCGCATAACCTTGGTCCGCGAAAAGGTTATGCAACTGGGCCTCGGACGGGGTGCAACATTTGGGACGTTACACGCGGCTACTCCGGCTGCCCACGACGGAAAAAGGGGGGCAGGGGAGAGGGGGTGGGATCGCGAGGGCGCGCAACGGAAAAGGGACAACAAAGTGGGACGTGGAAAAGAAGACAAAGGGTATTTTAGTCCCAAAAAATGGTCAAATGGGTTGACCGTCAATAAATGACTATTTCCGTCAAAAGCGGAAGGTACCTTACATTATAGTAATTGGGTAGGATGCACCTTGAATTAGGATAAAAAAGTGGGTTGCAACTCGAATTTTCTCTTAATATTATCATGTATTACCGGAAGATTTTGTGAGAACAAGTTCCTCTAATAAATGCGACAACAGTTGGTGGGAGAATGAGCCGCACGCAGGACTAGTATATGTCGAAGGAAGAGCGAGAAAGACGTATATCGATCGATACCGATTCGATACGGTCGACATCAATACAGTTTCGCATCTTCCGATTTGATTTCGACTGTTGGAATTGCTTTTCCTATTTAATTCGAGAAAGAAAAATTAATAAAAAATATCAGTCAACAGTCAACAACATGTGAAAGCATGTAAAAAAAAACTATCTATAACTGTAAACCAATAACAAAGATAACTACTATTTTAAGACTAATAAGAAATAACAAAAAAAATACTTAAATTTATTCAAATATATTAAAAAACTAAAATTTTAATAATTATTTGAGTTTCGATACAAAAATAAAATGATACTCTTGATTTGAAATAGTTGATATCGTCAATCACAATACTCGATATCGATACAGTGAACAATGACAAATAATTAATCATCAAAATAATTAATGAGGCAACCTCTATCTCATTTGTAAGGAAGATTTGATATCGATACAGTGAACAATGACAAATAATTAATCATCAAAATAATTAATGAGGCAACCTCTATCTCGTTTGTAAGGAATCAAATCTTCCCTCCTATGCATCCGATTGATAGAGTGACAAATTATAGAATTATATCCATGTTGTCAAATTAAGGATACATAATTAAATAGAGTGCTGCATGCGGCCAGTCTGTTCGTCACATGGCACCGTCCTATTGGCAAATCAACCGACGTGGGATCCATGAATATAGGCAGGGCCTATGGACTTCGGCCACGTAACGGACAGACCAATTCGTCTGCGGACAAGATAGCATTTTTAATCAGATATTAAACTCAAGTCATCTTAGTGGCCAATGACGAAAAGTATAAGGCTGAGAAACTGCTGGATAGCAGACAGTTTTAGAAACAAACCAAACAAGTCATTCAACACGAGAACACGACCGTTAAAATTACTTTTATTCATATATATGATGTTAGAACAAGTTCTTCGATCAGGAGTACTGATCACCCTTCTAGCTTCCAACCCTAATACTCACTGCAACAGCAGACGAACTTCAACTTTTCGCCGCCATCGGGGTTGCGGATGCATCGTGCGACCGCGGCAGGAGCACCGCTTTCTAGCCGGCACAACTCGACGCAGTGTGAATCTTCTTGGCAATCCCAATTATAGAGTGGACAGAATCTTCCTATATATAACAATAACCAAATTTGTAAGCAGAATAATGGAAGGTATTGCCGTTTTTCTGTGCATATACAAAGTGTACGATCACGCTGGACTTCAAAATTTAGAAAAAAGAAGAAGTTATCCTTCACATATATATATTACTAATGTTAAATTTCTATTTTTAGATTTAGACTTTTCTATTTTTTTTTTAAAACTGCATCAAAATAAAAAAGACAATTTTTTCGGAGTGGTTAAAAAAGTTAATTTTTTTTATGTTTGTATAAGACTCCTTGGATCAAGGTTTAAGAGAGTTAACTGAGAGAATGTTAAGTGAGAAAAAATAAAAATTATGTTTTGTTTGAGGGTGATAATTTATGATGAAGGGTTATAGAGGATTAAGTGAGGTTTGTTTAATCCTCTTTTGTCTATTTTTTTAACCTCCAAATCTGAGGGTTAATGAGAGATTTTTGCCATTTTTTTTGCTTTCAGCATGCTCCTCCGTAGCTTCCTCATTTGTGAGTATATTTTGACAAATACAATTAAAATTTCAATCAAATTTAATTTTATGATGTATGTAATAAGAGTATTTTGGTAATTATTATATTTTTATTAACCTCTCTCATTGAAAACTTTCAATCAAAACAAAAGTTATTAAACGCACCTCACTTGACTTTTACTCTAATCCAAACAGGATTATATGTATCAATCTTACTTTTTTCTTACTTAACTTTTCTTCACTTAACCCTATGTAACTGTGCCTTTTTTTTCCCTCAAACCAAGCAGATCCTTAGTCTTAGAATGTCAGAAACGGCTCTGACGGCATGTATATCACTATCGGTGATTGTTGTATACTGACCGTACGGTATGTCGGACGGTGCCGGAGCAGGAGCGAGGCCATTTAACGGTTTGTCGACGGACGGTGCTGGAGCTTGCTCCTGGGGGAAAGGGAACGGTGGAGATCGCTCCGGGGCCAACGGAATGTAGGATGATGCCGGAGGGGGAGGAAGAGCGAGGGAGACGAGGAGACAAGCAGTCGCCAAGGTTTTTCTGGTGTCCATTGAGAACTCTTGTGTCAATAAGTTGGGACGTGCGTGTCCACGTTATAAAAGCCACGGAATTAAGCGTGCTGGTGGCATTATGGAATAGAACGTTGCACTTTTCCCCCAGACATCCTGACAAATATTTATGTGAGCCCAGGAATCAAACATTCCGTGCCTCTCGCATAAAAAGAATGAACATAGCAGCTCACAAGTTTTACTCGACTGGACTGGACTGGGCTTGATAAAGCTCGGCTAGTGAATTGGTGAACAAGCTACTTCGTAAAGCTTGACAACTAATCAGTTGGATTTTTTAGGGATTTTTTTTATAGCAAATACCTCTATTTAAAGTATAGAAACTAACATATACTTTTTTTTTAAATAAAAAAAACTAACAAATATTTCCATTCTTTGTACAAAATATTTAAAAAATTAAGATATATTCCTAACTTTTAACATAAATTTTGACTGTTCTACATTAAAAAATGGGAGCATTTACTAGTTTTTTTTAGTGGAGATATATCATAGTTTCTATATTTTGAATTGGAACATTTGCTAAAATATTCCATCTTTTTACTCTAACTCCACACGATTTGATTTTGGCCAGGTTCAGTCTTACGGGAACAAATCCGTAATATATCAATCACCATGGTATCATTAATCGACAATCTAAGTACATGCAGGGACGGATCCAGAAATGTTGGGCTCGAGTATGTTGGGGGTGGGCTATATGTAAGCAAACTCTCATAAAAAAAATCAAAAACAAAAACCTATATGAAAAAACAAATAAAATTTTTTTTGGGGGATGGGCTCCAGCCCAGTCCATCTCCTACCTAAATCCGCCCCTGAGTACATGTACTACCACGCGAGTGTTGATACCGATCGACACCGACGGTCGACTCGAATGAACGATAACGATCAACCATCTAATAACACTATTATACTATAATAAACTGGGAATTGCTGAGAAACCCAATTTCGGGGTTGATTTTTATGAAAAATCCACCCGCATGATGGGTTTTATGAAATGCCCAGAATTACATATTTTCACGTTAAGTATTCCAAGGTTCCATTTAGATGTTCTGTATTTACAAAATTAATACCATAACTACCCCTCCGCACAAACTCAGATTTGGATTGCGATTTTCGTCCTCTTCTTCTTCTTCTTCTTCTTCACGAGAGATCTGAATTTCATTGCTCTCATCTTCAGCAGAGATCGTGTAACACCCTGTTTTCTGAAATTGGGAATTTTTGAAAATTTATTATTTCTATTATTTATTAGTGGTATTCTAGTCATGGTATGATTTTCTGGTGGTTTTAGTTGAGTTAAACCATTTTCTAAAGTCATGCTAAGTCATGACTTATGACTGTGTGATTTTGGTTAGTATAACTTAGTGTAAACCCTAGTTTTCTCTAACCTAGAAGTTGCCATGACCATGAGAGCTTAGCCATAGGCTTAGAACACCAAATTAGTGATTTTTAGCCTAAAGGGTATTTTGGTAATTTTCTAGAATTTATTTAGAATTATTTGGATATATGTGTTTTTATTATTGTTTAATTGTTGTTAAGTGTCATGTTAGTCCCTAACCTAGTTTAGCACTAATTTAGAGGTTGGCTACTAACCTAGAATGATTAGGGGAAAGATATTTACATTGGGTAAAGGAGGATAAATATCTAGATATTACATTTTAGATATTTTGCTTGAATCACTCAAAAGATCAAGCCTTTAGCACCTAAAGTCTTTGCCTTCTCCATGAAGCAAGCCCAAGGACACCCCCCCTAGTCTTGGCCGGCCATAGGGCACCCCCCTAGCCCTACACCATCCTATATTAACCCAATGTATCATTCATGAAGAATTTTACATGAATTTTAACATAGAAAAATCCCATTTCTTCAAACCTTGATAACTTCCTCAAATTTGAACCAAATTCACTCTAGTCTTTTGCATTGGACTCCCCTACACTAGAGGGTACTAGTTAGGGCCTGCTATCAAGGAATTTGGAAGCTTTTGGGCATCACCAAGTGGAAGAACACCCCCCCTACTTGGGTGTTTTCTTGATTTTTCACCAAATAGGTAAATGTCCATAAACCATGTTAATTTTGTGTTTTCGCTTCATATTTGCATGCATCTAGGTACTAGGGTACTGTAGGACAAATTTGGTGAAGGTTTGAGTTGATTTGGTGTCCGTATCGGACACGTATCCTAGACTAGGAAACTGTGTTTGTTGAAATGCCACAAAGAACTGGTTTTTATTAAAATGTGAAACAAAATATGTTTTTGGGTAGCCCTAGACACCTAGGTCACAACCCCACTTGACTGAACACGACACGGTGTCTTTTTCGTGTCGAAAATCGACTTGGACACACTGCCAGGACACAGCACAGTGCATACTTTAATGCCCTGCTACCTCACCTCTCGTACTCACTGTACAGTGCACTAGGACACGAGATTTTTGACACGGACACGGGGGCAATGTCTGCGAACATGCCCCCAAAATTTGGTGTCGTCTCGTGTCGTGTCGAGTGAGAAAACTCACTCGCACTGGACACGGGCTGTCAGTGCACACGCGCGCAAGGGCAACTTCGAGCGTGTCGTGTCGTGCGGACACGACACTTGGGTGCCTCGTAATGACACCATCGTGTAGCCCTTCATGTGGCGTACACGTGGACACGAGAACGTGGTGCGTCGTGTCCTGTGACACGAGCACGAGGCACGTGACTCACCGCACGACGCTGTCTGAAACAGTGTGTAACAGTCGAGTTTCCTCGACTGATACGTGTCTCGTGTCGACTCTGTGAGACACGTGGACACCGTGCAGACACACTGACACATACCCCTAGACCTACCCTACCTACTGACACGAGCACGAGACACAATATCACGTGTGTCGTGTCCTAGAGCTAAGTGCACGCGTGCACGACGCTGTGACACTGTGATTTACCCGTTTGGGTTCTTTTGTGTTTGGACACGTTGTGTCGTGTCGTGGTGCAGTATCAGGGACCCTAGACACTAGAGGACACCTAGGGGCTTAGTTACCAACCCTTTGATTTGGGTCTTAGCTCGATTTGTAGAAGAAATTAGGTTTACCTAGTTATCGAGTAACAGTGCACAGTTTTCAGTTTTGGGATTTTTCCCAGTTTTCAGAAATGAATTTCAAACTTATTTTTGATCTGATATATACATGTATTTATATGTTTTTAGTATATAATTATGTAGTATATATGTATGTGTGAGTGTGGGTGAATTTTGAGGGTATTTGGGTGAGTGAATAGGTAGTTGTGATGTATATATACATATATGTATATATATTCCTGTGTGTGTGTGTGTTTTGGACTGGAATTTGGTTCCAGGAACCTGGAATTCCCCCCCTGCTGTTCAGCAGTATCATTTCTCTCTCTCACTGCCTCACTCTCTCTCTCATTCTGTCTCTCTCTTTCCCTTTGTCTCTCTCTCTATATATATATATAGTATATATATGAGTTATATATATATAGGTATATATATATATACATATTGATATATATATATATATATATATATATATATATATATATATATATATATATATATATATATATATATATATATCTATATACTATACAACTCACATACACATATTTATATAACATCACTATAGGAAAACTAATACAAATATATATATATATATATATATATATATATATATATATATATATATATATATATATGTATAACTTCTAGTTATAGGTGGTATAGAAACCTATAACCAATGACCTATGACTATGGCCTATGGCCAAGGTTATTGGCCTATGGTTTGGGGCTAGCCCTAATGGCCCAAAACCCAACTTATTGACCCTTGTTGACTAAGGGTTGACCAAAGTCAACCTTAGGTCAAAGTTGACCTAATTGACCTAGATTTGACTAGGACTAACCTAAAATGACTAGTTTAACTAGTCTGACCTAATTACCTTACTGACTGGTCTTTGTTTGACCAATACCTTAGTTGGTCTAAGTTTGACCTAGACTTGTCCCAGATCGATCATGTTGACTAGTATTTGACTTGTTTGACCTTGTTTGACTCTGTTTGACTTAGTTTGATTTCTTGTGATCTAGTATGACTTCCTGTGACCTAGTTTGACTATTAGAGTTGACCCAGAGTTGACTTTTGACCAGATTGACCTAAAATCATGTAGTATGCATTGTACACTTTATTTTTACCATTGTGGATACATTGTGACTTGTATTGCTCTGATTAGGAGCCATACACCTCTCCTCAGACAGTATATCTTCTTCAGACATTCAGTTATCAGGCGAGTACATTCTCTGACCGTTTCATACTTGTTCAGGCTTTACTTCTCGCTCTAGATTACTTTACTTGATGCTGTCACGTTGGTAACACGGATTGGTACTATATGGATCTTTACATGAGATGTTATCTGTAGTGACCCGCTCCGCCCTAGCGGAACGCCAATTCCAAATGGCGTGTGCAACGACTCAAAGCGAGCCGTCGACCCGAAGAGTTGCCTCGACCCGATGAAGTATCGATGCAAATCGATGCCAGACTTTCCTTGGCCCGTCAAGATGAATCCAGACGTAGACTTCCAAAGGCGCGCTCGGAGTATCGCTCGGCCAATGCAAACATCGCTAAGGTGGGTGGCTCCGATGAACCCGTCTGTGCTTAGCCTAGACACATAACAATACGGACACTATCACGAGAATCGCTAGGCGATAACACCCTGCATGCTAATAAATGATTCAACGCACCTAGCTAAGGGAATAATCCCATCTTGCATGCTTGTTTAGAACATAGAAAAGAACTCGGTAATTATAGAAATGCTCGCACCGTGCTCTACGCTCGTGCTAAGGCACGAGCTCACGTTCATGTCCCTTATACGTTCAAACAATGAAACAATGAATGGTTTACAACAATGAAACGGGAAGGCTATCAACATAGTCGCTCCGAGTAGAGTTTAGCAACATTGGAAGGCTATGGGACCGATGGGTCGCCAAGGCGACTCCCATACTGGGAGTTGCATAATGCGTGAATGAATGAATCAACGAATGAATGAATAAATACATGAATGACTCTATGAACGAACGAACAAGTTAAAGAATGAAATGAAAGAAAGAATACATGAAAGATAAGACATGGAAGACGCTAGCGACAGGTGTGACGGGCACGTGCAACGGGGCTCACTACTCGCGCTGTACGGACGCCAACCTGGTCGTTAACGCATTATGGCATGAAAGATAAGACATGGAAGACGCTAGCGACAGGTGTGACGGGCACGTGCAACGGGGCTCGCTACCCGCGCTGTACGGACGCCAACCTGGTCGTTAACGCATTATGGCTAAGGGTTAGCCTACGGCTCGGAGATAGCCGCTAAGTAAAAGACAAGATAATACGAAATGGTCGTGGACAAACGGCACGGGCGATGGGGGGGTAAACCGTGGCCGTCGTGTGGAAGGATTCTGCGGCACGGGCGTTGGGGGGGTAAACCGTGGCCGGCCTAGGCAGAATCAACGGCGCTTACGGGCTGCTTGGGTGCGGGCTTGGGCACCAAGAGACGTAAGTAGGAGGGTATATTCAAGAGACTTAACGGGGTGTACCAGCCATCACCCTACGCTAAGTTGAGAATTGCCACAGGGGAATGTCCTAAATGGCTTGTAAAGCCAGCGACCCGTGCATGTAGATTAAGTGGACTATGCTGGTGGCAATCCACGTGCAAGTTCTTGCATTGATATCAAAGTAGTCTAAGTTAACTAAATGAAGTGTTTCCTGAACATGCCCGAAATATAACATGCCTGAACATGCTTGCAAAGTAACATCCTGAACATGAACATGCTCGAAATGTAACATGCCTGAACATGCTTGAAATACACCACCCCGAACATGCTTGAAATGTGCCTCTTGAACATACTCGAAACGTAACACTAGAACATGCCCACGACGTGCTAGATCCCGAGACATGGATACGACCGTAACATTGAATGTTTACATAAATCACGTCATGTTACTTCATGTTAATGTTGACTAACTTGGTTTACCTTGGACAGGGAAGGTCGGACGGTAAGTATGGGTAAGTCGTACATGTATTTTCATGCGACACTTGAGTTCGGTAACACGAGATAGGTCATGATATGTGCCATGAAATTGATCCTAAGGCAAGATTAGAAAGACAATGAATGATAGAGATGCACAAAAGATTATAGAACGTGTTTGGTAATGATGGCATTGTGGGCGAGCCAGCCTCCCCACCAGTGCATAACAATGTACTGATAACCCCACAGTATGCTTGCAGGATAGCAGGAGACGCCGGCGGGTGCGGAGCTTCCATCGAACGTGTCAAGGCGCGGAGCCAACTCTGGGGCCTTGGGACGTTGCAAGAAGCTGAAGCACCCTATACAGGACATAATGTATCGGAACATCGCCATGTATCCTTCCATGTTGTAAGCCATTTGGCACGCCTTTTATGTTTCAGAGAGAGAGAGAGCTTGATTTGTAATATCGGCCTAGCGCCGCTTGTAACTTCTTGAATATCAATAAAGAGTTTGATTTCGTATTCAACTTGTGTTCATTTACTTTTCGCTGCAAATGGGGACACTCTGTGCGACTCTGTGGCCTAGTAATTAAATCGGCCGTTTCTGGACTTGGCCTTGCACGGGCGCAATCTAGGCCCGTGCGGCATCACGCCTTAGCGAGGACGATCGCTCCTACGGGAGCGGGGCGTGACATTATCCCCCTCGGGAGCATCGGGTACTTCATGTTATGTGTGTTTCACTATCATCATGTACTCCTATGCTTCCATTATTCATGTGCACTCATGTGATCATGTACTCTCATGTTTACTGAGCCCTCATGTATACTATCATGTGCACCCTTTCATGGGCCCCATGTGATATCATGTACAATAACGTAACTTGTATAGATCCTTGTGTATTGATTGGGGTAACGGGGGAGTAGAAGTGGACATGTGAATAATTCCAAAGTAGTGTAATCATGTGCAAACTCAGTAGTGTAATCATGTATAAATTCTAGTCATTCACATGCCTATCTTGTGCTCTATATCACTAGTCACTACAGTTCTCTATATACAGTAGATATTTCATTACAGCTATCTCTTTTACAGCGTATATTTCCTTTCAGCAGTTCATGTATCTTACTCTATTGCCTGTATCGTATTTCCTAACCTGATATGCACTGCGTGAGATGTATTGTGCTCGTTCCTGTCCTGATTGGACCTGTTGAAAATATTACAGAGGATGAGGATGAGGCCTGGTGTCTACCTATTATGGAGCAGGACTAGATGATACTTATGTTGTGGACCCTCAGCAGGATCCACCTGCAGCTGAGGATGTTGTTCCAGTAGTTTAGGCTAGTTTAGCTAGACAGTCTTTCGGTATTATCTTTTTGTCTCACATCTGAGTTGTATTTTGAGATGTTGAGGTATATAGACTCTTAGACTTGTTGTATCATGAGTTGACATTCTGGATATTATGTTGTACTAGACACTTAGACTTTTTTATCTATACTATGGTTCTTTTTGAGTTACTATCTATTTATCTGTTCTTCATTCTTCTACCTTAGATGTGATTGAGACAGCATGTTGTGATGTTACCTCCATTCGGAGAGTATAAACTGTACATGTACTTTTATATTGTTAGATGATTGACCTAGGACAGCGTTCTACCGCCGACACTGCGGCGTAGGCTGGGCGTTGTTACGTTCTCGTGCCCTTACTCTAGGGTGCGGGTCGTGACAGATCGCAAAGATCGTTCGTAGTTCACCGTGCTTTCTTTTTAGTTGAACTCCGATCATCGCTTATCTCATTCTTCTCCTTCTTCTTTTCCGACAATTAGGTCAATTATGGAGAGAAGATCTTCTTCTTTTCCATAAGAGTTAGCATCGTTTTGAAAGAAGAACGAAAACTCTTGAATCTTTATTCATGTCAAATTTCTTTTCACAAAACAAAAAAAATAAAAAATTAGGTTTTTTTTCAACTGTTCTCCGTCGATATAACACGAAGAATAGTCATTCTCCTGCATTTTAACAAGAAGAATGTCATTCTCCGTGTTGAATGTCATTCTCCGTGTTACTAACACGGAGAATGGCATTCTCCGTGTTTCTAACACGGAGAATGGCCATTCTCCTATGTTTTAACATTTGAATGACCATTCTCCGTGTAATTTAGCACGGAGAATGGCTATTCTCCGTGTAATTTAGAACGGAGAATGCCATTCTCCGTACTAAATTACACGGAGAATGGTCATTCTCCTACGTTTTAACATTGGGAATGACCATTCTCCGTGTAAATTAACACGGAGAATGTCATTCTCCGTATAAATTAATACGGAGAATGCCATTCTCCGTTTTATTTAACACGGAGAATGACATTCTTCGTGTTTCTAACACGAAGAATGGGCATTCTCCTGCGTTTTAACACTGAAATGACCATTTTTTGTGCTAAATTACACGGAGAATGGCCATTCTCCGTTTTATTTAACATGGAGAATGGCATTCTCCATTTTATTTATAACACGGAGAATGGTCATTCTCCTGCGTTCTAACATTGGAATGACCATTCTTCGTGCTAAATTACACGGAGAATGGCATTCTCCGTGTAAATTAAGACGGAGAATGGTCATTCTCCATGTCATGTAGCACGGAGAATGGCCATTCTCCGTGTAAATTAAGACGGAGAATGCCACTCTCCGTATTACTAACACAGAGAATGGCCATTCTCCGTGTAAATTAAGACGGAGAATGCCATTCTCCGTGTTACTAACACGGAGAATGGCCACCCTCATGCGAAATTAACATTCTTCGTGTTCTAACACGGAGAATGGCCATTCTCCTGCATTTTTTGATCAGTTAAAACTTTGGAGGGCCATAACTTTTGACTGGGAGGTCGAAACGAGGCCCGGTTTGTCGCAAAATGAGCATATCTTCGAGGAGCTTGAGATTAACCGCTTCTCCGTTAGACGGCCTTTCAAAATTTTAGAATCGCAAAAAAAATGATGTTTGGACCTCCGTTTTAGCACTTTTGCCGTTTGTCTCGGCCTTTCCGAAATTTTTCGACGAGTTTTTGAAGATTTTTGAGGAGAAAACCTAGATTCGAAAGTGAGCAGCGTATGAAAGAAGATGAAGTATCGAAACATTTTTTTAAGAGTAGTTTCGTGGGTGTTTTCAATAAATTGGAAGGAAAGGCAAAACGGTCATTCGGAACCCTCTTTATATATTTTTTCCTAATTCTGGGCACGCGATGAAATGTTATTGCGCGGTGGATTTTTCATAAACTTTTTTGTTTTTTGGGCATTTCATAAATTTTCCCTATAATAAATATGGTATAATATAAACTAAAAACAATGGTTAAGGTATAATTTCATGGCTCGTATTTGGTGAAGAGCCGACGTAGTGGATACGAATGTGTCGGATACAAAAAATTCCAAATACGTAAAGCGAACATATGACTCTGAATGCTGCAAAAAATATGTCCATGAGTCCAGGATGTCATGGATGGTGAAGAAAAAGTATCCATAAGCCTAATTTGACGCATATGAGCCAAACCATAATTTAGGATACGAATTGGCGTCTACAAGCGGGCCCATATGGTATCCAAAAGAATCCAAATCTGCGAGTTTCTAAATTTAGAAAGTTATATGTCAAACTAAGCTAAAATAATCACACACAAATTATCGGTGGTGTCATATTTGGAATCCGATGGCCGGGGAGTTTCAAACACGAAATATCAGTTTCGAGCGTGAGAAATTAGGCCTAGGCTTCGATCTATCAAACGATATACTTTAGCTACCAACATCCAAAGGGACTGAGAGAAATATACGAGCAGTGGAGAAGTGAAGTTCACCCTTCGAAACTAAAATCAGAAAAGAAAATTTAAACACCCGACCTTGGGATGAATTTTGACCGAGCAAATAAAATAAATTATGGATGAAAATTGAGATGACCATAGTGCTGTATACTAGCTATGGAGAATGCCGCAAAAGAAACGAACTTTCAATCGGACAGTCGGATGGCGAGCAGAAGAAGTGTTGGGAATCGGATACGCCCTCCTGCGCTTTGATACCGTGTCTGAGACGTTACCGCAGTAAAAACTTAGACCAACCCACCTGAATAATCAAGCCCCGTCTAACGGACACCAAGCACAGATAAAGACAAGTATATGGTGGTGACTACGTCACCTGGACAAATCACAATATCTATAACTCAGATAAAATTACAAGATTGACAAAAACTAATGTTGAACCCTTTGCCCTAATAGGTTCAACCCCATCACCACACTCAAGAAAAAAAGAAAGAGATTACAATTGAAATCGCTCACCAACCCGTAGCAATCTCCATAACTGAAGTTGACGACCCCTCGATTAGATCTATTCTTCCTTCTGTTTTGGATTGCGAAGTCCTAAGAGCAAAGTGCGAAACTTTCTCTTAGATTTCCTGTGTACGAGCACCTCGAATCTCAAATCTTGTGCTGTACTTTGTGCCTCCACTTTCACCCCATATATATAGGATGAGAAAAATCTATTTTATGTTATAATAGGATTTCTTAAATAGAAAGCTCTCAAATAAGAATCCTACTACACCTAAAATAGCCCATCAACATCCTATTTTAGATTATAAAATGATCTCTTAAATAGGAAGCCCTCAAATAAGAACCATATTATATCTAAAATAGCCCAGCACTGATTATGGACATCCAAATCAAATTAAATCAAATATTTATTCATATTTGGACTACATAAATATGCTATTACCAAATTCGGACTGGACTCCAACAATCTCCCCCTTCAGTCTGATGAGAGGGTGTTGACCCCATGGCCCATCAACTGGACTCCATGCCTGTCGTCATGCGACAAAGTTCCTGCTCCCTCATGCCACTAATCTTCGATCTCCCGAGCTGCTTTGCATCTTCCTTCGTCTCCAGCTCCTCGATCGTCACGTCGACGCTAGCTGCCATGCGTAGCACCTCATGCACTACTGGGATCCTGCCGATATCAATAACACGATCAAGACCGAAGTCCTTGACGATCAGCCTCACCGTAAGTCTCGGCTGCCTGTCCCCGACTTCTGTCTTCCACCGAAAAGTGTTAACGTTCCGACGAGCTTCTTCATCCTTGGCTGGCCCAACCAAGCAGACGGTATGGTCCTCCTGAGGTTCGAACTCTTGAACCTGCCCACTTTCGTGTCTGAACTTGAAGCTTCTCTATACACATACATCCTCGAGCAGAACATCATGCACTGTGCATGCCGTCGATGACCCACAGCTCTCCCTGAACTGTGTGAATGATGATGCTTCCGCCTCAGATTGAGTTTGCTGCAAACCTTGATCTCCTTTCTGGCTTCGAACTGCTGAAATCGATGTCGCTCCATGAAGCTTTGGCAAACCACCCGTCGCAAAAATCGGATCTGTAGAGCAACCCCCACCTGGAGACCGACTGGCTGTCATGGGACCGACAGACTAACCCTCAATCTTTGACTCACCACCATCCGTCGCTTTGTCTCGATGAACCGAATCCTCTGTATCCCTCAAAGCACCTAGAAGCCCCTCCTCAGCAAGTTCTCGATGAACTACCTCTTGTCGAGCACCCCTCGAGTCTCCATCCGGTGTCTGTGGCCTACCTGTACAGCTCAGCGTCTTGAGCCTGTATATGCCACAACACAAATCTTCCCGAGCCAGCTGTTGGGAACCCTTCGCAAGCATCCAATCTTTGTCCCATAACAGACTGCGACAACCATCATCTGTCAGCCTCCCTACTGAAATCAAGTTGTAGCGCAAACTCGGTACATGGCGCACACCCTTGAGAATGAGCTTCTCACCGAGCTCCGTTATCAAGTGCACATTACCGATGCCTACAACTGCAGTCGTCCCCTTGTCGCCCATCTTCACACGTCCAAACCTGTCGCTGCGATATGACATGAAGATCCTCCTATGTGGAGTGGCGTGATACGACGCCCCCGTGTCTATGACCCAGTCGCCGTCATGACACACGCCACAAGGTTCCTCTGCGTCGATTGCTGCAATGATGATATCTCTCATTGCTGTGAGATCCTCCTGATCGTCCTTGCCTTTTGCCTTCTCAGCTTTGAGCTTCATGCAGTTCCTCTTGATATGACCCCTTTCGCCATAGTGATAGCAGCCCTCCTTGCGATCCACAATCGCAAGATTCCGAGAACTCCCCCTTGTCCTCGTCTGTGAATTGGGTCTTCCTTTCCCGTAGGAAGTCACCAGAGCGGACTCCTGCGACGATTCCACTTGCTTGCATCGGACCTTCTCATTCAACAAGCTACTTTTGACTGCCCATCGTGACAACTCCATCAGACACGGAGTTGCTCATCGACACCACCAACGTCTTCCAGCTTTCCGGCAGAGAACTCAAGAGCAGTAGGGCGTGAAGCTCATCATCAATCACCAACTTCATCGTAAAAACTGATTGATGATACCCTGAACCTCGTTCAGATGTTGTGCCACTTGGGCACCCTCCGTGTACTTCGAGTTGACGAGTTGGCGAATAAGAAACGTTTTGTTGCCAGCCGTCTTCCTTTCGTACAGCGAATGCAGCTTCTCCCACAATGCTTTTGCTGAACTCTCCATGGATACGTGGTGAAACACCGAATCATCCAACTATTGGCGGATGAATCCAACGGCCTTTCGATCCAGTCGTTTCCAGTCTTCAGCAGTTTTGTCCATTGGCTTTGCGTTGTCGCCCTCCAACGGACCATGTAAGTCCTTGCACCAGAGTAGATCCTCCATCCTTGGCTTCCAAATCGTCCAATTTTCCCTGTGAGGGTGATCATACGAGTGTTCATCTGCTCCGTAGATATGGTTGCCAGAACCTCCAAAGTTCTGATAGCAGATGTTGAGAATCGGATACGCCCTCCTGCGCTCCGATACCGTGTCTAAGACGTTGCCGCAGCGCAAACTTAGGCCAATCCACCTGAAATAACCAACCCCCGTCTAACGGACTCAAAGCACAGATAAAGACAAGTATATGGCTGTGACTACGTCACCTGGACAAATTTCAATCTCTTTAACTCAGATAAAATTACAAGATTGACAAAAACTAATGTTGAACTCTTTGCCCTAATAGGTTCAACCCCCTCACCACACTCAAGAAAAAAGAAAGAGATTACAATTGAAATCGCTCACCAACCCGTAGCAATCTCCCTAACCGAAGTTGACGACCCCTCGATTAGATCTATTCTTCCTTTTGTCTTGGATGGCGAAGTCCTAAGAGCAAAGTGCGAAACTTTATCTTAGATTTTCTGTGGACGAGCACCTCGAATCTTAAATTTTGTGTTGTACTTTGTGCCTCCACCCTCACTCCATATATATAGGATGAGAAAAATCTATTTTAGGTTATAATAGGATTTCTTAAATATGAATCTCTCAAATAAGAATCCGACTATACCTAAAATAGTCCATCAACATCCTATTTTAGATTATAATAGGATCTCTTAAATATGAAGCCCTCAAATAAGAATCATATTATATCTGAAATAGCCCAACACTAATTATGGACATCCAAATCAAATTAAATTAAATATTTAATCAGATTTTGACTCAATAAATATGCTATTACCAAATTCAGACTGAACTCCAACAATAAGTACGAAGTTGCTGACCCGATTCAGCCCAATCAGAATGAAATTACAGTTTTTATGGCTGTTGTTTTGAGGAAGAAATGTTGTCTTGAGGAAGAAATGAGAGTAGGTGGTTTGAAATGAGAGTTGGTTGTTTGAAAAGAGCTTAATTAGAGGTGATTAGTTAGTTATAGTTTATTAGGACATTAATAATTAGTTAATTAAGAAGAGATGAAAGAGAGATTAGGGAGATATAGTAGATATTGACATAGGTTTTAGTAACGGTCGATATTGATCTGACACAGACAATACCGACCGATATCGATACTGAAACCAACCATCGAAAATGTCCAACGAAAACAACAGTGAAGATAGTGAAGATGATGGAAGAGACTCTATACATAGTTCATTCTTCAAAACACAATAATCTGTATTTTAGACTTATTTCAATTCACGGATTAATATACTGTATTTTGGACTTATTTATCCGTGAATAGTAAATGATCTCAATACATTCGTCTCGGTCGGTCGTTCAGATGTCAAATTCTTTTCCAAGTTAACTCATTTTTGGACTTGAGGCATTACGCTATCCATTATGGTAGAATAAAATTGAAGTGGTGACGTAGGCTGAGACTGCGGAAATTCCAGGTCAGAATATCTGAATATGCACAGAAACGTGACAGTGTGTGTAAAATATGGACCCAAATTATAAAATCACTGTGATTATGTAATGGTAGCAACAATGTGCTTTTGACTCCACCCCACCCCCCAGCTTTGTTCAGTTTATTGTTCTCGACTCACATTTGTTAACAATATTAAAAAAAACGTTAGTAAGACTCAACTAAACTTTTACATTTCTCAGAAGCAAAGCCCGTCTAGCTCAGTTGGTAGAGCGCAAGGCTCTTAACCTTGTGGTCGTGGGTTCGAGCCCCACGGTGGGCGAAATTTTGTGTGTTGGTCGAACATTTTTTTTCAGTCACAGAACAAAATTTCAATTTTCCTTGTACCACTCAAATCATGAAAAGAAAAAAACATTGTAATCAGCTACACAGCCATAAAATTGCAACGGTGAAATGTTCTCCTGTTTTCAAAACTTTTTGCAAGAACGGAAACGGACTATTTACACTGATCCCCTTATTTCATGAGTATTATTGGGACTATTTCCATTCCGAAAATAATTACATGGGCTATCTCTCTCATTATAAATTTTATTAAATATAGGAATGGTCAGTGTTATTAGTTTCTATAGAAAATAAAAATATAGGAAGGGTTCGTGTAATTAATTTCAAATTAGGAATGGTTTGTGTAATAAGTATAAAAATATAGGAACAGTTAATTCAATTAACCCAACGGAAAACCTCTTTGTCGTTGATTTCTAATGAGCCTTTCTACAAACCTTCAAATTTGGAAAATATAGCAACGTTTCTTTTAATGTTGGATAAACCCCGGTCAATTATTAGGTGCCATTATTTTTCATATTGATAGAGTTCTTGCAACAAATGTTAGTTTTTAGTTTCTATCGATACCGATCCGATAAGGTGCCATTATCCTTTAGAATAAAAATATTATGTCTTAACAACAAATGTTAGTTTTTAGTTTCGATCTATACCAATCCGATAAGGCCGATATTGATACATATGGTATGTCCTAATATGATATTGACCGATTCCAACATTGTGGGGTTTCTTTTAAATTAATTTGGCAAAAAAAAATTTAGCGAACAATGTACAAAAGCATACTAAAGTTGTAAAAGCATATAAAAGGTGAAAAAAAAAAAACTTTTGCAGATGAACCAATCAGTAAGAGTGACTATTATTTACTTCAATTTCAAAAATACTAAAAAAAAAACTTAGAATTGTTTCTAGATAATTTTTTTTAAAATCTAAAAATCTAATCATTTATTAATAATAATTTATTTTTTGATACTTGGATCCAAAACTAGTGATATTGCCGATACCATCGATCTCGATACAGTAAACCTTGAATTTAGTTTAATAGCAAAATGTTCTAACTTACATTATTTCCAATATTGACATTCCTTTATCCTTTTGGATAAAAAGACACGTCTTAACTACAAATGTTAGTATTTCAGTTTAATATCAAAATGGATCAATCTGTGTCTTGAGTTTGCAAGGGTGTACAAAATAATTAGGTACATGCACAAGTCCCCTGTATTTGAAATAAATTAGACGTGTTAGTATAGCACAATGTAGTTTAATAAACAAGTTCTCTTGCTGGAGGCTCTTTTGGATATAATTTTTGTATTCTAGGACGTTAGAGATATGTAGTCTACAAAATTCAATTATTTTATTTTTCATGTTTGGTTCACAAATGAATAAGAATCTTAATTTGTTTAAATTTTAAAAAATATCCTTTCATTAATTTCATGATACTACTATTACCATTCACATGTTTGGAATAGAAATTGTAATTTTGAAAATAAATAGAGGATATTAGTGTCCAAACAAAATACTCAAACAACATATGCCCTCGTATTCCTCCTAATTTTCAATCCAAAACATACCAAACATGGATAAAAAAAATTCAAAATCCATTCCCAAGCATCCAAAACTTGAACCAACCGTCCCTTAAGGATTTCATATCTCAAGCATCAGTAATTAGCAAGCTTCTTGAGTTCCACTTAAAATTTCCAACTACTGTTATTCATAAGCTACATGTTCTTAACGGATGGATAGCAGCAACTGCTAAAAAGCACTCAGCAACCTCCTAAGCTAAATTGACAAAGAGAGAAGCTCATAAAATCGACACAGAAACTCTTAAATCCACCACCACTTCATCCCTCGTATCCCTCAAGCAGCGGCGCCTTCAAGAAGTGCCTGATCAAAATGCCACACCCCTGCAAAAAATGCACGAAACAAAAGGTTAGGAACCTGTAAAACTAATGGAACTCTTTATATCAAGTCTTACCGTGTCCCTTGCCGACCCTTCTCAACTGGGCAACATACTCAGAAATCTTCTTTATAGCTTCAACCTGATTTTTGCAAAACAACCAAAACAAGGCAGAAATTTTAAGTAGGGCTATATAACTTCGATTTAGTGTAATTAATATAATCTATAACTAAGCTGGATACAATCTTGTATTGCCTCAAAATTATCAGGGTATAGGAATGGATTTCTGTCACTCAAAACATCTAATGGCGTAAGAGATCATTCATCAATCTATAACTTCGATTTGGTGTAATTAGTATAATCTATAACTAAGCTGGATAAATCATAATCTATAACTAAGCTGGATATAATCTTGTATTGCCTCAAAAATATTAGAGGTATAGGAACCGATTTCTGTTACTTGAAACATCCAATGGTACATCTAATGGCGAAAGAGATCATTCATCAATTAGTAAACTTCTAAACTGTGGGGGGTATTTATTCGACTTAATACTTTGATGGTTCATGGAACCAAATGCTAGCTGGACATGAAGGACAAGAGGCGTCACCTGTTCTCCAAGGAACTCAGTCTCCACAAAGTCGGCAAGCTGAGGATCATTGCTTTCTACTGCAACCTGTTCACACGAAATACAGTCACTTGTCATATATAGCTCGATAGTCATGCAATCATCCAACAGGGACTGTTGTCATACACAGCTGAATACTAAGAGGGACTTACGCTGTGTAAATTAAGCAGCTTCTCATTTGTCAGTTTCTCAAGAGCCAGAGCCAGCTCCATTGCTGAACAAAGAACGGTAAGAGAAATTACTAACTAGCAGGCTTTCATTTAATCCAACCATGAAGAAACAGAACAAAGTTCTTTAGAAAATCAATCAAGAACCCCAAAACATATCAGCTGGGCAATATGCCACTCTAAAGTAACTTCTATACCATCATCATGATCATCCAAACCTCTTCCATCAGAAGGGGTCGGCTATGGAGTATGAGAGCGCTCCATAAAAGAATTTAGAAATACTGTAGGACCAACTGTCTCAACCTGACAACAACCCACTATATTGGTTCCAAATACCTAGCCAAGGTAGCTACTGAGCATGAGAGGGCCAGCTGTAAAACCTAGACGAACAGCTGGCAGGTAGGTTGGCCTACCAACCTACCTTTTGTTAAAAGCGGCTATATATGCAATCAACTCATTCATATATTGACAATTATGTATGTTTAACAATTACTAAACATATAATATATTGCAGACAGATTTATATAGATATAGAAGACAAACAATTGAGCCCAATGAAACTCACCATATAGTGCATCTCCTTTCTCTGCGTGATCATACTCAGTTAAAGGAACCATGATAGATTGAAGCTTCACCCTACCTCCGCGTTTGTTCTATTTCACCAGTTGACATCAATATTTCAGCTAGCAAAACAATTGCATTTACAAGAGAAGACATGACTGATTCTCGTGGTAACTACCTGGTATTCCATTAACTTTTCTGCGTGTCCTCGCTCCTCCTCGCTCGATTCCTTGAAGAATCTAAATTTGTACCAAACCACATTAGATCTCAACAGTATGAAAAGGAAAAGCAAAGAGAATGATGAACTGTTTCCACTTACTTGGCCATGCCTTTTAGTGCGACGTTATCACGGTCGAAGTATGCATACATGGCATGATAAGCATATGAAACGTTGTACTCGACGCTGAAAATTAGGGCAGAATCAGTCTCATGGGTAGGAGAGAAACATACGGAACAAGTTTGAAAACAAGATCCTTGTCAACCAGAGCAACAATAATTAGGAACTTATATTTTCCATAAGTGGAAATTCTCTGGACAAAACCAGAGCATAGTTTCAAAACCGAATGCAAGACGGCAAGGTTATTGGACGAAAACCTAATTACCAAAAGAATTAGGTAGAAGCACGGACACTCTGAAAATCAGTGCCTGTGTCTGTGATGCATCGTGTCGGACATGTATCGGAGACGACAAGGACACACCAAAACACACTAGACAAGCCAAAACAAATGACGTATCCGTGCCACTGATTAGTATTTGTGCTAGTGCAACATAGATTTTAGATCTAAAATCATTAAGAGTCTGCTTGGTAATGGTGTTTTCACCGGTTATGGGGTGCTTTTGAACCAACCATTTATGAAAACCCCTGCTTGTTAATTTTTTTGAGGCACTGGTTTTGGTCGGCTAAAAAACCTTCCAAAACCGGTATAATGTAATTTTGGGTGGCTTTATAAACACCCTAAATCAGTGGATTTTGAGAGATCTTATTATTTTATTCCATTTATATCATCACCAAAAATATATAATTATAACTACTAATACCCTTCCCTATTTAATTTTATTCGAGTAAAAAACTTTCAGAACCGCTCGTTAGTGAGTTACCAAGCATGGGTTGGACTGGTTTAAAAGCCGCTACTTAAAAACTACCAAAAACCAGATCCCTCATAACCGTTCATAACCGGTACTCTAAAAACACCTCATAATCGTTACCTCTACAATTGCCAAGCAGACCCTAAGGGTATACTTGGTAACGGTGTTTACATCTGTTTTGGGGTGTTATAGAACCGACCGTTTATGAAAACCAATGTTTGTTAATTTTTTGAGGCACTAGTTTTTGTCGGCTCAAAATCCCCCAAAATTGGTGTAATGTAATTTTGGATGGCTTTATAAACACCCCAAATCGATGGGTTTTGAGAGATTTTATTATTTTATTACACACTCACCAAAAAAATAATTATAACGGTTAATACTCTGTCATATTGTTCTTTATCATCTGTGTTTCTCTTCTACTTCCTCGTTCATCTTCTACTTCTTCCAAATTATGACTACTTTCCCCAATAAGTTTTTATTTTTCTCTCCTACTTTCAACCAAAACCTTCTATTATTTCATGTGTTTCAATTATTTTGAACAAATATGGACTTCTACCTCCTAATGAGGCGTGGACTGCAGTTCATGCACTCGGGACCGTTTTGTTTATATATGGACATGTAGGTAATTTTATCCGTGTAAACAACTTTCAGAACCACTCGTTAATGAATTAACAACCATGGATTGGACAAGTTTAAAAGCCGCTATTTAAAACAACACAAAATCGAACCCCTCATAACCGCTCATAACCGATACTTAAAACATACCTCATAACCGCTATCCTACAATTGCCAAGCAGACCCTAAATCAACAAAAATAACCCCAACATAAAGAAGCCATTTTTTTTGCAATATGTGACATTGAGCACTTGTACACAATACCACACGAAAGAGATTTTTATGCCATAGCCGAAACCCCGTAGTACATGCTATAGAACCCTAACTTAACAAAAATGACGACGAATATCATAAACATAAAAATGAGATCTTTCTGCAAATAACCAATAATCTGTTAGTTCCGGTTACATATGAAGAATTGACCCGAAGTTCCTACAAGAAGAAATAGAAGAATAAAACTCTTATTGGGGTGATGACGATCACCGTTGCTCAAAACAAAATTCATTTTTTTTTTCTGTATGTCTGCACCCAGGAACCAGCAGCAAGCTGAAGTTACCTTCTGGAATGCTCGTTTATCACCATCGAAAATTGGACAAATACTCGGACAGAACTTCGCGGCTTCACTGTTGTTGCAAACTCTCCTCTCGTTGCATATATTCTCAAGTGTATTTGCCAAGAGCAAAACCGAGAGAATATATAGGAGAGCCAAGCCCCCCTAGTAGGCATAACCACCAATGATGGACAGTTAGTTAATCAAGGTGATAACTCCCCATTAAGTTGGTTACATTAGTACCTCACACTAATTGGGCAGTTACGAAAGTTATGAAGATGAAACGCTCATGAAGCAGCAGCCACGCTGGAACACAGTTCCAGCAGGAACAACAGCTATACTGGAACCCAATTCCAGCAGGAACATGGGCCACACTGGAACTCAATTAAAATGCCCCATAAAAGTGCCACTTTGCGCCCGTGCCCCATCCGCTAGGCCCTTTCCGGGCCTAGCTCTTAAAAGAAATTATTAAGAAATAGGTGACAAAAAACAATGTTTCTTAAAGGATTTGAACATGGAGCCCATTTTTGTTCATCCATTAAAACTAGGATGTTTATTCACCCTCCAAGAAAAAAATTGACGTTTCAAATCCATTCAACATAAACCACTTTGGAAGTAGTTTTGTAAACATTCAAAGTAGTTTTGACCAACGGATTTGACACGTGTCAGTCCTTTATTTGAGGGTGAACAAATACCCTAGTTTTGATGGGTGAACAAAAATGGACTCTTTGAACATGTGCCCTAGTAAACCATCGCACCCTACCAACCACATGTGCTACAAGTCCCCATGTGTGAAAGACGATAGAAAATCTTATATTGAAATACACTTGAGATTTGCCACATGGATGATGTTGAGACCGTTCTCTAGAGAGTAAAACCTTAAGATTATCACAATACATTACGAAACAGCAAAAATTGCAATAATTAATCCATCTAGCACCAGAAGGAAAGATCTTGATCTTATCATTATTAAAAAAAGAGAGATCTTTACGCAGGATATTTAATTAAAAAAGAGAGGCATAATTATGAAAGAAAACTACGATGTACCGACTTGATCTGCTGGTTGATGGCGGCCTCGCTGTCGTCAGCGAACTTGTGGCGCGCGATCGACGCGTCCGCCGACGCCGGCACGAGCCCGAGCTCGCCCTTCAGCTCCTCGAACGGTTCGAACACCACCCCCGTCACCGGGATGCTGTTGGCCGCCATGGCCACCGCCGGCCTCGGCCTCTTCGTCACATGGACGCGCGAAGACGTAGCAGGAGAGAGGGACTTCTCCGAGAAAGCAAAGAGTGGAGAGAGAGCAGCGGAAGAGGCCTTCAGAAGCATGGTGGAAGAAATCGCGAGAGAGAGAGAGAGAGAATTTGTAGAGAGAGAGAGAGTGAGCAGCAATGGAGGGGACGGGGGGATAGATATAGGGAGGCGGTTGAGGGTTTTGGGGGAAGACGGAGGGTCCTGATTGGGTCCACGTGGACGGCGATGATCGATTAGGGTGGATGTGCGTGTGGAGGGCTCGTGGTGTGTGACCGCCTTTTGGGATTGGGTGGTGGTGGAATTGGGAATCTTGAAGAAGAAAAAAAATTATGGAAAATAAATTCTCTGGATTTTATTTGGACTAGCTGGCATGGTTTTGGAATTCTCTGGATTTAATGGTGCGTTTAATTACAATGTGAAAAATTGTGGAAAATACATTAGTGGTCCTTTATTTGGACTAGCTGGCATGGTTTTGGAATTATCTGGATTTAATGGTGCGTTTGATTACAATGTGAAAATTTATGAAAAATACATTAATTTTAAGGAATTATTTTACCAGAAAAAAAATCTATGAAAAAAATTTCATGGAATTAATTTGAGTGTTTGGTGCATTTATTTTCCATAAAAAATAGTTATTTTTCATGAAAATTGAAGTTTCCAGTTTTATTTTCCACCGTTTTGGAGGACAATATAGAAAATGATAGATTTTTAAAAATTTATCCCATAAAAAATATACGCTGTCAAACACTATAATTGGTGGAAAATCTTTGATGGAAATTTTTCATGAAAAAAAGGGCTCAATCAAACACAGTCCAAGTGAAAGAAAGGAAAAAAAAATTTCTTTTAAGGGTGGAAATATATCAACTTGGTTGGTGCCATAGAGGATTAAGTTTAGGATTTTGGTGTCTTCAATGATAATTTGGCATAGATCCTTCATGTTGCAAATCTCCATAGCTAAGCGAGTTCCCATAGCTTCAGCTTCAAGAGGAGTTCCTCCTTCTTGCTTATTGGTATTTCGATAAAGCGCCATGGAAGCGTTCTTCTCCATCTCTGAGAATAGCATCAGTAGCCATTTTGTCATCCATAAAAGCTCCATCGTAACTGATCTTCCATTTGCTATGCAAGGGAGGGTTCCATGAGTCTTTAGTTTTGATACATATTCAGAGAAACCTGAGAATGAGTAGTTTTTATATTCTAGGCATCATATTTGACTTGCAAGTTCCAAGCAGCTTCGATGATGTATGCAGAACTAATAGTATTTTGTTCAAAGATTGCTTTGTTCCTTGACTTCCATATAATCCACATTACATAAAGGCTAGATTGCATCTATTTGTTGGACACGTTGATGAATGTTGGCATTGACAGAAAGCGAATTAGTAAGAGCCCTTCATGCATGTTGGTGCTTTCTTTACATGGAGAGAGCTAGCTCTCAACATGTCTTGTAAAATTTTAGTCCCACATCGAAAATGCACCATGAGTTATCTCAACATATATACTTGGGTGTGTTGTTGAGAGATGCACATGGGGTGGTGACCCTAAGGAGGGAACCATGTGGGTGATTTTACTAGGAGGTAAGAATAAGGCTCCAAGGATTAAGCATTAATGCTTTTGTCATTCTCTTGGATTAATTCCATTTGGAGCTAAGCCCCAAAGGGGCTTAGCGACTCGGACTCGGGCTCATGAGGCGTAATGTGCCGTTTTGTTGGCGCACTTTGCACTTGCAGCCGCATGGAGGGTTTCGCTGACTGTGCAGACTACGAGTCAGTTATGGAAAGACTAATTCAATGCGGTTAATTCAGATCCTATCTTTGTGGGATTTGAATTAATTTCGTTGCTATCTTTGTGAGATTTGAATTAATCTCGTTGCTATCTTTTTGGGATTTGATTCAATCTTTCCATAACTGAAGAGGCGGCTAGGGTTTCCACCCTCTCTCTATATATACTCTCTTCTGGCCTCCTTTGTGGGTACTACGAAAATATAAGTCAGAAAAGGAGAAAGAGAGAGAGCTGCTGCCGCTATTGCAAGTCCATCCGAGGAGTCAGAACAGAGGTGACTTCGAGCGTTCCACAAGTTCTTCAAACTTGCTGGTTCCTGGAAGCAGTTCGTGTGGGACGAATCTTGCTTTGAGCAACGGTGTTTTGACACCCCAGCATTTTTCTTCTTCTCATCTTTCTCTAGATTATTGTACCTTGTTCTGTCCCAATTGCAACACGTTTGCAAGGAAGAACGAGAGATCTTCTCTTCTCTATTTTTCTCCTCCATATTGTAATCGGATTATTTGATTTTTGTATCATCGTAGATCTCTGTTGCATCTGTTTTACCATCTTTGATCAAGTTCCGGGACTAACAATGCAAACATCTAACAACCGTTGACAAATGAGTTGTTGTAGCTATCATGAAATCTTTTGAATTCCACTATTAACTAATTTTATTTATAAAAATAAAATTAAATAAAAACTTACTCTTCTACACTCTTCTTCGTGTCCATCGTGTTGTTATTGCTAGGATGACGGGCTCCACCTTTGCCTCCATACTCTACACTACTCTTTGAACTCTCCATTCCGTTATGTATATCCCTATTAGAAACAATATACAACTCTGGACATCCTTTAATTAATATATTGTTTTCTCTTTAATGGTGAGTCATTTGTTAGTATGTGTTGTGCATATCCAAAATCATCTACTAACAAGGGTGTCCATATCCAACTCTGCACAAATATAATCATTTTTTATTGTATCTTTAATATATTGCTTATTACTTTTCATCCATTTTACTATTCTCATTTATGTTAGATTAATTTTTTGGAAATGTTGTTTAATTGTCCAATACTCAATCATCCATCTTCCTATCCTCATTTCAGAATTTTTTTTTAATTGTCCAATAATCAATTCATAAATCATGATTCAATCTTTTGACCACACGGAATAGATTGTTCAAAAAACTGATGTTATGAACCCAAACATTGATAGGTATATATACCAGATATATAGGACAATTTATTTTGCATAGTTATCATTGTCCGAGCTCTCTAGCCTAGTTGTATTAAAACGGACATCCGTAGGGGCCGGCAAGAATCGAGTCCTCCAATTGTGTGTGTGCATGAAATTTCAAAAAAAAAAAAATCACTGTTAAAAAATTATTTATCTATTTATTTAGACATCACAAAAGAAATCTAAATGAAGATCGCATTAAGTTTTCGTCTAAGTTATTTTTTTCTAGTCCTAAATACGATGGCGAAACCACGTAGAAGCTGGAATGGGCTCAAGTCCATCCTAGTTTTATTTTTATTTTTTAAGCTTAAGTTTTACTAGATATTCTCAACTATTTACGTTTTCAACTTGATACCCTAAACTTTAATATCATATCAATCACTACGATCAACTATCTGAATATTTTCAAATCGATATCCTCCGTAATTAGTTGGGGGTTAATTTTTTCAGCTCAACAAATATAAATAATATTTTTTGACCAAATTAATCCTCTCCTCCCTGTTGTCGTCATCGATGTCGCTGCCACTCCCTGCTGTCGTCGTTGTTCCCCTCTGTTGTAGCTACTTCACGCTGCCGCCATCGCCGTTGTTGTTGTCCGCTGTCGCCATTGTTGCTACCGTTACATCTTCCTACTGTTGCTGTCCCGAATGTCGCCACCGCCGTTGTCGCAGCTGCTAATCCCCGTTGTCGCTACTGTAGCCTCTGGGGAGAGAAGGGGGAGAGAATGAAAGTATTTTTATCATTTAGAATTTTCTGTTTACACTGTTAAGTTATACAATTATAGTTGAGATATTAAGGAAAACAGATCTCTTGTTCCCAAAATGGGTATCCCAATCATGTTTTTTCTTCTATGCATGCAACTTTTTGTATTCATACTTATTAACTTCTTTAAATAAAAATATAAGAGTAGCATGCATATGAGAGAGGATATGGCTGAAGCTATTTTTGTATCTGTTATCTGTATTAAGTTGTCTAATATTAAAATTTATGATATCAAATGGAAAAAAAAAAATGTAAATAATTGAGAGTATCAAAAGAAAATTAAACCTATTTTTTTATTATTTTTATATGAGTTAGTTCATATCTAAGCCTATCCTACCAACTTAAGGCCATCCCATTTTATGCTTGACAATAACATCATAAAGGGATACAACTTTGATAAAGTCTTCGAAAACATATGTTAGTGGGGGTGTGGTTAAAGATTGGTGACATAGATATATGAATCTTGACAAAGTAAAAAAAAAAAAAAAGAGTAGATGAGGATTCGCGTGGATGACTCACGCTCTTTGTGGACGAGAGCTCTTTCCACAGCCAAAAGTGTATGTAGCTGTTGATTGATATTTGTGAATGATCACATGCACACCACACGCCTCTCCCCTTCTTCTTCTTCTTCCATCATTTGTTTTCATTTGTCTTCTTCTTCATTGGTAATCACATGTAGAACGTAGTCCTTTGGTTACTATGAGATACTTCAGAAATTCTTTTGGAACCATAAAAGAAAGGGAAATGCCTTTTGGCCCGCAGGATTTTGGTCCGCCACAGGCCCACAGGCCACGTGACGGTCACTAATTAACCCCCCTCTAAATATCGGCTCCACTCCCTAGAAACCTAGGCCACCAATGGATAGTCGTCACGTGGCCTGCGGGCTAGTGGCAGTCCAAAATCCTGCAGGTAAGGTAGTGTTGTCCTAAAAGAAAAGGGACAGATCGATAGAGAAAGAATGTGGCACACGTCAGCTAGTCCCGCATCTCCTGAAATTAATCAGGAATAGGCTTCTTACTCGAGACAGGTTGAGCAATTTTAGCATCCCCTGTAAGGACATGAAGTGTTGTTTATGCGGTAAACATGATGAGACCATGGACCGTATATTCTTCGCTTGTGACGTCACTTGGGAGATTTGGTGTTCGCAGAGACGAAAAGTGGAAAAGTTATGGTCAGTGTAGAGAGCTTGATGCGGTCTTAAATGATATTAAAGCTCAAAAGGGGAATGGAGAGAGATGTTATCGCCGTCTTAGAATTATATTTGGGGCGGTGGTATGGCACGTCTAGAGGGAACGAAACCGACGTATCTTTGAGGGCCGATCCTTTAGTACTTTTGTTGTACAAAGAAATATAGACGCAGACATAGATATCTTAGATCCTAGATGACTCATTTTGTAATATGGAATAAATCGAAGTTGTAATTATCATTGATCAATATAAATTTTACCTTCTTCAATATATATAGAGAGAGAGAGAGAGTGAGAGAGAGAGAGTAAGGATCCACACCCCCTCAATTTTGCATCTCCAAACACCCCTATGTTATCAACCGTTTATTTTGTTTAAGTCATCTAATCTTAACCATTGATTTGAATGGTTCAAATCAATGATTAAGATTAGATGACTTAAACAAGATCCAACGTTCGCCACACCACCGGGAATCGATCTCCTGACTACTCGGGCCGCCTCACCACTACCACTAGGTGACCTCTAGCCTAGTGGTTAAGAGAGATGCATACGGCCCGAGTGGTCAGGAGATCGATTCCCGGTGGAAACGTTCGCCACAATTACCTTCTTTCAATATATATACACACACACACACACACACACACACGGAACGGATCGGAAGTCCCCCCCCCCCCCCCCCCCCCCCCTCTCTCTCGTGCGTCGAATCGAGCCCCTCGCTCCCGTCCGCTCGATCCGACGTAGAGGGAGGAGCGAAACTTTGGCAGGGCTCCCTCGAATTCATATATATATATATATATATATATATATATGAGCGGATCAAAAGCCCCCCTTAGAAAATTTCCTAAAAAATTCCCTCACTCTAATTCATAATATTAATGTTAATATTAATGTTAATGTTAATATTAATTTTTTTATATTAATGTTAATGTTAATATTAATATTAATTTTAATGTTAAGTTTAATGTTAATTTTAGTATTTAATGTTAATATTAACATTAATATTAACATTAACATTAATATTAACATTAAATTACGGATTAGAGTGAGGAGGGTTTTTAGGAGATTTTCTAAGGGGGGCCTTTGATCCGCTTCCTATATATATATATATATATATATATATATATATATATATATATATATATTGAAGCAATGGGTACTTGTGGCGAACTCGCCTCCACTGGGGTTCGAACTCTCGACCACTTGGGCCGCATATATCTCTCTTAACCACTAGGCTAGAGGTCATTTGCTCCCCCTAATATATATATATATATATATATATATATATATATATATATATATATATATATATATATATATATATCCTACCTACTACCCTAACTAACCTAGCTACCCATAACCAGTGAGGCTAGGCAATCCGAGCCCCCCAGGACTCGAACCCGTTCGCCCCCCATGCACGGTGGTGTTACCAGTACACCACAACCCCCCGATGCGTGTGTGTGTATATATATATATATATATATATATATATATTGTATTGTGTCTTCTGAAATTCTAATAAGTATGTACTCAATGCTAATACTTAGATGTAGTCATAACTTAACAAAGTATAGCTAAGCAGTACATATAGAAGATAATTTTACCCACTACCAAGAGTCATTGTTACCGTGATTCATAGTATATTACAAATATGGATACATAACTTTATAATCCAATTGAAATAACTAAAAAAATATAGACCACAAGTAAGTACACCATATTCAATTTGACCATTCAATTACGAAAACAAAGACCACTGCTTTAGCTACTAGCCTACTTACTGTCGATCATTTCATATATTGTCCTGAGGTTCAAAGTGAACTACTTGAATATTTATATTTTAATTAAAAATTATGGATTGAATATATATCGTCATGTTGATCCGAACGATTCTGCATGAACCTATTATAAAGGAAGAACGTACGACGACATGTGAAAATTGACAAAATTCGATTTGGTTGCCTGTGCATGATAAATTTAGTCCATGTACCGCAGAATTTTAATGTATGTTTTTTGAAAATTTGTTATTATTATTTTTTATGCTTTTTAAATCGCGATAAGACTTGCACCTTTGGATGTGTATGAAAATTCAGCATACAGCAGCATCGGGCATTTGTTATAGACGGAGGAGGATTCAATAATACATACATCCTCAACTAATGCCTGCTACCACATGACACAAATTCATATTTGAGTGATTCTGTAGTCGAACTACATACATTTCAGCTTATCCTTTTGAAACGTTTACTAATAAGCAATCTTAATAGGGAAGAATTATTGTATGTTCAAAATAACTGCTACATAAGCTTCGTACGTAACGTAGCAGCTCACACACGTAGCCCTTCACTTCCGCCTAAAGGCAGAATAGAGAAGGATGGTCTTCTGAGACCGCCGGGTATGCTAAAATTATAATTACGGATTTTTTTATATACAGCAATAAATTTATATAAAATTATGTGTGGGAGGATAAGTTTGTGAAATTGCATGAAGGAGGACAGCCCTCCAACTGAGTTGGCGGCTTGCTGCCAACTGAGCGGGTTGGGGTGGCAGCCAACCCTCCAACTCAGTTGGCGGGTTGGAGGCTGCGGTTTTCCAAAACCGACGACCAACCTCCTCTCTTTCACCGAACCTCCCCCCCTACTCCTATTCTCTCCCACATATGCACATCAACTTGTAGCAAAAACGACAAATCGTCTCCGGTAAGAAAAAAATTATGAATTTTTTTTACACTAGCAATATTTTTATGTTCTCATATTCATAGTAATAAAAATATTATAGATTTTCATATTTTAATCATATTTATTATTATCTATTCGACATATGGATGAAGAAAATGACGGTCTTATTCCAGGTGGGCCAACTACTGAAATGATTAAGACTGAACGAAAAAATCACATATGTTCTAAGATATTTAGTGGAGAGGTATGTTTGAAATAAATTTGTATGTTTCATTAATATATGAAATATATTTAGTCGGAAATAAAATATTTAGTTAAATGTCCAAAAAATTTATTGTTAATTTAGAAATTTTAATTTCTAATTTAGTTAAACTATCTATAGTTATTCGATCATGACCTGGAATTACGTACCCGAGAGCATGGGAACTGGAGGAAACAGAGAAGATATCGATCCTGGGAGTTAAATTCCGCTCAAAAGGCTTTGATGCAGTCTTTTGGATTTCAATACTTAGATGAAATTAAGTTTCTCATCCATGACGTTCACCTTATCGTTAGTCTTGCTGAGCGCTGGTGGCCAGACCGTAATACTTTTCAGCTCCCAGTAGGCGAGATGACGATCACTTTATGTGATGTGGCAAACATATTAGGTTTGCCTATTACTGGTGATGCCATATACTTTGATCATATGCCCTCTGCACCCGATCTGATCAGGAGATATCTCGGTGTTGCACCTCCATCCGATATAGGAGGTAGCAGTTTTGTCAAATTAACATGGCTTCGTGAAAATTTCATGGATATAGATCGCACAATCGACGAGGAACACGTTGACGTAGATGATAGTCGGGTATGTATCTTAATTTAGACGCAATTGTGAAGGCTTAATTTTTAGATTACTAATGTCTTTTTCAGAATATTTGATCGCACTAATATGTCTTTTTCAGATTATTCGATGTACTAGAGCGTACTTGCTCTGTTTGTGTGGTGCTCTTCTATTTCCTGATGCATCGGGAGGTACGGTCAATGTTAGACTTCTACCATTCTTAGATGATTTGACAAAACCCATTGGTCATGCTTGGGGAGCTGCTGCCCTAGCATATCTCTACGCGATGTTGACCGAATTTGTGACTGGAACTAATCGCAAGAGTATTTGCGGATGTATTTCACTAATTCAGGTAAATCTCTAAGCGACTTTAGCATATTTTTATTTTAGTATATCTCTAATACCATATTTATCTATTGTAGGTTTGGTCATACGAACATTTTTCTATTGGTAGACCGGTAACTAGTATGACTAGTGATTACGGAGTATTTTCTGTTGCTATGCGATGGTCCACAGATGTAGTCGATCAACAGCACTGTACCTACTAGGCGGTGTCACTATATCGTGAACAATTTGATACATTGGAGTGTAGCGAGATAACGATTTAATTTATTTGATTAAAAGTATTTAATTTATTATAGTTATCATTAATAGATAGTCGTTAATTAGGTGATCTGAGCACCTTATACAATTAAAGAGGATGATCCAGAAATAAATAGATCCTCATATTTTTTGCATGCATAGATCGTATGTTATATACGATCGATTCACAATGTATCACCCGGCAGACCGTGTTCTTCGTCAGTTCGGGATGAGACAAATAATTCATACTGATCCACCAGTAATCAGTTATGCTACATCCAACCCAAGGACTAGAATCAATGCTATGATCGAATCTTGGAACAGTCGAATGACCAATTTTAGTGTGATTGACATGTCTCCGATGATCCAATCTCCAAATGAGTATAAGTTCCTATGTTACTAATTCTTTTTCACTTGATTAAATAGAAATAGCATCCAACATATTAAGTAACATGTGTTAAATATCTTTTACTGTGAAACCCATATTTCATGTAAATGATTAGATTTAGTATTTCTATTATTATTATTATTATTATTATTATTATTATTATTATTATATTATTTCGAGTGTTAAATGATTTCAATAAAATAACATGGATTTTTGGATTTCAGACCCAGACCCGAGTCCGAACCCAGACCCTGGCCTGAGCCCGAACCCAACTTCTCTTCCCTTCCTAATAATTCTAATTGGACTTGGCTTAATTTTAATTATTAAAATATATATATATATATATATATATATATATATATATATATATATATATATAATACACGTTTGGCTGGTCCCGTAGGACCAGCACAACTCCAAACTTCCCACACATGGACCCGCAACCCCCTACTCCACACGAACAGCACCCCTCCCTAATTCTCCTCCCCACTTTCCCAGCTCAAACTAATCTCCTCCACACATAGGAACACCTCTCACCCACACATTTCTTCACAAGCTCCCACTTCTTTTATTAAACACCACCAACCACCTCACTTCATTCCTAACTCTCCTCCTCCAGAATAGCAAACTCTCCCTCACGAGCTCTCCTCTCCTTCACGAGCTCCCCTCTCCCTCACAAATTTCCCCACAAACCCTCTCCCTCACCCGACAACCGCCGGCTCCCTTGACGCCGCGCCCCGCCCCGCTCCCCGCGAGCGTGCCACCCTCGGCGAACTCCTCCCTGGCCGAAACCGCTGGCCGAGCCCTTCCCGCCGGCCTCCTCCCAGCAACCCTCGTCGCGCCCCTGGCCGAGCCGATCGTCGGCTTCCCCGAGCCCCTCCCGCGTGGACCCGCGAGCCGCCGACCTCTCCCCGGCGGCGCCAACCCCCGGCCTCCCCGGACTCCAGTCGCCAGCCCGAAACCCTCTGGCCAGCGCCCCTCTGGTCAGCCCGACTCCCCTGGCCTGCGCACCCCGCTGTCCAGATCCGCGGAGTTCCTGCTGTCCAGATCCGTGACCCCGTTGTCCGAACATCGTTTCGGTTTTCCCCAAGTTTTTCCCGCGGCTCCCCGCCAACGGAATTTGGTAAATTCCTGTTAATCACAGTAGTTTGTCCCTCCCGTAGAGTCGGTGATGAGAATCGGTCCCCGGTTTCCCTTTGGGAAATCCGGTTAGCTGCGTAATATTTTCGATTAGCTGCGTTAGCGTATTTTCCTGTGCTTTATCTGTTGGTTTGGTGTGATTTGGTTTGTTTTTGGGATTCCCGGATATTTCGGAAAAATTCGGTTGTTTGGGAATTATTCTGGTCGTGTTGGAAATTAGTTTCGGTGGATATTTTGGGATTATTATTTGGGATGGAATATTTGCAGGTTTTTCGTGGCGCATTTCCCAGTTTTGGGTTTGTCCCGAAATAGAGGAAGTGCTGCCCAAATTTTTACAAAAACTATATTATATTGATTTCAAAATTGGATTTTCGGAAATGAATTTTAAACTGATTTTTGGGCGACGATCGTACCGGTCGGTGGGCCCCGGCAAAATGCAAACGCACCGGTCCGACCGGGCGTTGAGGTATTAGCCGAATTTTGAAGAATGGACCGAGTCTGAGACTCTTAGCTTCTTTTTAATTATTTTAATTAATATTTGGACTATTTAGTATAGTTATTTAATTACCGCACTTTATTTAATAATTAAGTCATTTTCTCTCATTTGATGTAAAAGAAAATTGTACAGGGCATAAGCCCACCCTAGGACCATTAGCTGTGCCATTGTATTGTGTAGCATAGTTTTATTTTATTTTCTGGTGGATGTGATTTGGGTGGTTGTGATTAGACGCATAATCGTAGCTAGAGCGTAATTTACTGATTAATTAAGAATTAATTAATATGGATAAAATATTAGAAAATAACTAGTTCACGATTTATCACTAAAGGAAAACTGTATTTTTATATGTATATTACAAAAACTCAAAGTTTTCCAAAGTTAAATTGATTCTCGTGTATTTCCAAATAATCCAATTAACCGGCTTAATCAACACACGTAGTTGCGACGTAATCGTTAGCTGTAGATTAATACAACATAAAACCTGACTAGGACATGACTACTAGAGATTGCAACTAGCACACTTAGTCTGGTTATTCAGGAATCTAAGTCGAGTTCTCAACTGTAGGAACTCGAAGTCGTACCTGACGTTCCTCCTCGGTATCAACTCGTCTTTCCAGTCATTCAATACAAGGCAAGTTTCGAATTGTGTATTCCTGTATTTTATTTAGTAAAGTTAAGATGCATGTTAAACCACACTGCTGGCACGGAACTCTACCGACTGTTACTGTTACTGAATCTGGGACTGGGGGAATAGTGTAAACGTTTATGACCAAAGCCCCTACTGAACTGACTGTGTTAGCTTACCCCTCTCACACACGGGGATAAGCCATATCGTATCGCTAGGATACTACTGTT
Source organism: Iris pallida (assembly GCA_029216955.1). Classification (NCBI taxonomy): domain Eukaryota; kingdom Viridiplantae; phylum Streptophyta; class Magnoliopsida; order Asparagales; family Iridaceae; genus Iris; species Iris pallida. The sequence goes on along the minus strand of JANAVB010016999.1, from coordinate 5,535,168 downwards.
TAACCCAAGTCGGTCATAGACGTTTGCATATTCAAAACACACTGAACCGTTTTAAACTGCTAAAAATATTATTTCAACTGTTTATCCTGCACTTTCTAATTACTATTTAAGATATGAGATGCATATTTCGTTCTTGCTCCCTCCTGACTGGAGACAACATTTTAGGTAACACTGAGGATGACGAGCTATACTATAATAGCTACTATGACCCGGTTCTCTTCCCTGCGACGGTACCGGAGCCGTCTCTGGAGGACGCTGATCCTGGGACTACAGAACCAGATGCTTAGATAGTTTTTCTTTTCTGTATTTTCTTCTTTATTTGGAGTTTGTAGTTTATTTCAGCATTTCATTTCCAATTGTATTTCTGAATATTTTATTAAACAAAGTTTCAAATTCCGAATAGAACAGTTGTGACAAATGTACTTGTGTTGTTGTGAATACCTGCAATGGAACAGCTTACTGCCGCCGTCTCACCACGGTGCAGGCTGGGCATGGTCCGGTTCGACCCATTAACTTGGGATCGGGTCGTGACATGTTTTCAGTGGTGGCCCATGCAGGTCTACAACAACAACAACTTAGAAAAACCTATCTAGAAGCAATTAGAACACTAGAACATCAATTTGTCACGACATAGGACCGAACTATTTTATTATTAAATATTTTTGGTTGATTATAGACTGGTAGGCTACCTTGCTTATGAGTGCGTCCTAAACCTTCCAGAGAATGACCATTGACAAGACCAAATCCTGTTGGCGATGAGGTGTTATCTTCAGATCATACCCCATCCCCTCAACCAAGCCCAGGGCCTTTCCCCTCGCGGCTATTTGACCGTCCGCATAATGCATCCAGTGAAGTTTTTCCTACACTGGCGAATCCTACCTCATCTCAAACTGAATTGCATTTCCTGGTGGATTATTCATTTTGTTGCCCCACCAGTACCATCAATCATCTTCCAAATGGTTGTCCTATTTCAAGAAACCCTGGAGTACCAGAAAGCTCAAGATGAAGCCCAGCAGGAACAGATGAATATCACGAGAGAAGACAAGAAGAACGTCAATGATGTAGCCTTAGTTACCTCCAACCAAGTTAGAACAGAACTTTTGCCCTAGGAAGGATACCCCTGAATCTAGAAGATATTGGGTCCCATCGAGTACTCTACTTTCCGGCAGTCTTGCAGTAAGAAGCTTTGGGCTTGTAACTATTGCAAAAGGCCTGGTCATCAGGCCGTTAGTTGCCGCAAGAGATTGGGACAATATTTGGCATGTGGATCTGCTGAACATCGGGTAAAGGACTGCCCTTATCTGTTTATCAAATCAGAGCTCATATTCCAGCAACACCTGTTAGGCCACAACCTAAAGACCCTCTTCCTATCCAGCAGACCCTGCCCCTTACAATAAGGCATGATGCATACTTGAGGTTCATAGAAAAGGAAGCAGTTGGAGACTGCTCATCCAAGAGCCAGAACCATGAGGAATAGTACCTAGAACCGCTGAATAGCATCATCTTTTGGAAGTTGTAACAGGATGTCCTTAGATCAAACATAAGAGCTTTTGCTGAAACTCTCCACATGAATAGAAGTTTTTAGTTACACCCTTATGGCAGATGTTTTCCTGATAGTCTCCCCGGATTATCCCAGATCTAGACATAGGATTCACCCCTGACCTAGTCCCCGGCTCTTTTCCTATTTCTAAAGGATGTTACAGAGTCAACCCGAAGGGTGGTCAAGAAGATGAAGGACCAGATCAATGAAGGCTCTAGGATTTATTCAGAGTGGAACTTTACCTTAGGGAGTATCTATCTTGTTTTTGCCCAAGAAGTATGGAACAACGGATGTGCATCGATTACCAGACAGTAAAGAACAAGTACTTTCTGCCCGGATCGAGGATCTGTTTGATCGGGTTGTGTGGAGTTAGGGTGTTTCGAAGTTTGACTTAAGATTTGACCACCATCAAATCAAAGTCAGGAAAGAGGATATTTCCAAGACGGCGTTCGAACACCAAGTATGGATAGTTTTCTTTGGTCAGGACGTTAGACTGACAAATGCTTCTGCTGTGTTCATGAATCTCATGAACAGAGATTTTCATGAGTATTTGAATCAGTTTATCCTCTCCATAGATAACATTCTGATATATTTGAAGACTGAAGAAGAGCATGAAGAACACCTGAGAAAGTTTTGGAAACTTTGAGGAAAAGAAATTCTATGGTAAGTTATCTGAACGTGGATTTTTGACAAGGTGGACTTTTGGCCATGTGGTCAAGAGAAGAAACTTCGATGGAAGATAGCTGTTGTTGAAGAGTGGTATACCCCAAGTTCAATTCGGAAGATCCTTGAACTTGGCCGGCTACTATCAGAAGTTCGTGAAGGATTTCGCCAAGATTGCTGAGTCAATGACGAAGCTCACTTGGAAGAATGAAGAGTTCATCTGAACGAAAGTTTGCCAGGCGGCATTGAGGAGCTGAAGAAGAGACTTACCACTACACCAATCCTTGCGCTACCCGCAGTAACCGGTAGGTTCTCAATTTACAGTAATGCCTCTGGAAGAGGACTGGGTTGCGTTCTTCAACAACATGGGAAAGTAATTGCTTACACGTGTAGGCAACTACAGACTCATGAGAGGAATCATCCTACGCCTAATTTGAATTGCTGCAATTATCTTTACTTTGAAGCTGGAAGCATGATTTTTTATGGAAAGAGAGTGAAAATTTATACGGACTACAAAAAGTCTGAAATATGTCTTCACTCAGAAAGGGCTGAATGTTAGACTAAGAGCTAGCTGAAGCAGATGAAGGATTTCGAAATCAACCTACAGTACCATTCAGGTAAGGCTAATGTGGTCGCTGATGCACTTGGTCGATACTGATGGCGAAGTTCTTAACTAAGGACTAGCACCTGCTAGAAGACATCGAGAAGTTTGGACTGGAGGTTATACTGCCTGGAGATAGAAGGACGGAGCTGGATGTTGATTCAGTATTGATGAAGTTCGAGGCTGAGGGACAAAATCAAGAGAACGTAGTTTCAAAACGAGGCACTTTGCAGGCTTAGAGATCAAGTGTTGGCAGGAACACTTGAGGGTTTCTAAATTAATCAGCATTGGAACTCTGAAGAATGGTGCGAGACTTTGCATATCGGCTGACAAACGGAGGAACGAGTTGATGAAAGAAATGCACCAGTCGCAGTATTCCATAAATTCAGGAGATAATAAGATGTATCGGAATATGCCTCCATTGATTGGTGTTATGGAATAAAGAAGGACAATTCCAGGTATGGGATTAGATGTGAATTTGTTAACATGAGGAATTTAGCAAGAGAACAACAAGTTTGTTGGAGCCGCTGAAAAATTCGGAGTGGAAGTAGAAGCATATAACCATGAACTTTGAGTAAGGATTGCCTTGTTCCTAAGGAGGAAAGGGCACCAATTGGATTTTAGTAAACCGACTGACTAAGTCAGCACACTTTATTCCCTTCAAAGTTGGTTATCCACTAAGAAGTGGGCAGCACGGTACGAGAAGCACATCTACCGGATTCATGGAGTACCGCGGGACGAGCAAGAAGAGAGGTCAATCCAGACGCTTGAAGATGTATTGAGATTTTGCGTCTTGGATGTTGGTAGGTCTTGGGAAGACCAAATTGCTTTTGGTGAAGTTTTCTCCTACCAGAGGAACAATCAGTTTTGACGGAGCTGGAAATTGAGGCCAGGTACATCAGGCCATTTGAGGTTTAAGACGAGTTAGAAATAGCGTACCAGTTAGCTCTACCAGCTAACCTTGAGGAGCTGAAGATTGGACTTAACCTTTCAGTGCCAGAGAAACCAGTTGCAAGCCTAGTCAGAGGTAAGAAGAAGATCAGAATTTGAGCCATCACTTTTACTCCTATCTTCTTATCTTTTCGTTCTAAACTTGACTGATGCTGACGAAGTTAGCCTAGTTTTGCAAGCTATCTCTTTATCAAGCTTGATCATGACAGTATTTTATTGGGTGCACCCACTAATATATTGTCTAATCAGGACCGGTGCATGATGGTCTGATCAACCTCGTGTACTTTGGTTCGCTTTTGTGTTTTCTTCTGCGTGGATAATATCATAAATAAAACTTGCCCCTAAACCGTCTCATCCACGACTGCATTGGAAATTCTTATTGTTGGACCTGAGTTACGGGCGTAGTACCCGTACCTGCTTGATTTGAGTTTATCCTACCCCTAACCCTACCTTTAATTTCGAGGACGAAATTTTCTAAGGAGGGAAGATTGTGAAACCCATATTTCATGTAAATGATTAGATTTAGTATTTCTATTATTATTATTATTATTATTATTATTATATTATTTCGAGTGTTAAATGATTTCAATAAAATAACATAGATTTTTGGATTTCAGACCCAGACCCGAGTCCGAACCCAGACCCTGGCCTGAGCCCGAACCCAACTTCTCTTCCCTTCCTAATAATTCTAATTGGACTTGGCTTAATTTTAATTATTAAAATATATATATATATATATATATATATATATATATATATATATATATATATATATATATAATACACGTTTGGCTGGTCCCGTAGGACCAGCACAACTCCAAACTTCCCACACATGGACCCGCAACCCTCTACTCCACACGAACAGCACCCCTCCCTAATTCTCCTCCCCACTTTCCCAGCTCAAACTAATCTCCTCCACACATAGGAACACCTCTCACCCACACATTTCTTCACAAGCTCCCACTTCTTTTATTAAACACCACCAACCACCTCACTTCATTCCTAACTCTCCTCCTCCAGAATAGCAAACTCTCCCTCACGAGCTCTCCTCTCCTTCACGAGCTCCCCTCTCCCTCACAAATTTCCCCACAAACCCTCTCCCTCACCCGACAACCGCCGGCTCCCTTGACGCCGCGCCCCGCCCCGCTCCCCGCGAGCGTGCCACCCTCGGCGAACTCCTCCCTGGCCGAAACCGCTGGCCGAGCCCTTCCCGCCGGCCTCCTCCCAGCAACCCTCGTCGCGCCCCTGGCCGAGCCGATCGTCGGCTTCCCCGAGCCCCTCCCGCGTGGACCCGCGAGCCGCCGACCTCTCCCCGGCGGCGCCAACCCCCGGCCTCCCCGGACTCCAGTCGCCAGCCCGAAACCCTCTGGCCAGCGCCCCTCTGGTCAGCCCGACTCCCCTGGCCTGCGCACCCCGCTGTCCAGATCCGCGGAGTTCCTGCTGTCCAGATCCGTGACCCCGTTGTCCGAACGTCGTTTCGGTTTTCTCCAAGTTTTTCCCGCGGCTCCCCGCCAACGGAATTTGGTAAATTCCTGTTAATCACAGTAGTTTGTCCCTCCCGTAGAGTCGGTGATGAGAATCGGTCCCCGGTTTCCCTTTGGAAAATCCGGTTAGCTGCGTAATATTTTCGATTAGCTGCGTTAGCGTATTTTCCTGTGCTTTATCTGTTGGTTTGGTGTGGTTTGGTTTGTTTTTGGGATTCCCGGATATTTCGGAAAAATTCGGTTGTTTGGGAATTATTCTGGTGGTGTTGGAAATTAGTTTCGGTGGATATTTTGGGATTATTATTTGGGATGGAATATTTGCAGGTTTTCCGTGGCGCATTTCTCAGTTTTGGGTTTGTCCCGAAATAGAGGAAGTGTTGTCCAAATTTTTACAAAAACTATATTATATTGATTTCAAAATTGGATTTTCGGAAATGAATTTTAAACTGATTTTTGGGCGACGATCGTACCGGTCGGTGGGCCCCGGCAAAATGCAAACGCACCGGTCCGACCGGGCGTTGAGGTATTAGCCGAATTTTGAAGAATGGACCGAGTCTGAGACTCTTAGCTTCTTTTTAATTATTTTAATTAATATTTGGACTATTTAGTATAGTTATTTAATTACCGCACTTTATTTAATAATTAAGTCATTTTCTCTCATTTGATGTAAAAGAAAATTGTACAGGGCATAAGCCCACCCTAGGACCATTAGCTGTGCCATTGTATTGTGTAGCATAGTTTTATTTTATTTTCTGGTGGATGTGATTTGGGTGGTTGTGATTAGACGCATAATCGTAGCTAGAGCGTAATTTACTGATTAATTAAGAATTAATTAATATGGATAAAATATTAGAAAATAACTAGTTCACGATTTATCACTAAAGGAAAACTGTATTTTTATATGTATATTACAAAAACTCAAAGTTTTCCAAAGTTAAATTGATTCTCGTGTATTTCCAAATAATCCAATTAACCGGCTTAATCAACGCACGTAGTTGCGACGTAATCGTTAGCTGTAGATTAATACAACATAAAACCTGACTAGGACATGACTACTAGAGATTGCAACTAGCACACTTAGTCTGGTTATTCAGGAATCTAAGTCGAGTTCTCAACTGTAGGAACTCGAAGTCGTACCTGACGTTCCTCCTCGGTATCAACTCGTCTTTCCAGTCATTCAATACAAGGCAAGTTTCGAATTGTGTATTCCTGTATTTTATTTAGTAAAGTTAAGATGCATGTTAAACCACACTGCTGGCACGGAACTCTACCGACTGTTACTGTTACTGAATCTGGGACTGGGGGAATAGTGTAAACGTTTATGACCAAAGCCCCTACTGAACTGACTGTGTTAGCTTACCCCTCTCACACACGGGGATAAGTCATATCGTATCGCTAGGATACTACTGTTTAACCCAAGCCGGTCATAGACGTTTGCATATTCAAAACACACTGAACCGTTTTAAACTGCTAAAAATATTATTTCAACTGTTTATCCTGCACTTTCCAATTACTATTTAAGATATGAGATGCATATTTCGTTCTTGCTCCCTCCTGACTGGAGACAACATTTTAGGTAACACTGAGGATGACGAGCTATACTATAATAGCTACTATGACCCGGTTCTCTTCCCTGCGACGGTACCGGAGCCGTCTCTGGAGGACGCTGATCCTGGGACTACAGAACCAGATGCTTAGATAGTTTTTCTTTTCTGTATTTTCTTCTTTATTTGGAGTTTGTAGTTTATTTCAGCATTTCATTTCCAATTGTATTTCTGAATATTTTATTAAACAAAGTTTCAAATTCCGAATAGAACAGTTGTGACAAATGTACTTGTGTTGTTGTGAATACCTGCAATGGAACAGCTTACTGCCGCCGTCTCACCACGGTGCAGGCTGGGCATGGTCCGGTTCGACCCATTAACTTGGGATCGGGTCGTGACATTTACGCAGATATTGGTGATTACAATTATAGGAAATGGTGGGGTGCCCCTCGTATGATCAACAGAGCATACCAATTCGAGGAGCCAAGGTTCAAGTGTAAATCCGTAGGCGATCCTAGTTTGCGTGCTTTTGTGGATGGCATATCTGATTTGGTATTACTAAACTATAACTTGAAAACTAAATATACGTAGATATTGTACAACTTACCATATGCTACTTTCATATCATATTTTAGAGTGTTCAGTACGAACAATCTTTCAAAGAGCCATTTAGCCTGGAATCGTTCAAGCACAGTCGCGGACTTATGCGGGAACTAGTGGACCGTGTTGATTGTCTCAGTCTTGGACGGGATCCCGAGATGCCTCCAGTACAGTCTCGTCTTCCGTCGGACTATCCAACAGCTGTTGTAAGGCGGAGACACTCACGTCGTCGTAGAAGGGATGGGGGAGTAGAGATTCCTGGATGTAGCTCCCCTTCCCGAATTTTTTTTGAAAATATTTTTATTAGTTAATTGATTTAAATGGTGGTTTTTTAGATTTTATTAAAATAATTGTTTTGTTAATTATTATTATTATTTTATTTGGCTTGTTATTTTAATATTATTATTTATTGGTTATACTATTTATTTTTCAAATAAATATTAAATATGTGAATATTTGTATATATATATATATATATATATATATATATATATATATATATATATATATATATATATATATATATATATATATAGAGGTGTATATGTGTAATTATATATAAATGTATATATATAAATATATATATGTATATGTGTATATCTATGTGTGTATGTGAATATATAGATATATAAATGTGTGTATGTAGATATAAATATATATATATATATATATATATATATATATATATATATATATATATATATATATATATATATATATATATATATATATATATATATATATATATATATATATTACATATGTGTGTATTTGTATGCATATATAAGTATATTACACCTATGTGAAATGGTAGGTATACATTATATATGTATGTGTATGTATATACATATATATATTATAGGTGCTGGGCATGGGAAGAAGGTATCACATATGTGGCCTTTTGTAAAAAGGACAAAATTATTTTTATAGTTCAAAATGTATATTATGCATCAAACTTTTGTCCTGATGTTAGATGGTTACATTTCTTACAGGTGGAGTATTGAAATTTACAAACCTATTTAATGGATAATAACCTTTAGTAGCATAAAGGTTTTGGATGATTCAATAATTTTATGAGAAATTTTGAGTTACCCCCCACTTTGATTACCCAAATTAAGGGTGCACCCCACAGTTTTGCATTAATGAAGAAATGCCTCCACTTTGGACGAAAACCGTCTAGGGCTAACGGTCAAAATCTTTGACCCAAAAAATTTGACGAAAATACCCTTCTTCCCTGTGTGTTGTCTCCCTCCTCCACCCCACCGCCACTGCCACATCATACCTTGCTGCGCTCGCCGCAGCCGCCGAGTCCACGCGTCGACTTGGTGAGCTCCGACAGCCACCCGCGGCCAGCAAGGCGACGCCGACGCTAACCTCCCAGAACCGCCATGGTCGTCTCGACGAGCCTCCGACGCTGGATCCCTCTAGATCCAGACCGCGCCTCTGCCCCCACCACTGGGTGGCGCTCCTCCTTCAACTAAGCCTCGCTCCGTCACCCTTTCCGGCGCCATCAACCCAGTACCTCCGCCTTCCGCCGAGTTGGCTCTGCGAGCAGCCGAACACCGGCCAACACCCCAGCTCGACCCCGCCGCCTCGGTTCGTCCGTCGACGACCAGATCTGGATACTCCATCCAGATCAACAGCAAGATCCGCCGCCTGGGTGGTGCCGCCTTCTTCCTCCCGTCGTCGAGCCGCCCGGTGCCCTCCGCGTGACCCCACCGTGCGCCGCGCCCGGCCTCGCAAAGACCGCCTCCGACGAGCGCCAGCGGCTCTGCCCCGTGCTCCGCCCCTTGAACCGGGCACCGGTCCCGACCATCGTACGCCGCCCCGAGCAAATCCGCCCGACCTCCGCAGATCTGGACGCCGCCCACCGCTCCGGGCTGTCCCCTCTCCCAGATCGGCCGCCCGCCGAGGCGCGCCCCAAGCGTCGGTCGCCGCCGCTGCTCCCAGCTCCGCCTCCGCCGCACGCGTTGGGAACACCCTTCCCCTCTCCTCGGTGAGCCCTCTTCCGCTCTCTCCTCTTCCTCTTTCCCTCTCTGACGAGGGTATTTTCGTCAAATTTTTTGGGTCAAGCTTTTGACCGTTAGCCCTAGACGGTTTTCGTCCAAAGTGGGGGCATTTCTTTATTAATGCAAAACTGTGGGGTGCACCCTTAATTTGGGTAATCAAAGTGGGGGGTAACTCAAAATTTTTCTAATTTTATTTTTCCATGTTACATATGCTACATTGGTAATGGTACTTAGAACATCGATCAATGATTCTATTAGGCTCTATGCCATGGATATATATAGACTTATACCTACAAATAAATAGAAAGAAGGAAAGAGGAATAAAGAGAAGCACCCAGCTGAGCAAACTCAGCTCTCCCCGGCCCAATGGGACAGCCCAGCAACCAAACTCCCCGGTCCAATGGGACAGCCCAGCAACCAACTAAATTCCCCAATAGAACGTAACCCCGGCCCAACTGTTCCTGGGTCCCAACCCGGCCCACATGGCCAAGGGCTCGACCAAACAGAAGCAGGCCCGACCCCGACTGGTGTACAGCAGAACACCCTATATGTACGAAGGAACGCGAGAACGAGAGAAATTTCTCCACAAAACCCTAACTAACAAACTCTCCTCTCTCTTTCTCATGATCTCTCCCGTCGCGCCGCCGTTGTCTGTCTATGATTCTTCTCCCGCGGCCGCTCCTGGCTCGAGTCTCATCCACAAAGGAATAGAGGTGACGAAGCCGACGTACCATGGCCCTCGAGATCCAGGCGCCCTCCGCTCTCCTCCTTCACTTCCTCGCTTACAAGCGCGCCCTCTCGGCGTCGACCTTACTCATTGGCTGACCGAGGGACGTCGCCAGTTAGATCAGAACCGACGGGGACGCCAACCCCTCGTATTTGCGTCGTGCATGGGAAGGCGACGAAGTGTGCAATTCATCGGCATGCCGAAACCAGGGCGGAGCCACCTCTTCGACGCACGCACGCAAGTACCTACCCTGGCCTGCATCTCTGTCCGAGTTCTCCGTTGATCCACCTACTCAGGGCCGGCCCTGGCCCAGGGCGGCTAGGGCGACCGCCCAGGGCCCCCGGATTATGAGGGGCCCAAAAAATTAGTTTAAAAATATATGTTTATACTTTTGTATTTCAAATAGAACTAGTATGTACCATAGGTCCTTTTAGACATGAAGTTATTGTGGTGTAGTAGTTAGTATTTTAGACTTGTATACTATAGGTCCTAAGTTCAATCCTTGGCTACATTTTCTTTTCTTTTCTTTTCTTTTTAATATTTATATTTATATTTTCTTTTTTTAATATTTCTTACATTATGTATGGGGGTCTTATTTTGAAAGTTCGTCCTGGGCCTCCATGAGCTTAGGGCCGGCCCTGCACCTACTGTGCGCTCTACGACGGAAGCCTCTCACCACTGCCCGGCCATCGGCGGCCGCCTGGCACCACCGTGCGGGCCAGGCACGCAGCCGGGCGAGCGAGGCAGCTGTAGGCACGCTGCTTCGCGTGTGCGCCCACTGCGCACCACCGGCCGGAGGTCACCACGACCCACCACCGGCCACACGCTCGTCCTCATCGCCGTGCCAGCACTCAACCTCCCTGTCGTCGATATGCGAACCCTGATTCGCCAAATCTACACCATCCACAGGCTTACCGAGCTCTTCCGACCCTCTCTTGGTTGCGGGACTTAAAAATGAAGAAAGATGGTGGTGGCCAAAATTTGGTTGCGGGACTTAAAAAATGAAGAAAGATGGTGGCGGCCAAAATTTTCTGTAAAGTAAAGAAATGAAGAAGAAGAAGCAAGGAAAGAATGGAGCAAGGACAAGACTATAACGTGGGCACATGGAAAGTAGGCTGTGTACATGGTGCTAGCTACTTTAAGAGGTAATTTTCTAACACCCCCTCCATCTTTCTTAGTTTGCAAAGGGGGATCAATGAAACATGTATTATCTAAATATAAGTATAAAGCAGGTTAAAATTCATAAATGTGTATATATAATATTTTAGAGAATATAGTACAATGCTTAACAACATAAAACAATATTTTTGCCTTTGCCCTTCTCTGTTTCTTTTCTCAAAACCATAAATTATAATATAGTATATGAATCTCTTTTTCCTTTAAATTCAATTTAAACTTATCCTTTATATTGCATATTTAACTATAGGTTATAACAGTAATACAAGTCTAAGATGTAATAAAATATAGATGGTAAAATCAAGAAAAACTGATTTCGAAAACTGAAAACTTAGAAAAACCTACGATACGACGTTCGTCCCAACAAACCGGATGACGTGGTCGCGAACCGTAGGCATCGAAAGCTGCGTAACGGCTTCGTGGTCGTGTGGGCTTTGGCGGAATTCAAATTGGTCGCGTGTGCGCGACGAATTTGATGCGTATCCGTCGAAATTCACCGTATCGTGCACTTTGCAAATTCTTCAATTACTTTGTGCACGCTCGTCAGATCGAGACGAAACTTGCGCCATCAGGACCTATCGTTTTTCTGGTCTTGTATGCCAAGTTTGGTCCAATTCTGAGACCGTTGACAAAATCGTCGTTTTGCGGGCCCCGCGGTCCCACTCAACGAGTGATTTTGTGCACGGCCCGCCGGAATCCAACTCTGGACATACGGTTGGGTTCGTATCAGAAAATTGGATCCGTAGACATGTAGTTTGACGACTTTAGAGACCATTGACTCTGACACGCTTTTCGGTACAAAGTGGGTCCAACGGCGGACATCATTTTTGTCCGAAATTACCATTTTGCTCCTGTGTCCAGAATTGGACTTAAGGACAGGCAATCCTAGCTAATTTGACTATTCTGAGAATGTTGGTAACGTTTATTTTAGCTTTCGGAGACAGTTGTGATGACTTGGGCTTTTTGATTTGTGATTGGCGATACAGTGTTGGTTCTGCGTGCACCCTCCAGGCAAGTATACCTTGCCAACTTGTACAGTATAATTTATATACATGTTCACCATCTCGCTGCTGTTCTTTTCCTTACAGTCGTGACTGCTTTATTCCATGTCTATTACACTTTTTCTGTTATAGTTCACTTTACTTGTTTCTAGTTGCCTGTACATTCTTGTTCTTTTCTGTTATGATAGTTCTACCTGTTATACTGTGTTAGTCTCATATGTATTGCTTGATAGAGTCGTCTAGTCCTACGCCACAATTTTTTTGACTTGATTATAACTTGACTTGACTTGACTTGACTTGACATGACTTGAGTGGGACTTGACTTTGACATTCTATAGATTATGAGTACTTACCTTGACTATGGTCTATAGGATTTTATACTAGGATTGGCTACCGTCTTGATTGTGTGTACTTGCCTTGACAGCGATTGAGATACTATAGATTGTGAGTACTTGCCTTGACTGCAGTTTATAGCCAGCCATTTCTAGTATGGCATGCCAATGTCTTAGGATCCTCGTGTTTAGATCTTGTGTCTTGGTTCATTTAGTCTCGTTGGATACCCTTGATTGTTTTTTGCTTCTTTTTACTGTTACATGTTGGCTTGTATATTATGTATCTTGCTAGTCCTCTGAGGACCTGATGATCTCTTCAGGTTTAGCGATTGCATGGAGTTAGCTAGTAGTTCTCGATGGCAGATGAGATGATACGTTTGCGGGATTCAGGTATCATTATTGTATTTATTTTCCTCTCGTGCTTTATATTCAGTACCATGTTATATCCTGCTTATTTTATAGACTCATATTATTCCTGGAGTCTAATCGAACAACATGCTAATGGGCTGCAGACCATGACCCATACTTGTTCATTCTTGTTTATATGAATCATGTGGATTGAGATATAGTTTAGACTAGATATGATACCATGACCTTGACAGCTTATACGTACTCGAGTCGGGCTGGAGTCCGCTCGATACGTAGCTGGCTTGCTCACGAGCTCGCGTCCGAAAATCGGATGCGGGTCGTGACACTGGAGAAGAGGTTCCTGAAGAAGAGGTTTCGGGAGAAGAGGTTCCTGAAGAGGGATCGACGCGGCAGTACTCTGGAGGGGAACCTAATCAGCAGTACTATAGAGCGGCGCCTACTCAGCAGTACTATGGGGACGGATCGACTCAGCAGTACTATAGGGAGGGATCGACTCAGCAGTACTACCAGGAGATGGAATACTACACACAGTTAATTTCTACCCATCAGCCCCACAGCCTACCCAGCCGACCCGGACTCAGGCAGAGGAGGATACAGCAGGTCGAAGAGGTTGACTAGGCCTAAGAGACGCGGTACGAAGAGATTATAGACGCCTTGATCGAGGGTCTCCGTAGACTTGTATCTGTAGAAGCATGGAATTTTACAACCAGAAAGCCCATGCGCCAGACACTACATGCGCTAGAACTCAGACGAAGAACTTCACAGCAAGATCAATAAAGATAGACATTCGAAAGAAGACTTTTATATACAGAAGTCTATTACATGTCTAAGAAAAGGTTGTACAAAGGAGAATTTCTACAAAGGAAAGATCCTAAGTCTACAGCCAGCGGCTACCACGCGCCTCCAGATAAGCGCAGCAGCCACCATGCGCCATCAGTCAGGCGCAGCAGACATCATGCGCCTCCAACCAGGCACATCCTACCATATCTTCAGCAGCTCAGTCATGTGCATCCACAGTTATGTGCATCCCTTCAGCAGCTCAGTTATGTGCAACTCTTCCAACCAGGCTCACCTGGCCGAGCAGAGCCCAGTTATGTGCCGCTCTTCCAGCCAGGCTCACCTGATAAGTGCTTCGTCAAGCAAAGCATTTAACCCTCTGGCTGGAACCAAGGAAGAGAAGAGCACCGCAAATGCTGTGGCCAGGGGAGGCTTCGAAAGAGCCTCCAAAGGCGAAGGAAGACCGTGATCGAAATCGCGGCTAAAGGAGCAGCTTTCAACACAACCAAAGTGGGCAAACCCCACTTTGAAGGAAGATAGAGCCTAGCACCGCCATTCCGATCTACGGTTCTTCCGGAATAACGGAGACAAGGCCCGAGCATCCCTATCTTTGGATGCAACAGGCACCTTCCGCCTGCCTCGGAAGCCCTCGACTCCGTCTTTTGGATGTAACAGTCACCTTCAAGTGCATCGAAGACAACACAGCGTCTTATCTTCACCCTCGGGAGCACTTCGTCAACAGAATGCACTCGCATGTTCAAGTTCATGATGGAAGTACGTGAGGGAATGAGAAGCAAATCTTCTCTCCATGCCACTATTTATAGGCTGGGCAGATCAAACCCACGCGCCAAGTGGATGGCCCTCCGAATTCCGTGCAATGAATTTACATTAAATGGATGAACCGGACGCCTCGAATTCAGCCAAACGGCTATTTATAGCACTCGAAGAGCGAGACAGCCGCATCATTAAAAGACATGTCCGATGCGCTAGCCAGACAGCGCATCACACGGACGCGCCCTTCGACATCAGGCGCATCACACAGACGCGCCCTACAGTACTCGGCGCATTACAGAGGGTGCACCCCCACACATCTCCATACCGAGTGGAACGCCAACTGACGCGCCCACTCAGCTGTCCATCGAACGTCACCAACATTAAATGCTGAACTGACAGAGTTGGCAGCACGCCTCCCAAAGTCTGAACAGTTCAGAAAACGAAGCGTCGACAACGTCAGCATCATCATGACTTTATTTCGACGGCTACTGCCACGTGGCCACTCAACCAACCGCATGCACCTCGATCAGGGCGCAGCATCCATGCGCCTCCATCAGCAACCTTCACGTGGCGTCCCCACACCGGCGCATCCTACATGCGTGCATGAGCAGCCGGCCTGCAAAACTATAAATAGAAGGATCATCTCCTTCACACAGAAGAGACTCACAACACAGAGAGAATCCACAACAGAGAATCACCGGAGAGGCAGTTCTAGACACTCAACGTCTTCCTCCTCTCAGCAAGCTCCAGCACCCAGAGCAATCAACACCTTCAGAGAACCGATAACCGTCGTCAGCCGGTCAACGGAGTCAACGCATTACCACTCGCTCCATTGGCACTAAGGACCCAGCTTAAACAAAAGTATACTCCTAGGACTACATCTAAGTCCTATATTGTATCACTGTTCTGTTTGTTTTAAAATTTCAATCAAAACAATTTTAATGGCAAACAAGCTGGCGACTCTGCTGGGGACTTCTTTCTCCTTTACCGAGAAGGTTGTGTCACAGGCCGACGACGTGGAGGTGGGCTCCTCCCACAAGACGCTGGTAGTGCACCTCAATCAACAGGCGTACGAGGAGTTCATTTCTGAAGGAAGTGCGAGTCCTTCGAAGCGGCTGTCGGAGCCGAAGAAGACCCGCGCAGTCTGGGTGCGCAAAGTCGACGCCTCGGGCACCACCGTTGAAGGGGATGCGCCCGTCCAGCCTTCCCTTCCTGCTGACGTCCTCAGCAGTCAAGGTGTGCCCGCTGATGCAGCGCATCTCTCGGGGAAGCGTGCGGCTGACCACGTTCCTCAGCCATCTTCCTCTCAGGCGAGGAAGATACGTCGACGGAGCAGGGGCGCAGCCAATGCCCCGCGCATCACTTCTGATGTGCCACAAAGAGCCTCTGTCTTTGACAGACTCACTCGCTGTAATGGCGAGGAGAATTTGGATGCTGAGTACTATGCGCTCCAGCGGGCTGGTACGAAGAAATCCAAGGCGGCACGGGCCATGCGCCACAAACGTGCTATGCCAGCAGCCGGCCAGAGGCACGCGCTTACAATCACGCGCGCTGCCGATGGCAAGCTGTACAAGGTTGACTCAAGTGCTTCTGCACCAACAACGAGTCGACCTTCAAAGTCCTCATCTCGCTTGGGCGCATTCACTGCGTGCACAACCAAGCCGAGAGAGGCAAACTCAGTGGTCTTGAACTCCCGCGCCTCCTCTGGTTGTGCGTTTGAGGTCCGTTCAAGTCACTTCAAATGCTGTGGTTCCCCCACTACTGATCGTGATGCCTGCTTGGTATTAGATCAGGGGGCGCAGCACTCACCCGACCACCCCGGCGCTTGGCCCTGCCATGCACCTGAGAGGGGTGTGAGGGTAGCACTCTCCTCCAACGACCTGCGCAACGTGATCACTCACAAGCGCCGGTCAGGAGAGTTGACCAACAAGCACGATGCGCCTCTCACGGGGCACACTTGTGCAGTGGTCACCATCAACTGCTGTTGCAAGACGGCAGTACCGCCAAAGCAGTCGGTCTTCCAACGGCTACAATCATCGACACCCCTCCGACATCGCCTTGGGACGAAGGTGTCAGCAGAAGAGGAGCTAAAGGTTGCTTCATGCAACGTGATCTCCAACTCCTCATCTGTCCGGAAGACGACTGCCAATTCCTCGTCTTCATCCAAAAGCCAGCCGAGGAAAACCAAGGCAGCTGTCTCGACCTCTGGAGTGTTCGAAGGCACTCGGTCGAGGAAGAAGTTCTTGGAGGAAGCTGGGGGTAGCCAGACCCTTGTCGAGCCTCCTTCCGAAGACGAAGATGTCCAAAGCACAGCTGCGGCGGATCTTCATCAAGGCGAAGATGGCCTCCCTGAAGCCCCTCAAAATGATGATGTCCTCCAGGACACCGCCGGGGGTAGTGCTGAAAATGAAGAGGCCCTTCAAGACAGAGCTGAGGGCAGTCAGGCCCTTGCAGATGCGCCTGTCGAAGACGAACTCCAGAATGTGGCTGGGGGTGGCCAAACACCAGGAGAAGTGACTCCCCCACATGAGAGCGAGGCTGAGAGCGAAGCCTCAACTAATCCATCCACTTCCGGCCGTGTCATGACAGTATACATGACCGGGGGTGATCTTGAGACTGATGCGCCGCCACAGGACATTGTCCAGCGCATAGACTCGCTAGAGGGAGGACTCAAAACCCTCTCTGCCTCAATGCAAGCACTGACTCAAGCAGTGTTTGAGATGCGGTCGGCCTTGATCAGGACACCTTCAAATGGTCCCGACCCAGGAGCCAATGGAGAGTCGAGTGTGCCCCTCCAACGGACACCCTCAGACACAGAAGCACCCCGGACGTCGGAGCCCTCAAACGCTCCACTCCAGGTGGTACCTCCTTCCCTGACTCCTAGCTCCACGGAGGACGTGGTCGAAATGATCAAAGATCTGCGGGAGCGCTTCGAGTCCAAGAACAGGCAGGAGGAGCGCCAGAAGATGGGCATTCCCCAGCCTTATCCCCTTGAGTGGAACAAGGTGGTTTATCCCCCAAAGTATAAACCACAAACACTCACGCCGTATGACGGGAAGGACTCTCCACGACGGTACCTGACGTACTTCCAGTCGCAGACAGGGCATCTTCCGAAGGAGGACGCGCTCCTCACCAGCATCTTTGTTGGGGCCCTGAAAGGGGTGGCGTATGACTGGTACTGCAGCCTCCCCGATAATTCCATATCGTCCTTCGACGACCTGACACGCCTCTTCCTCGACCGCTTCTACGACGGTGGGAAGGACATGACGATGGCGTCTCTCATTGAGATACGCCAGAAGGACAAGGAAACGGTTCGGGCATTCATCGAACGCTTCCGTCAGGCCTGCTTCAGGCTACCTCCAGGCATGCCAGAGCATGTGCTTCTCTCCGCTTGCAGTATGAACATGCTGCCTGCAGTAAAGCTCTGGCTTAACTCTACTCTCCCTCCCGACTGGAGCTCTCTAATCATCGAAGCTGAAGCTGCAGAGAAGAAGGCGGCCAATGCACGTCTTCTGGGTGTTGGCTTCCCCGCCTTTGACGATAAGGGGAAAAAGTCCGCAATCAACAACTTCGGACGAGAAACAAAGGGAAAACAGGCATTGACTGTTAATGCCTCAAAAGGCGCATCTGCGCTTACTCAAAAGCCTCAACGGGCACCGAGACCCAAGGAGGTTTATTCATTCAATGATGACGATACCCTGCAACTCTTTGAGATACTGAAGCAGGGTGACAAGATCAAGCTTCCGGACCCGAAGCGGCCCGATGAAGTCGGGAAAGTGGACAACCCGAGGTACTGTCACTACCATCGGTTTGTCGGACACCCGACCAAGGACTGCTACGTCCTCAAAAATTACATCCAGCGCATGATCAATGCGGATGTAATCTCCGTCGACTACAAAGAGAAGACGGTGTCAGCTAATGTGGTGTCACTTCAGTTCGGCACCTTGCCGCCGACTACCACACAAGATGGCATCGTCCCCATCCCTAAGGCGACAATGGAGGTGGTGAACTTGCCACCCACCCGTGACAATGTGAGTGGACTTGTCCCACTCACCACATCTCGAGGAGAGGTCCTCTGGGTTCACCCCGACCTCGTCTCCGAGGTAACTCAACCGGAGGTACGCCCTACCTCCAAAGCAAAAGGCAGGAAGATCAAGTCTTGCCGCACGGTCTCTTCTTCAACGGAAGAGGCGCTTCCTGTGCAGACGCGTGCACAACAGAACTCCCAGCCTGGTGAAGCTGCCGCCGAAGTGGTGCCTCCTGGCACCATCCCTGAGGAGGGTCCATCCAAACCCTCAGCAGCCAATAAACAAAAGCAAGTGGAGGCCCGTCTCGACAGACCTCTGCGGAAAGAAAATGCTTCGGGGCTAGCCAAGCCCCACAATTTTGACATTCTGGCACAACTGGCCAGTACTCCTGCACGCTTGTCTTTGTTCGAGCTCCTGCGTCTCTCCAAGGACTCCCGAGAAGCTCTCTGCGAAGCTCTGAAGGATGCCGAATCCTTTCTCAGTCAAATCAAGCAGCCTGAAGATCTCCCAACTACTTGTGCACACTGTCATTGTGCGGATGAAGTTATCCCAAACATAACTTTCACCCAACAAGACATGCTGCTCAAGCATCACCGACATAACCGACCGTTGTATTACACAGGGTACATCGGTTCGGTAAAGGTGAGCAGGATTCAGATCGATCCGGGGTCTTCCCTAAGCATCATTCCAAAGGCGCTGCTATCAAAGCTGGGGATCCCAATGTACCAGCTGGCGCCCTCCAATACGACCATCAGTGGCTTCAACGCTAGCAAGAGCGAGCCACTGGGCAAGATCCGGCTGAAGTGTCACATCGGCAGCCTCAAAACTGAGGTGACTTGTTATGTGGTGGATGCCGAGGTCAACTACAACATCTTACTCGGACGACCATGGTTACATGAGTACATGGTGGTGCCCTCCACGCTCCACCAATGCATGAAATATGTATCCACCAACGGCGTCATCCGGACGGAGTTTGCAGATATCGATCCCTTCAAAGGGATTGAGGCCTACTTCACCGATTCCGACTTGTACAAGCCACTTGACGAGGAGGAAGCCAACGACGCCGATGATGAAGCAGAGACGGCAACAGAGCCGGACTTGGAGCCCGAAATGACTCCCGACGCCCTCTTAAAAATCCGATTGAAGGGCAAGCCTCCCCAGAAGGCGCCTCTAATGAGCATCAATCTATCAGAGAAAGCACCGACTCACGAAGCTCCCCTGAAGATACGCCTCAAGGGAAAGCCACCTCAAACAGCGGCTCCCCTGGTGGTAAAATTACAAGGGAAGGCGCCACTCATCGGAGGCGCAACCGAGGCACCTCTCAAGGTGCGTCTTAAAGGCAAGCCGCCGCAGTCATCCAAAATGTCGGAGAGGGCTCACATAACCCTCTCAGACCCCAAAGTCAGAGCGGTGGAGGACTCTCCTGATCCGGCCCCAGTGCTTACAGATGAGGAGCTTGGCGGATATATCTCTGCTGATGTAGACGCACCCTCCTTAGACAATGTAATCCCACGGGATAAAATCTCGTACTTTATCAATAATAGAGTGTCTTTCAATTATTCTTGTCTTCCACACTGGAATGCCATATATACATTAGACAACACTCTACGGTCGTTGCAAACACAAATAACGACCGTCCACCATAATCGAGTGGCCCCGTCTCAAGGAGTCTTCATAATCCCTCCACGAAGCCGAGACGAAGGCACCATCATCTCGGGCAAAGTCGAGCGTCATCAGGACCTCCCGTCAATCGAGCCCGAACCTGATACCGGCAGAGTACAAGTCTATCGGTACACGGATACGGCAAAGCGCATCATCCAAAAGATGGGCTACGACCTGAAAAGCAATAAAGGCCTAAACTACGGCAAGGGTCGGCATCTCCCTGTCCGGCTTTCGATGCCCAATGGAAAGCCACAGGATTACTATAATCGGACTCGACGGGGGTTAGGCTATGTCACGCCGCCATCAACTCCAGAGAGTTCAGACGCAGAAGACATAGAACATTCCCACTCGTCTGAAGCATCGACGTGGGATTCCGATACCAGTATCGGATCAGTCTTTAGGAAAGTGCTGTCAGCTAACATGACATCGGCGCAACCTCAGAAAGATGAAGGCAAAGACCAACCGCCGGAACCCTTCGAAGAGGAACCCTGGGCTCAACGCCTAGGAGAACAATGGGAGTCTCATTTTGAGTTACGAGAACCTCCCACCGAAGACGAAGTCGAGCAGATCGACCTCGGGGATGGGTCTTCTTCTAAACCCATCTTTATCAGCAAAAGCTTGGAAGGAGAAGACCGAGAATCTTTAGTCCAACTGGCTAAAGAGTATATTGACGTCTTCGCCTGGAGCTACGAAGACATGCCGGGTCTCGATCCACAGATCGCGATGCATAGGTTGAACATCTTACCAGATGCCAAACCTATCAAACAACAACAGCGACGCTTCCGCCCGGACATCATGAATGCCATCGATCAGGAGGTGGACAAGCTCTTGACCAGTGGCTTCATCCGTGAGGAACAACACCCGGACTGGGTAGCCAACGTCGTCCCTGTCACCAAGAAGAACGGGAAGATACGAGTCTGTATCGACTTCAGGGATCTCAACTCTGCTTGCCCGAAGGATGAATTCCTGCTCCCAATCACCGATGTAATGATCGACAACACATGTGGCTTTGAACGCATGTCCTTCATGGACGGGTATTCAGGCTACAATCAAATCAAGATGTTCCCCGATGACGTAAAACACACGTCATTCAGGACTCCGAAAGGTGTTTTCTGCTACACAGTAATGCCCTTCGGCTTGAAGAATGCCGGTACAACATACCAACGAGCGATGAGTACCATCTTCCGTCAACATCTTCGCAAGACAGTTGAGTGTTATGTTGACGACATCGCAGTCAAGAGCCGCCTCAAAAGAGATCACCTACAGGACCTGAGGACGGTCTTTGATCTCATGCGGGCACATCAACTCAAAATGAACCCCGCTAAATCCTTCCTGGGGGTTTCTAGCGGCAAATTCTTGGGCTTTGTCATCACGGCAAAAGGCATTCATGTCGATCCCGAGAAGACTAAAGCCATCCTCAACATGGACCCTCCGAAGAACCTTCGAGAACTTCGGGGCTTACAGGGACGTCTGGCATACATCCGGAGGTTCATAGCAAACCTCTCCGGTAAATGCCAACCCTTTACTCAACTCATGAAGAAGGGAGTCTCTTACGTCTGGACAGAGGAGTGCCAAAAGGCTTTCGACGACATCAAGGCTTACTTGACAAGCCCGCCAGTCCTAGTGGCACCTGTCGCCGGCAAACCATTCCTCCTCTACGTCCGTGTCATGGATCATTCCCTCGGTGCTTTACTGGCTCAAAACAGCGATGCAGGCTACGAGCAAGCAATCTACTACCTCAGTCGAACACTCATCGGGGCCGAACACCGGTACAACCCCGTTGAAAAGGAGTGCTTGGCTTTGGTGTTTGCCATTCAGAAGACTCGTCATTACGTCTCGGGCCAGACAATTCACGTCATCTCCCGAGTCAATCCACTCAGAGTTCTCATGACGAAGCCAGGGTCATTAAACTCCCGGCTGGCTACATGGGCGATCCTACTAACGCCATACAACATGGTGTTTGTCCCGCAGAAGGCGGTCAAGGGTCAGGCTCTGGCTGACTTTTTAGCTGCACACCCCATCCCAGAATCTTCAAAACTCTATGAAGACATCCCGGATGAAGTCCAAGAATCAAACGTCACTGAAGGAAGCCCCGTTTGGCGGATGTTCTTCGATGGCGCTTCAAAAACGGGCCCCAACGGCCAAATCATCGCAGGAGTGGGGGTAGTCTTGGTCTCCCCCGATCAGCTGGTCATCCAGCGCGCATACTCTCTTTAGAAGCCGTGCTCCAACAATGTTGCTGAGTACAACGCACTCGTCATGGGACTCCAGCTAGCACAACAGCTGGGGGTGGATCATCTGGAAGCCTACGGCGACTCGAAACTCGTCGTAAACCAGATTCGGGGGCAATACGAGGTTCGCCATAAAGATTTGATCCCTTACCATGAAGTTGCATTGAACATCATTTCAACCATCACTGGGTTCTTCATCGAACATGTATCCCGTCTACAAAACTTGGAGGCTGACGCTCTGGCTGGCCTCGCAGCCTCATTGGCTGCGCCCCTTGGGACTCAACACTATGTCACGGTAACTGGCCGAGACTTGATTTGTCCCAGAAATAACCTATGTTTGCAAATGGATCACGCCGTGCCGACAAACACCGATGTTAATGTCCGAGACTGGAGATTCCCGTTCATCGACTTCGCCGTCTACGGAATCCTTCCGGAAGACCCGAAGGAAGCCGTCTCAGTCAGGAGACGCTCTCTTCGATTCTACTACGATACAGCCACTAAAATGCTGTACCGACGCTCCTTCGACGGGCTTCTCCTTCGATGCCTGTCTAACGAAGAAGCGGCCGAAGCTCTTCGAGAAGCTCATGACGGAACTTGCGGAGCTCACCAACCAGGTCCTAAGTTGCAAGATCGACTGCAACGTATGGGCTACTACTGGCCAACCATGGCCGCCGACGCAGTAGAATATGCTAAGAAGTGCCATGCATGCCAACTTCATGCGGACTTCATATATACACCGTCTGAACCTCTACATCCTACAGTCGCCTCCTGGCCATTCGAAGCCTGGGGCATGGACATTGTAGGACCAATCACCACTCCTTCATCAAAAGGACATCGTTTCATCCTGGCCATCACCGATTACTTCTCCAAATGGGCGGAAGCAGTCCCACTAGCGGGAGTAAAAAGCTCCAGGGTGGTCAGCTTTATCAAACACCATGTCATTTACCGTTTCGGAGTACCCAGGCGAATCATTCATGATAATGGTCCCCAGTTCATCAGCCACATTTTCAGCAGGTTCTGTGACAAGAATCGCATTCAAAATGTGGCCTCAACCGCCTACAATCCGGCAGCAAACGGATTGGCCGAGGCGTTCAACAAAACTATCGTCAGGCTGCTCAAAAAGGTCGTGTCATCCAACAAACGCGACTGGGACGAAAAGCTCGGCGAATGTCTTTGGGCCTACCGCACAACGGTACGGACCCCAACAGGCAACACACCATTCTTCCTGGTCTACGGGAGCGAAGCGGTACTGCCTCTCGAGATCCAGATCCCCTCACTCCGAGTAGCGATCACAAACAAACTCACAGAAGAAGACAATCAACGTCGTCGTCTGCGGGAACTGGAGGCACTTGACGAAAAGCGTCTCCTAGCTCAACAACGCATCGAACTTTACCAAGCCCGTATATCACAGGCTTTCAACAAGAAGGTCAAGCAAAGAACTTTCCAAGTTGGCGACCTGGTTTTAGCAGTCAGAAGGCCAATGGTGTTAACTCACAAGACACCAGGGAAGTTCGAGCCCAAATGGGAAGGACCCTTCATCATTGAGACGGTATACTCAAACGGTGCTTACCGCCTCGCCAAACCCAATGGGGACTTGTTCATGATGTCCATCAACGGCAAGTTCCTAAAGAAGTACTATTCTTGACATCCTCTAAGACATGTATTTCCCCAAACAACCTCTTTTGACAAAATCAAACGCTTCCGGAACCCAGCTGTTCCGTGGCATCCTTCCGTAGAAAGATAACCACGTCCACATTACCTCTGAGTTGTCTCTCTACATCCTACAAAGCGCAACCTTACATTTTGTGAGCTTACGGTATCCTTCATGTTTACCACGTCCACATTACCTCTGAGTAAACATCCCGTACAAACAACTCCTGTGTTGTCGTACATTGATCGCAGAACTTCCACGTCCACATTACCTCTGAGTTGTTCAGCGTATCCCCCAGGATCATTCCTACCACGTCCATAAATACCTCTGAGTAGGAAGATTTTATCATTTGAACCTAATGATTGCCATGTCCACATTACCTCTGAGCAAACATGTTGGTTCCTTCAAACTTATTATCTGTACCTAAAAACCAAGGTGCGCAAAAGATAATAGGTCCACATAAATCATCAAGTTCATGAGATCAAAAATGAACACATCACAAAAAAAAAAGAGATAGTGTATTTCTTTATTTTTCAAAAAAGGGAGTACAGAAATACGCTATTTCCCCAGCAAGAGTTGCAAAAACACATAAAAAGAAGAGAAACTACAGTCCCCGATCCTCTCCAGGGTGGGATGAGAGCTCTTTGACTCGACGTCTCAGGTCGGCAGTACGAGTTTCCACAGTCGCCTGGACTCGGAGCTCGGCTTCTTGACGCATTAATCCGATAGCCTCAGCGGAAGTTTTACTCTCATACTTCTCATCATGCTGTCGTCGCTGCTGAGCCAAAGTAAGGGTCCGCTGAGTAAGAGTTGCTTCCTCCTGCTTGAATGCCACGTGTTCAGCCAGGACACGATCAGCTTCTAGTTGAAGTTGGGCCCGCTGGTCTTCAAGACGGCGCATCTGAGCATCAACCTCTGCGATGTTAGCATCCACCGCAGCCCGCTTCTCCGTCGTCTTCTTCATAGATTGAGACAACTGCTCCGCCGCAGTCTCAGTCCCAGCCACTTCACGCTCCCAACTGCTCACATCGGCTCGATGGGAAGCCTCGATTTCAGCAATCAACTTCCCTATCTCTGTATCTATCAAGACAGAGAGGTCATTTCGTTGGATGCGCTGCAGTTCCGCGAGCCGCTCGTCCAGCTCAATCACCGAAACCTCCAGAATTTTGGCCATATGGTCATGGCCTTGGTGAACGCGGATCAGCTCGATACAAGGCATTGCCAAAGCTTTTGCTGTCGTAAAGCTCCCCTTGGCATCCATCACTGCAGATACACCTTTCTCCAGCATTTTGTACACTCCCTCGACGAGGAACTTCACATACTCGTCGGCATCCGCCAGCACCTGCGGCGTCATAGCAGGAGTTGGGGGAGCTACTACAGTTTGCGGACCGGAGGAAGATCTGCCAACCTCGATCTGAGAGGTTTGAACCTCGGCAGCAATAGGCTCTTCATCAACAGGGGCCAGACTGCTAGCCCGAGGAGCCGAAGGAACAGAAGGAGCCGGCACATGCGTCGTGATAGTACCCCAAGTGGAAGGAGCAACAGAGGGTTCCACACCCTTACCCTTCTCAAGCCCGGAGAAATCACCGACGTCAACGGCCACCTCTTCTACCCCCGACGTTCTATCAGCATCAGCTACCTCCCCCGGCAAAACGGGGAGATCAACATTTATCTCCTGGCCAGCCCCAGAAGACAAGACCGGCAGAAGGGTCTCATTCTTCTCAAGTCCCTCTACAGGGACAAAATCTGTCGCTACCGCCTGATCGGTAGCCATCTCTATGTCCATGATTGAAGCCAAGGAAGGATTTGGCAATAATTCAGCCGACCTCCCTTCATCATGACCAGGAGGGGAATCAACCCTCTCCTCTATCCTCACTGCTTCTGCTGCCCCCCGCAACGGACCCTTGCAACGCTGGAGGGACGTCACCAGAAGGCGACGAACTCCAATCCACTTCATCATCAGGATGCCTCGAGTCTGTAGGACCCTCAGCATCCAAGGCCTCTACGGCAGATGATACTATCCCAGAAGTTGTTGCGACTTCAAAGTCAGGAGATACTAAAACCTCCGCGGGAACATCTTTGGGACCCTCCTCCACAGGAGACATCATCATTGGTGGAATGCGCTCCTCAGAAGAGCCTGCCACCTCCTTCGGCTTACTGGTGCCCGGTTTCGAAGCACGAGACTTCTTCTTCAATCCCTACAAGAAGAAGAACATAAGTCGCCACAATGACATAAAAAAAACTGGAATTATGAAGCACTCCTTACCTCAGCGGGAGCTGAGCCCGTTGGTGTTACAAGTGGCGCTTCCGTAATCTTCGGGGTCAACGTCCTTCTCGACCTTTTTGGTACAGAAGAACCAGCTTCTGGGTCAGCCCGCCTTTTTCCGACAGACGGGTCTCTCACTGGTGCCACAGCAGCAGCCCGATACCCCGCCAATTCTGGCGGACGATATGACCGAGCTGCCACCAACATATTCGTTGTTGCCTCCAACTGGGTTCCAATGATGAAACTAGTCTCCCTGTCATAACCAGGAGACATAGTATTCATAGTGCAATACAGCTTGGCGGCCGGATATAAGATCGGCGGCCGAGGATTGTGAACTGGTGTGGTAAACTTAACGCTAGTGCATCCAGCGTTATAATACTGCCAGCCCCGGGCTCCATCCAGCAAACTCCCGATGAAGCCTAGACTGCTATTGGGATTCCGCAGCATTAGCTGAGTGTAGCCAAATTGACGAGCAAATCGGCTTGGTAAGTACGGTTCCAGATAACATCTGTGCTGATTACGGTAGACCAGGTGCGAAGGCCGGATACTCTGCAACCAACGAAAACTCCATTTCGGCAAAGTAACCGCATCCTCGCCAGAATCAACCAAATCCTGGTCGGCCTCGAAATTCTTGAAGATCGGGCCAACCTTCACGATTTCCCACCCTTGAAGGAAGGACAAAACCCTCCTACAAACGGGGACGCCAGTGTAAGACCACTTCCTCTTGTAGAAGCGGCGAATGAAAGCATCTCCTTCGACATGGTCCTCCTCAGGGCCAGGACTCATCACATTCGGATGATGTAAGATCAGCCACCCCATAAGATAATGGAAAGGCAGCTCGGCCCGGGGAAAGTTGTCATTATTACCTTTCTCGTGGATCACATCATCAGCAAAAGACATCAAACCGCGCAACAGGTTGCACACCATCGCGGAGAGGAGAGCTAAAGGTCGTCCAAAGGCCAACTTCACTGCAGGCAAAATGAGATTCCGATGTACCCTCTCAACGGCACCGGATCCCCCTGCAAATATGCAATCCCGGAGCCATATCATCAAGTAGGCCGTCAACACTTCCTTAGATGACATCCGGTGCGCGCAGTGCCAGAAACAGCTGTACGTATCCTTACCACTCTCATTGGAATGCGGGGTCCTCTCGTCCAGCCGGGTTATTTCAGAACTCACTTCCGCGGGTTTCAAGCCCTGCGGAGTCGCAAACCGGATCCTCGAAGGATCCGCCAAATCCTGCCTGAAGACATAGTCCCTCCAAGCAGTCACGTGAGGCTGGGTCTTACCCTTGTCCCTCCGGTGCATCAGATAATGATGGCTCGTCACCTCCTTGAAAACGGCCATCATCTCCGGGTCCTTATCTTCCAAGACCTGGATCTCTTCATTTGATGGGAAATATTCCTCGTACGGTTCCGAGCCCCAAGGAAGCTTGGACACTTCGTACATCTCATGAAGGGCCAATCCCAACTCCCCCACTGGAGTAAAGAAGCTGCCAGTCTGGGCGTTGAAAAGCTCCAAGAGCGCAAGGAACATCGGCTTATTGAGGTCCACGCCTGCCTGCGTGGCCCGAATGGCGGCAGTCAGCCCTATCTCTTTAAGCTCAACTTTGAACCTGGAAAGCACCCAGGAGGTCAACTCGTCCCACTTTGGGATGTAGTGACACCAACCTTCGACTCTAAAACCAGCTGTCGGATACGTGACCTTCGACGTCAGCATCCGATTTGCAAAAGTCGGGGCACTGAAGGGAAACGTGTCATTTGGGACTTCACTATAGATGCTCCCGGGACGCAAAGCTCGGTAACTGAACGAAGAACCGGTTCGTGAGGCGGTCAAGGTGTCTCGCTGGTTCGAGGTGGTGTCAATCGAAAGGGAACCCCCCAAGGCACCTCCTTGAGAAGGAGTAAGTTCCCAACCCATCCTTCTCTTCGAAGCTAGACGATAAAAGGCTGTCAGTGGCAACTGGCGGTCAACCTGCCGCATGTATAACATCATGCCCTTAGCAGCAAAGAACCAATCTTCTCTGATCTTCAATATCTTCGCTTCGGAAAAGACTAATCGGTCGCCAAACAGAAAGGCAGGCTTTAAGAAAGTCACACCTTCAGAATCAGCAGACTTCAGTTTACCGCTCTCCATCATACTCTGGAGGAAAAGCGGCAACTGGACCTGGATTTGTAGCGTCCTCTCACGAGGTTGGTCCTGAAGGATAGCATCCTTTGCAGGGTTGATCACCGCCTCATCAAAATCAACTCCCATCTGACAAAGAGAAGCGTCCAGGAGGACCTCATTCAACAAAGGGATCGTCATCGACACTGGCACAACAAAAGTGGAAGTCAGGCAAAAAGACAAAATATGTCAAGCAGACTGGCGCATTGCCAGGGTATGAACCCATGCGCATCTGCTTCGGCGCATCATCAGGGCATAGGCCCATGCGCGTCAGCATGTCTCGGCGCATCATCAGGGCGTAAGCCCATGCGCGTTGGCATTGGAGCTTCGGCGCATTATCAGAGCGTGAGCCCATGCGCGTCAGCAAAGGCTTCGGCACATCTTCAGGGAATAAAACCCATGCGCGTCAGCCATTAAAACCTCGGTGCATGATAAAGGTATAAACCCATGCACGTCGGCAGGATAGAACCTCGGCGTATCATCAAAGACCGAAGTCTATACGCGTCGGCAGTTAGGGCACAGGGCCCAAAGCAGAGACGAAACCCACCTGTCACCTCAGGACGAACGTCGGCAAGAGTCGCAAGAGTGATAGGTACATCCTCATCGGCGGACTCCTTCGCTTTCTCCTTCCCCTTGCCGGCAGCACCGCGAGGAGTCTTGGGAGCCATTCTCTCGAGGAAGGAGAAGTTAGGGTTTTGAAGAAGAAACTCTAAAGAAGCAGAGGCACAGAGAAGAAGAACCCTTTCTCTCTCCAACTCTTACCTATTTATAGGGCTTGGTCGCACGCGTGAACAGATGACGTGTGATCTCAGCCGTCGCCTCGGGTTCTGTGCAAGGATAGCAGCAAATAAAACCAAAAGATCATCATTAATCTTTTCGGTTACCGAGGCACCATCATTATTAACTGAGAAGAGCATGCGCCCGAGCAGGCATGCACCCAGAAATCATGCGCCCTGACCTCCATGCTTCTTATTCAAAGTATTCCAAAACTTATTCAAAAGTTTTGAAAACTTTGAAGGGGGTCTTGTAGAAGCATGGAATTTCACAACCAGAAAGCCCATGCGCCAGACATTACATGCGCTAGAACTCAGATGAAGAACTTCACAGCAAGATCAATAAAGATAGACATTCGAAAGAAGACTTTTATATACAGAAGTCTATTACATGTCTAAGAAAAGGTTGTACAAAGGAGAATTTCTACAAAGGAAAGATCCTAAGTCTACAGCCAGCGGCTACCACGCGTCTCCAGATAAGCGCAGCAGCCACCATGCGCCATCAGTCAGGCGCAGCAGACATCATGCGCCTCCAACCAGGCGCATCCTACCATATCTTCAGCAGCTCAGTCATGTGCATCCACAGTTATGTGCATCCCTTCAGCAGCTCAGTTATGTGCAACTCTTCCAACCAGGCTCACATGGCCGAACAGAGCCCAGTTATGTGCCGCTCTTCCAGCCAGGCTCACCTGATAAGTGCTTCGTCAAGCAAAGCATTTAACCCTCTGGCTGGAACCAAGGAAGAGAAGAGCACCGCAAATGCTGTGGCCAGGGGAGGCTTCGAAAGAGCCTCCAAAGGCGAAGGAAGACCGTGATCGAAACCGCAACTAAAGGAGCAGCTTTCAACACAACCAAAGTGGGCAAACCCCACTTTGAAGGAAGATAGAGCCTAGCACCGCCATTCCGATCTACGGCTCTTCCGGAATAACGGAGACAAGGCCCGAGCATCCCTATCTTTGGATGCAACAGGTACCTTCCGCCTGCCTCGGAAGCCCTCGACTCCGTCTTTTGGATGTAACAGTCAACCTTCAAGTGCATCGAAGACAACACAGCGTCTCATCTTCACCCTCGGGAGCACTTCGTCAACAGAATGCACCCGCATGTTCAAGTTCATGTTGGAAGTACGTGAGGGAATGAGAAGCAAATCTTCTCTCCATGCTACTATTTATAGGCCGGGCAGATCAAACCCACGCGCCAAGTGGATGGCCATCCGAATTTCGTGCAATGAATTTACATTAAATGGATGAACCGGACGCCTCGAATTCAGCCAAACGGCTATTTATAGCACTCGAAGAGCGAGAC
The DNA here is from genome assembly GCA_029216955.1 of Iris pallida. Lineage (NCBI taxonomy): Eukaryota > Viridiplantae > Streptophyta > Magnoliopsida > Asparagales > Iridaceae > Iris > Iris pallida. The sequence goes on along the minus strand of JANAVB010016999.1, from coordinate 5,504,541 downwards.
AGCCGCATCATTAAAAGACATGTCCGATGCGCCAGCCAGACAGCGCATCACACGGACGTGCCCTTCGGTATCAGGCGCATCACACAGACGCGCCCTACAGTACTCGGCGCATTACAGAGGGTGCGCCCCCACACATCTCCATACCGAGTGGAACGCCAACCGACGCGCCCACTCAGCTGTCCATCGAACGTCACCAACATTAAATGCTGAACTGACAGAGTTGGCAGTACGCCTCCCAAAGTCTGAACAGTTCAGAAAACGAAGCGTCGACAACGTCAGCATCATCATAACTTTATTTCGACGGCTACTGCCACGTGGCCACTCAACCAACCGCATGCGCCTCTACGGCCATGCGTCCAAATCAGCATGCGCCTCAAAAGCCATGCGCCTCAGACTGCTCTCTGATCCCGAAAGACAGAAGGAAAGTCGCCTGCATGCGCCTCAAAAGCCATGCGCCCCAAATGGTTTGTAACTCCTAAAGGTTATGAGCCGCAGCCTCCTCCTGCGCCCAATCCAAGGCGCAGCCCACCAGATCACTCCTCTCCACCAAATCCGAGATCTTCAAACCATGAGTCGACGACACGTGTCCTTTGACTCAACTCATCCAAGATTTCAGCAACGGAAAGATCTTCTCTCTGCTACGTGCCGGCTCACAACAGCAGTATGAAGAGTTCTCCCCCTCGATCAGGGCACAGCATCCATGCGCCTCCATCAGCAACCTCCACGTGGCGTCCCCACACCGGTGCATCCTACATGCGCGCATGAGCAGCCAGCCTGCAAAACTATAAATAGAAGGATCATCTCCTTCACACAGAAGAGACTCACAACACAGAGAGAATCCACAACAGAGAATCACCGGAGAGGCAGTTCTAGACACTCAACGTCTTCCTCCTCTCAGCAAGCTCCAGCACCCAGAGCAATCAACACCTTCAGAGAACCGATAACCGTCGTCAGCCGGTCAACGGAGTCAACGCAATACCACTCGCTCCATTGGCACTAAGGACCCAGCTTAAACAAAAGTGTACTCCTAGGACTACATCTAAGTCCTATATTGTATCACTGTTCCGTTTGTATTAAAATTTCAATCAAAACAATTTTAATGGCAAACAGTATCCATGATGTAAGACAAATTTTATTGTAATATTAAATGTTTAATCCATGATGTAAGACAAGTTTTATTGTAATATTCAATGCTTTTAATCCATCTAGTACATCTTCTATATTTGTAACAAATTTTCTAAAGTTGCAAGTAAGCTGACTAGTACATATTTTAATGTTCAATCACTCTCTTGGCTGACTAGTACATCTCCTTCGATTGTGTCCCATTGTACCACGATTACTGCAACGTAGTTCTCTTGTCGACGGTTTATGGGCCTTGATGCGATTCTTTTTTGGTCTGCCGGCTTTACGTCGTATGGCTGGTACTCCGATTTCTTCTCTTACCAAAGCAGCTTGAATCTGGTAGGGAACTGGAATTGGTTCCATCTTTGCTGTGTATACACTTCTCAAGTTCGAGGTAGAAAACAGAGCATGATAATAACTTTCAATATTATAGTTACAATATCTACACACAAAACATATATGTATACACGGTATATAAGTATGGTACCATCTCCCACATGTACAATATCTAACGTCTAATCGTACAATGTATGTTCTACTTGTTGCACGATCTATTATTTCATATGTGTAACTATCAATACCTAATAGTTCTAGATGATTCTTTTCTCTGATAATACACTACTAAAATAACCCAGATTAGCGACGTCAGGAGACGTCGCTAAATACAGAAAATACGTCGCTAAAAATGATTTGCGACGTATTTAGTGACGAAAAACGTACGTCGCTTATAGGCAAGTCGCAGATGATACTTTCGTCGTCGAACGTCGCTATTTGCGACGCAGCGTCCATTGTCGCTAGACGTCGCCAAATGAGCGACAGAGAGCGACGTATCAGTACGTCGCCAAAATTGCGACGTAAAGCGACCACTAGCGACGCTTCAAAAGTTTATAAATGATGACGAGGCATGGCATCCACGTGGCCACGTGGGCAACTTAGCGACGTATATACGATTCATAGTTTTCAACATCTTCGAACAGAAATCGGTGTCTATATTATCAGCATTGTTTCTATTCTTGTCATGAAGTGTTATAATTTTTGCTCTAATGCCGTCGAGGAGTGTTGTTATTGGTTTGTCGCGTAATCTCTTAATCCAATTGTTAAAACATTCAACAAGATTAGAAGTATTAATATCTAATCGGGGACAAGGAGCGTACGTTGTTATCCAATGTACAAAACGACGATTTTCATCATTCACACCAATAAGCCAATTATACAATGTTATATTTTCGACTTTAATTATTTCAAACAAGTGTTCTGCATCCGTCGGATTGTACGATCTAGCAAGCGAGTCTAACAAGTTTTCAAATGTCATTTCTCTCGCAACCTGTTTCATGTTTTGTTTGAAATATTGAATACAAAAAAATTGAGGTGATTCTGGAAAATCATTTTGCACAACATTTATTAACCCTTTTTGTTTATCCGAAATAAATGAAATTCTATTCCAATAGGGTATAATTGATAGTTAGGATCATGAGCACAAGCAATAAATATGATGCCTTGATATTTGGAAAAAAGAAATGTAGCATTGTCACGCCCCGATCCCGCAGAGTCCTTTCGTCCTCGCTTCGGGCTCTTTGGGATCGATCGTCCTCGCTAAGGCGTGATACCGTGCAAGCCTAAGTTGCGTTTGCACAAGGCCAAGACCTGGAACAAGACAAGATAGACAAGGTTGACAATACGCAGCGGAACGTATCGCAGATAATTGAAGCAGCAGCGGACATATTTCAGAATACAAGCATAGAACACAATGGTAACAAGAAACAAATCTCTTTATTGATTTTATTTGAACAGATTACAAGCTCTCAATTCTCTCTGATACAATATTACATTCTCTCAGAACTTTACAGATTACAATGATCCCGTTCCCATACATTACATCCCTTTATATACAAAATCAACTCTTACAACAGATGTCATCTCTTGGCATCTCTTCTGATTTTTGGCTCCTGAGGATGAGGCTCGGGCTATCGCTACGGACTATCCTTCTCGATGCATAGTACACCTGTATGCAGACTGATGGTGGGTCAGTATATCAGCATAATGGTGATTGTGAACAAAGAGCTACATTTGTCTGAAACGATCACTGTTCATTTAGTGAGAAAATATTTCTTGTGATGTGATCTTGCTACTTTTACCTATGTTCATTCCATGCATACAGAGTCAGTTTACATCTCTTTTGAAAACACATCTTTGAAAACTAATATATCATTTCCATCTTAGCCGCTGTGCCTCCCACGGGTTCAGCTCGTCGCTAACCACTGTGACTCGCATGGGTTCAACTCGTAGCTAGCCGTTGTGACTCTTTTGGGTTCAGCTCGTCGCTAACCGCTGTGACTCGCATGGGTTCAGCTCGTCGCTAGCCGTTGTAACTCCCTAGGGTTCAGCTCGTCGCTAAGTGGATACCCCAATGCACATGCAATATCAAATGAAACAATCATGTATCAATCGAGCAAGTCATAAACAATTCTATCTTCTTTTCAAGCAGGAAACCGTTCTCTTTCTTAGCAGACAATGTGCGGGTTCTCTTTTAAGCATACTCAAAGTCTAGCATCTTGTTATTAGCAACAACATTCATTCAAAAGCTCAGATTCTTATTAGGCGCAAGCGAATCATAAAATGAGTCTTTGTCCACTCACCCTGATCAATCGTCTTCTGTTGCAGAGCCAGTAATCCGATCTTTCTGTCTATCTAGTGCCTTCGCGGAGTGGGGCACTACATAATTACCCACCGAAAAGAAGTTTCGTCCTCGAAACTTAAGGAGAAACTTACGATATCCTTAGCAGCGATAGTCCTCATCCTTTGCCATCATCAATCCATGAAATCATAATTCAGATAATATCAAAACTCTTGTTCAATCAAGCATTTCAATCTCAATCAATCAAATCGATAAAACATATGCTGGCATCATAAAAATATTTACGGACTTATTGTATGGAACGTTCATCTCATTGATTATATCAAGCAGGCAAGAAAACTTCGATCAGGAGAACATCTTCGAATTCAATCGAATCAATAATTGGCCAGAGGATCGTGTTGCTCTGATACCATTCTGTCACGTCCCGATCCCGCAGAGTCCTTTCGTCCTCGCTTCGGGCTCTTTGGGATCGATCATCCTCGCTAAGGCGTGATACCGTGCAAGCCTAAGTTACGCTTGCACAAGGCCAAGACCTGGAACAAGACAAGATAGACAAGGTGGACAATACGCAGCGGAACGTATCGCAGATAATTGAAGCTGCTGTCACGCCCCAGAACCAGAATACTGGAGAGCGGGGGCGGACATAGCCAGCTACGTATAATGAAATGGAATCCATCTCACTATACGGTCACGGCTGTCTAGAAATATGAGGGTTTATCTACAAGCCATCAGTCTCTTAAGGTCATAAAATAGCCTATTGTCTCAATCCCAACCAACTAATAATAATTACAAGATGTCAGATCACCAAATATACAATTGTAAGGCATCCCAAACATTACATATCCAGATGATCATGAAGCTAGTCGTTACAAAATATGAGGACTAGCAAGAGTTAAGTCATACATGATCAACCCCCGGGGCTTGTCAATCATGTTACAGCCCGTAGGCAGACTGTAAGTAAGTACAATCGAGCTAACACTTACTCGTCGGCTAAACGTCTCAAAAGAATAATGTACAATTACAGTGGGAGAACAAAAGAAACCCACTCGTTGCCCAGGTTACGCCTGGCGGTCACCATCGGGCTGGAAAGCAGGTGGATCCTTTGCTGCTGCTCCAGAATCTGGCCATACAAAACCAGCTGGGTCAGACCCCAGGAAAAGCAAGTGCCACAAAGGAGGCTTCACTTAAGAACTAAAACCAGCAATTAGCACAAAAGTATAATTACCTAATAAGAGACAGTAATTTAAGAAAAGCATGATGGGTAATTATAAAAGACAATCTTGCATAAAATCACTAAGAGATAGGACATATGGAGAAGCATGTCAGTATGATATACGATGAGATAACCATGGGACTATTCAGATAGCTAGGTTACAACCCGTAAACCAAACAAGGACCGGGGTTGTAACCCTTCGTCTGAACGAAACTTGGTTTCTCTCACCATTTATCGGCAAGATAAATATAAGAAATCAGGTCAAGTAACAATCTGGAGTGGCAATCATTATAGTGATAATCTGGAGTGACAATCATTCCATCATTCTATTACAATCCTATAATCAATCAATTCTAGACAATACTATACTGGACCAGACTCCATCCAAGCAATCACGGCCAATCATTGCCTACGGCTTTCTACATTAACTAACTAGGGTTATCACAATCCTAGTTACTAGCAAGATGCAATGAGATTGATCCACAGCCACAAGCCCTGCAGACCATCCAGGCTACCCAGGACGAAAGATTAGGGTTGAATTCAGGTGGGTACATCGCCCAGGAGACAAATGTACCCTTAGGTGACTTAGAGGGTGCAACACTCGACGGTGTGCTGGAAATGTGCCCTACTCGACGGCAGGCTACAGATCCCAAGAGCACCCAGGTAACGGGATTGCCTGTAGCTGTGTTATCTCTTCATGACTACTGAGTTATTCTAGTTATTAACCTTAATCCATTTTAGTAGGTACTCCTGACCGTGGTACTCGAGAGTCCCATCCTAGACATGATGCACGACAGGACAAGTGGATTTAATAAGCAAGCAAGAAGACTACCCACGGTGTCAAGGCAAGTCAAGTAACAGCATTAAAACAAATCATGTCAGGGTACTTGTCAGGAGTGCGCCATGACGGGCCACTATCATGTCAGGTCAGTCATGTCAGGAGTGCACCACTACGGGTCACTGTCGTATTATGCTAGTTCCTTGTCCTACCATGCCATGTACAATAGTCATTCCAAACATATTAAGTAAAATCAAGTTCATGACAAAAGGCGTAAGGATATAAAATGGGCGTAAAATATCTAATAAAATATCAATATACAGGGCCATAGAAAAGCCAAGCTCAAAGAAATAAAACCAAAACTCCAAGGGTCAATGGGTTAAACAAGGGGTCAGGGGAGCAGCGTACGAAAAGTCACGCACGCTAAAAGAGCCGCGTACGTGAAAGTCACGCGCGCTACAGAGTAGTGTGCGTGAAAAGTCACGCACGCTCAAGGAGCAGTGTGCGTGAAAAGTCACGCACGCTCAAGGGAACAGTGTGTGTGAAAAGTCACGCACGGTCAAGGGAACAATGTGCGTGAAAAGTCACGCACGCTCAAGGAGCAGTGTGCGTGAAAAGTCACGCACGCTCAAGGGAACAGTGTGCGTGAAAAGTCACGCACGCTCAAGGGAACAGCTGCGTGAAAAGTCACGCACGCTCAAGGCTGCGTACGCACAAAAGCACGCACGCAGGAGACACGCTTCCAACAGGAAGCGTATCCAAGGCTCAGTGGCGTAAGCTAAGAAGCTCTGCACACTGCTCACTGTCTTCTCCAAAGAGCAAGAACAGCAAGAACAGCAAGGATGAACCCAAACTTCAAATGCTCATAACTTGGTCAAAACAAGTCCGAATCCAAGTTTTCAAAGGTCGAAATTAGGTAGAAGGAAATTCCCAACCACATGGAACCATCAGAACTTGCAAATAAAGAAGTTAACTAGATCAAAACTTCAAAATTCCAAGAAAGCATTTCCTAGATCTACAAAAACTCATGCACCAAAATAAAAATCTTCAAGTTCTAAAGTGGTTTAAAATCCTACTAGGAAGCCATCAGAACCATCAAAATGAGTTCTCAAGTGAGAGCAAGATGCACTTGCCTATGGTGGTGTCGGTGGAAGAAGGAGAGGAAGGAAGAAGAAGAAGAAGTAAATAAGAGTTAGGGAGGAGAGAGAAGGTTGGTGGCTGCTATTAATGGAGAAGAGGGTGGTAGGTAGGAGTGGTTCATGCTAACCCAAACCAAGCCAAACCAATCGAAGCCCAACCCGAACCAAGCTAGGCCAAACCGAGCTAAAGCAATGCCAGGATGGACCAGAAAATACTCAATAAACCAAGCTCCATTAATCAGAATTAATTCATGAATAATAAATGACAATTAAACCACAATGCTAAATATGAAATAAACCATAATTAACTAATCAAGAAAATGAAAAATACATGTCAGAAATACGAACACGTATAAAATACGTATCACGAATTTCGGGGCTCTACAGCAGCAGCGGACATATTTCAGAATACAAGCATAGAACACAATGGTAACAAGAAACAAATCTCTTTATTGATTTCATTTGAACAGATTACAAGCTCTCAATTCTCTCTGATACAATATTACATTCTCTCAGAACTTTACAGATTATAATGATCCCGTTCCCATACATTACATCCTTTTATATACAAAACCAACTCTTGCAACAGATGTCATCTCTTGGCATCTCTTCTGATTTTTGGCTCCTGAGGATGAGGCTCGGGCTATCGCTTCGGACTATCCTTCTCGATGCATAGTGCACCTGCATGCAGACTGATGGTGGGTCAGTATATCAGCATACTGGTGATTGTGAACAAAGAGCTACATTTGTCTGAAACGATCACTGTTCATTTAGTGAGAAAATATTTCTTGTAATGTGATCTTGCTACTTTTACCTATGTTCATTCCATGCATACAGAGTCAGTTTACATCTCTTTTGAAAACACATCTTTGAAAACAACATATCATTTCCATCTTAGCCGCTGTGCCTCCCACGGGTTCATCTCGTCGCTAACCGCTGTGACTCGCATGGGTTCAGCTCGTCGCTAGCCGATGTGACTCTCTTGGGTTCAGCTCGTCGCTAACCGCTGTGACTCGCATGGGTTCAGCTCATCGCTAGCCGCTGTGACTCTCTAGGGTTCAGCTCGTCACTAAGTGGATACCCCAATGCACATACAATATCAAATGAAACCATCATGTATCAATCGAGCAAGTAATAAACAATTACATCTTCTTTTCAAGCAGGAAACCATTCTCTTTCTTAACAGACAATGTGCGGGTTCTCTTTTAAGCATACTTAAAGTCTAGCATCTTGTTATTAGCAACAACATTCATTCAAAAGCTCTGATTCTTATTAGGCACAAGCGAATCATAAAATGAGTCTTTGTCCACTCACCCAGATCAATCGTCTTCTGTTACAGAGCCAGTAATCCGATCTTTCTGTCTATCTAGTGCCTTCGCGGAACGGGGCACTACAAGCATCAGTACTAATAACCGGTAAACAACCACTTAAAAAACTATCAATGCACGCCTTGAAACAAATATAAATTCTTTGAAAGCTATTATCTTCAGCAATTTTAAGAAAACATCTACTACCTGGATTCGTCTCCATAATTCTAAAAGCATACTCCTCAAGACTAGCATAAGCCTCAACATAACTTCCATTTATTTCAGCTAATGACATCTCTCGGGCTCTCCATGCTTTGGAATAACTAATATGTATATGATGTTCTCTATATATATCTTTAACTATTTGTGATGCACTGTACGATTGATTATCCCTAATTATACAAATTATCCTGCTCTTAATCCATACCGCGGTAGCTAATCGATGGTGCCCACTTGTTACTGCACTAAAACAAGAATGATAACTTTCTAATGTAATTATTTTAACTATTTCCCCGGTTCCAATGTATCTGGCATATACTCTCCAATTACAGTTGGGTTGATCACAAGAATAAATAATTCCACGAGCATTGTTCATATCATTAGCTGAACAACTAAAATTGTGTTCAATTGCAACGTTACTTATGAAACTTCTAAATTCAGAATGAGAAGAAAATGTTTTACCAACAAATAATTCAGGGGTTGTAGCATTATCCATATTATCATCTAACTCATATTCTATATTTTCAATTAAATCATCACTATTTCCGTCGTTATTACCATCATCATCGTCAGATTCGTCTGATGAATGATTTTCTTCAAAAGATGGAACAATTTGTCGGGAATAACTGGCACCAGCAAAATAATTCATGGGTTGACTATTTCTATTATCAAATGTCGTGTATATTTGAATAACAAAAATATTTATATATCGTGTCACGCCCCAGAACCAGAATACTGGAGAGCGGGGGACAGACACAGCCAGCTACGTACATTAAAGTGAATCTCACCTCGCAATACGGTCACGACTGTCTAGATGCATGAGGGTTTACTACAAGCCATCAGTCTCTTAAGGTCAATAACAAGCCTAGTGTCTCAATCTCAAGCAACAAGTAGATATAACAAGATGGTAGATCATCAGACATACAAGGTAAGGCGTCCCATACATTACATATTCAGATGATCATGAAGCTAGTCATACAAAATACGAAGACTAGCAAGAGTTTAAGTCATACATGATCAACCCTAGGATTTGTCAATCATGTTACAGCCCGTAGGCAGACAGTAAGTAAAGTTGCAACGAGCTAACACTTGCTCGACGGCTAAACGCCTCAAAAGATGGGAGAGCAAAATAAAAACCCACTCGTTGCCGGGATTCCTTCTAGTGTTCACCATCTGGCAGAAAAGTTGGGAGATCCTCGGTAGCTGCTCCGAAATCTGGCCATACAAAACCAGCTGGGTCAAACCCCAGAAAGAGCAAGTGCCACAAAGGGTACTTCACTTAAGAACTAAAACCAGCATGTCAACACATAAAGTCATAGGTGAAATAACATAAGACATGAGTTAAAGAAAACAGGATGAGAAACGATAAGATAACTAGAGGACTATTCCGGTAACCAAGTTACAACCCGTAAACCAAATAAGGACCGGGGTTGTAACCCTTCACCTGAACAGAACTTAGCATCGAACCAATTATCGATAAAGTAAAGCATAAACAAGCCTGTCCGGAGATATCCCTGTACCGGATCTGGGCAAGACTAGACAAAATAGGACTCCATCCATCATTCACGGCCAAGCAAATAGTACGGCTTGATACTTAACTAACTAAGGTTATCACAAGCTTATTTACTAGCAAGATGCAATGAGGTACGCCTACGGCCACAAGCCCTGCAGACTATCCAGGTTATCCAGACGCAAGGTTCAAGATTAGGGTTATCATGTCTTATTAGGTGACTTGGATGCAACACATGACAGTGTGCATAGTAATCGTTTCATGTAGTGCCCCACATAGCAGTGAGCTGAAAATGTGCCCTACTCGTCGGTAGGCTACAAGTCCATCAAGGAAGGCGCCCAGATAACGGGATTGCTTGTAGCCGGAATACCTCTCTATATGCTCTACTTGATCAATCTAGTCATTAACCTAGTCAGATTCAGTATGAATCCCTGACCGTGGTAACCAGGGATACATGTCCTAGACATGATGCGAGACAAGACTGGTTGCTTATACAAGCATATTCAATACAATCACCCACGGTGTCAAGAATTCACTTAGCATGTCAGGTTAGCTGTCGTAACAGCGTATCAAGGTTATCATGTCAAGATTACTTGTCAAGGGTGCACCACGACGGGTCACCATCAAGAATTATCATGTCAATTTACTTGTCAAGAGTGCACCGCGGCGGGTCACTATCAAGAGTTATCCTGTAAGGTCATAATGCCATTTCGTGTTTATGCAAGTGCACCACAACGGGTCACTGATCATGCAATTCCATCACTTAAGCCGCGTTCAGATTAACATTCATAAATAATGTCATGATCACATCGGGTTCATGTCGAGTTTATATCAAAAAGACGTAAGGATATAAAATGGGTGCAAAAAATCCTAAAAAGGGGGATATGGGGACATAATGCGCCCAAGGGAAAGGAGCAAGGGGTACTATGGCCAACAAGTGGCATTAGCCAAGTTGCGCCAGGGTAACAGGTTGCGCCAAGGCAAGTAGGGTCAAGTCCAGTTGCGCCTGAACGTCAGGTTGCGCCTAGGCATTAGGGGTGCCAATCACTAAAATGAACAAGGTCGGGTCAAGTTGCGCCAGGAAGAGTCAGGCCAAGTCATGTTGCGCCAGGCACTAGACTGCACGAGGCTAGGTTGCGCCTGAGGCAGACTGCGCAAGAGGTCAGATTGCGCACGAGTCAGACTGCGCACGTGTCACGACCCGCTACCCAAATTGTTGGGCCAGGCCGAGCCATGCCCAGCCTACGCTTGAGATAAAACGTAGTAAGCTGTTCTAAAGACAACAGTATAAGACTAAAATGTGCTAACAGTTCTATAAGTGAATAAAAGTCATAAATGCTCCAAACACAAAAGTCGTATCATATAGTAAAATGTCCAAAGTACAAGTCTGAAATGTAAAACTGGATACATGTCCAGTTACAAAATATGTAGCCTAATACATGACTACTCTCAAAAGTCTAAAAACAAAAGACAACTAGGCGAGGTTCCCCGCAGGAACATCCTCGTAAAGCAGAACCGGGTCCTCGGCAGTAACTCCATAATATATGTCGCAGAGTAACTCCTCCTCAGTAAGGACACCTACAACGTTATCCTGTCAGGACGGGAGCAAGTACTGAATCTAGCAAACTAGCATATGAAACATGGAAATGAACATAAGAGGAAATAACTGGAAACATGGCATCACATAGTCTATCATGGCAAGGACACATGTCATAGAGACAGATGTGTATGTAATGTTTAAAACTGTAGCAGGTACGTGATCGTCAATAGGTGTAAAATGTACTGTGGTACAAGTATATAAAATGTACTTTCGTATAAGTAAAACAAGCGACAGATGTACATACGTACAAATACAGCTGGTGCACCTACGACAAGCTACATATGAAATGTCAACCTTGCTCGGTACGTACGTACGAGTAAGGGGGCATGATCACGTACGCTACTAACAGTTTCCCCATAACCCATATTCTAATCATGTGAGAGATACATAAAAACTGTTCTAAGCATGGTAGTAACGGAAAGTACAACATGTGATATTTTAACTTGCTACCCCAAGGATCAGCATTTAACATGGTTGGATTAGCAGTTCATTTATGTAACAGTATGTAAAGTTTATAGAAAGTACTTGCCTCTAGTAAAGCAAAATAAAATAAGCTACGATAAAAGTGCTATGGATGTCCGGTAACTCATCACTGTAGAAATAAAATACAATAACTTAGTTTTTATACTAAGCTAAAACGCTAAGACACTAATTGGTGAAACACGACTTGTGATTGGGCACCTAGCCAAAATAATGATTTTAGCATAGGAGACCAATGTGGGGTGACACACTACTTTAACTAACTTTCTAGGGTCTTTACACTAGTGAGGGGTGGGGTTCAACACGACTAAAACTCAAAATAACACAAAAAGCTACAAGTCGTAATTAATCAATAAATAAATCAAATGACCATTGTGTTCCAACAATTTTTGAGATAGACAAAAAGCCTAGTTTTACTTAAAGTAAAGTACCAAAAAGATCCTTGCTAATTATAGAAATTTATTATAATTTTTTGGAATTTATTAACCAGTACATGTATTTTATAAAAAATCAGTTTTCCTAAGTATACAGGAAATGAGTTTTGGTTTCATATGCCAAACTAGTGGCAAAACAGTAAATTAAATACTACAAAAATTATACTAAATTAGCTAAAGTAACATAGTATCTAAATACTATTTTTCTAGAATTTTAACAGTACTTTAAGTATTTTCAGAAATCCAAAAACAGCATTGCACACAATTAAAATTAATTAATTAATTATCTGCATATTTTGTCCATGTATATAATTTGAACCAAAGTTCAAATACAGGACCTAAGGCCATGAATCAAGTCCAATATGACTTGTACAGGACTTGAATGTGTGAAAACACATTTGGGCCCAAAAACCCATGCTAGACTTGGACACCAAATGGTTGCAGTAATTTAAATATACTAAAATACAAATTGGTAAAAAGTGCAAAATAAATATTAATATTTTAATAAGGCAAAATTTATAAAAATATGATAAGTATATTTACATAGAAAAATAACTTACACTAAGGCCCCGTTTGGTTCACCGGGTTGGACAACGTAATGTAATCGACATTACGTCGTAATCCTAATTAAGATGTTTGGTTGGACAATTTTTCTCTAGATGTAATGTAATAGCAATTACAAACATGATTACATTACATCTACTCCTATTCAAATCAATTACATCCTAAAACCTATGTAATCATAATTACATTACATCCTCAAATCGTAAATTACAATTTTACCCTTTAGGAAATTTTCAACCCATAAAACCCCCGAAAGGCTCCCAGGAGAGAGAATACCTAGATCTAAAAAACTTCACTTCTCCTCCTCCTCCCCCTCCGCCGCCTCCACCGCCCGCCCCCTCCGGTGCCGCCACCGCCCCTCCGGTGCCGCCACCGCCGTCGCCGCCGCCTCCTCCTCCTCCTCCTCCGCTGCATCGATCGCCCGCACCCTCCGGTGCCGCCGCCGCCTCCTCCTCCTCCTCCGCTGCCTCCACCTCCTCCTCCACCACCGCCTCCTCCTCCTCCTCCTCCGACTCCTCCGCCGGCCGGAGCTCGAAAATCCCAAGGTATTATTCCTTTTAGTGAAATTTTGGGTTCTACTTGCTAGAAGTTTTTTTTAATGAAAATTTTGTAACATCTTTGTATTGGAATTTTATATGGGTTGGGGTCAATTGCTGATATCTATCTATGGGCTGCTTACAAAAATTATCAAAGTTATATCACATAAAAAAATTACAAAATTATGTCTATTTTCAGAAGAAACCAGCAAATATCACACCTATAGAACACAGAAAATACTCTTATGATCAGAAGAAACCATAAAAAAAAATACTTCCATATAGTCTATTTTCAGAAGAAACCATAAAAAAATTACAAAATTATGTCTATGTTCGTTGTGATCAGCGTTTTGATGCAATTTGTTGCATATTTTAATCATTATACTCTTAAAAAAATTGAAAATTTCAAGTATTCTACAATATTTGATCAACATCACCATTGTTTGGGTATTTATACAGTAATGTCTTGTCTTCATTCAAGTGAGAAATATTATTTCATCGTAATGACTGATTATATGGAAGTATTCATGCAGTAATGGCTCGTCTTCATTCAAGTGAAAGAAAGAAGTTGACTGCCATATGTACTCACTGGTTGCACATTTCCAATTTACAAAACTGGTTTTTTCAAGTTGTTGCTTCTACATCTATGATGTATGCTAGAAGAAAGTCTTTAGAGAGACATAAATATGCACTTAACTTCTTCAGAAATAGGGAGATAGTAAACGAGTTGGTTTATAGGAGTGAAACTCATTGTGTTGAACAATTAAGGATGAGTAGGCGTGCTTTTCATGTTCTATGTGAAAAAGTTGAAAGAGATGGCGGTTTAAAGGCATCAAAGAATCTATTGGTGGATGAGCAAGTGGCAATATTTTTGCATATCATAGGACATGATATGAAGAATCGGAATATTAAATTTCATTTTAAGAGATCGGGTGAGACAGTTAGCAAGTATTTCAATAATGTTTTGAATTCTATCATACGCCTGCAAGAAGACTTGTTGAAAAAACCAGAACCAATTCCAGAAAACTGCAATGATGAGAGATGGAAATATTTTAAGGTATGAAGTATAACCTTGTAACATAATATGTAGCTTCTTCTTAGAAAAATTGAATTTAACTACGCTGATTATCTTTTCTCTAAATATATAGGGATGTTTAGGGGCACTAGATGGGACACATGTTAGTATGAGAGTTCCTTTAGAAGATCAAGCTAAGTTTCGGAATCGGAGTGGGAAAGTTACAACAAATGTTTTGGGAGTTTGTTCTCAAGATTTGCAGTTTATTTATGTCTTGGCCGGTTGGGAAGGTTCTGCTGCCGATGGTAGGGTGCTCCGTGATGCTATTAGTAGGAGAAATGGTTTAAAAGTTCCACATGGTAATTTACTTTTAAATTGTGAAGTACTTTTTTCCCCCTTTTTCTAAAAAAGATTTTTAAAAATTATTATCTTATGTAGGTCACTATTACCTTGTGGATGCTGGATATGCAAATTGTGAGGGATTTTTAGCTCCGTACCGAGGAACACGTTATCACCTTAATGAGTGGAGAGAAGGCCGCCAACCCAATACTCCTAGAGAGTTTTTCAACATGAAGCATTCAAGAGCTAGGAATGTGATCGAGAGATGTTTTGGTGTACTTAAGAGTCGATGGGCAATTCTTAGGAGTCCTTCGTTCTACCCCGTCAAGACTCAAATTCGAATCATAATGGCATGTTGCTTATTACACAACTTTGTTAGGAGAGAGTTGCAAAATGATATGCAACTAGATCCAATAGAAACGGGAATCTTTGAAGATGTGGAACACAATATCCCTTTTGCCGGTGATTCTATAACTACCATCGAAACTTCAAATGAATGGACTACATGGAGAGCAAATTTAGCACAAGAAATGTACAATGATTGGATAGCAAATAGACAACCCGCATGAAAGACTCAATTTAGAATGTCCTGAGTTTTTTTTTCCTTGTAATGAGATTTATTATTATCTCTATGAACATTGAATGGAAACTTTGATGATGTTGTAGTTGTAGTTTAACTGTGACATTTTAATCCAGTTATTTTTCATGTCCAAATGTGATCTGAAAGAAAACATGAGTTGTATCTTCCTGAGCTCTATGATTTGTATCTTCAATCACAACATAAAATTGGAGCAAGTATTCTGAATGATATGGTTTCAAGCAAATTAATCCATATTCTGAACTCATATATTGCTGAACTCGTAATAAAGTATCATTCAGTGGTTCCATAATAGCAAAGTATCATTCATTAGTAGTTTTGGTTTGGACTTTATATATTTGCAATCATAACCTTATTCATGTCCATCTCAGACATATATTTGATCCATATATTCAAGGTATCAAGATACTAATATATCTGATTCATATATATCACTATATCTGATGTGGCTAAAGTTGAGCAGAAAAAAAAAGTCTGTTGTGTGAATCATATATATATATTGTTCATCCCCATCATCATAATTTGTTCAACAACTTTACTGCTTTGGGATTATCATGTCTAATAATTTACTGAGTCAAACTGTTGGTGAAATTCTCAGTTTGTCATATAATGTCTTCTGATGGAGTCTCAAGTCTTAGGAACATTGATGCCTACTCATGAGTTTTGCATGTAGTTACTAATGTACATGAAGTTCTCTTCTCCAGTTGGGATTATCATGTCTAATAATTTTATAGTACAAGAAGATTATGTGCCAGAGGCATGACTTTTCTGTTTCTTCTGTTTCTTCTGATGTTTCTCCAGTTGGGATTATCATTTTTTTTTGCCAGGAAATCAAACATGCTAATCAAACCCGAAATGCATCCTGCGTTGTCCTTTTTCGGTCGTACATGCTGTTTGCGCGATTTGAATTGTACATGACACTCTTCTGGTTGAATTTCTTGATGATATATGACACTATGATCCAATTCATTTTGGTATATCTGGGTAAAACTGATGTTGGTATTTGGTTGCCTTCATTACAATAAACATCTGGTACTAGTCACAATATATTTTGTTCTAGCTTGTAATCTTCTCTTTTATTTTACTTTGATTCACCAGTATATCCAATGCTCAGAGGCTCCTGCTAGTAGCTTGCTTTGTTGGTTGATGCAACAAGATTGGCCAGATCAGAATTTTTTTTCCTAATATTTCAACTGGTGGTAGATTGGTATTTTGTCTGATGACTGATCAATGCAGTAGCTTTTTAAGAGGCTCCTGCTAGTAGCTTGCTTTGTTGCTTTGAAAAGGATGTATGCCTTTCATGATCACAAGGTGTGACTGCAGTATGAACTCTTTTCCTTTCCAACTGGTATATTTTTTACTTGCAGGCTTTTTTGCAATTAGATGGGTCCAGTTCATAAATTTTCTGTGTTTCAGTTTGCAGTATGATAAGTTTGGGATGCTTTGAAGTTGATATTGATAAGTTTTGAAGTTTATACCTGGAGATACAATATACTTTGAGTAGGAACTGATGCTAGCCCTGCATTTATTGAAAATTCTGATAAGTTCTGATAAGTTTATACAGATATATGTCTACAATGTTGTTTGCTCAAGTCATTTCATGTGTGAATGTAAATGCATAGAGGTTGATCAGAGAGGTTTTCTAGTTATCTGCATACCTATTCTATTCATTAGTTTATGTTAGATCATAACTAATACTTCTTATTTTAATGTTTTATTTTCAGAGTCATCCAGAGGCAAAAAAATTCAGAGACGTACCGATCAAATACTATGATGAGTTGAGCATGATCTTTGGAAAAGATCGAGCCATTGGAAATCTTGCTGAGACTCCTGCTGATGTGGTTGAAGAGTTGGAGAATCAAGAGGTCAATGATACGATGGAGACTTCCCAAATTCCTGTCAATGCATCTTCAAATGATTCTCAACTTCCTTCTAATTCAGTTTTTGATTCTGACGTAACCTCAAGAAGGCAAAAGAGGAAGCGTGATGATGCCACCATCTTTGTTGAAGGGGTTCAGAGTGCAGCCCGTATCATTGCTAGTGAGATTCGGGAGTCCTCATGTCGTTTGAGTCGGGCTTTGGGAGAAGAGGATAATGAGAACAAAAAGATAATATATGATGAGCTGAAAAAGTTGTCTGGACTTACCATAGCAGAGAGGCACAGAGCACACTTCCTTATTGGTTGTGATTCTAGCAAAGTCGGCTTATTTTTTAGTGTTCCCGATGAAGAGAGAGAAATTTGGGTGAAAAGTCTTTTAGAGTTTGCGTAGGATTTTGTGGATTTTATTTGATTACTGGATATTTCTGTTACATGATACAATGAGATATTATTTTGATCATTTGTTATATGATACCATATGAATGTTCTGGTTTATAACTATTTGAACTTTTGTCTGAGATGGAATGAAATTTATTTTATAACATTGTTATTTTTTCTACTTTCTTACGTGATACGATGTAATGTTTTATTTTATTTGGTTACCGGATATTTTTTATTAATTATAAAGTAGTTAAATTTGGCCAAAAAATATACATATAAATATTAAGGGTATATTTGTCAAAATAACACAAATAATTAATATTATTCGATTACATTACATGTTAAACCAAACACTTGAATGTAATTGGTATTACATTCCATGGTTTAATTACATGTTCCAACCAAACATGGTAATGTAATTGTAATTCCATTACATTACAAACCCAATTACATTACAAACCCAATTCCATTACGATTACGATTACATTACAGTGAACCAAACGCCCCCTAAGTATAGTGAAATACATATGTAAAATGGTATACATATATAATAATATATATATACATAAATATATGGATATTTACATAATGGACATATATATGTTAAAATATTACATATATATGTACATGTGTAAGAAAATACTTAACCATAAATTATATATATATATATATATATATATATATATATATATATATATATATATATATATATATATATATATATATATATATATATATATATATTTATATATATATTTTTATATATATATATATATAAATATATATATATATATATATTTATATATATATATATATATATATATATATATATATATATAATAATAATAATAATAATATATATATACACAATAAAATATATACATATATACATATGTACATATGTGTACAATATATATATATATATATATATATATATATATATATATATATATATATATATATATATATATAAAGTACTAAAAATGAAGTATATATATATATATATATAAGAAAAAACAGCATATATATATACATAATATAGTATATATAATAATACATATATTTATATACAAATATATGTATTTTTTTTTTTTTTTTTTTTTTATATACAAATATATGTATACATATATATATAATCATATATATAAAACAAAAAACGAAAAAGAAAAAGGAAAAGGAAAAGAAATAACAGCAGTGAAAGGGGGGCTCAAACTCGAGCCAAAGCACTGGGGGGGGGGTTAGTCGGGTTGAGCTGGCCAGGGGGTCAGCCCGACCTCTGTGTTAGGGGTTAGGTTTAGGTTTAATTTATTTAGGTTTAAACGAGTTAACATATAAAAATAATAATAAAATCAATCCTGTGTCCGGACAGTTTGGGACACAGGAATCCACGTGTCCGTGCTATGCACGACACGTACGAGTTCAGTCTCGCGTGTCCGAGCACAGCGTTAGGTTCGTCGTGTCCTGGCGAGTCTCGTGTGTGAAAACGAGACACGCACGACACGATTTGAGTTCTGTTACTCACGTGTCCGGCGGTTGGGGGGGTTCAAGCGTCCTGGACGGCGGAGGAGACGTCGGCGAGGCGGCGCTCGTGTGGCACTGGGGTCGTCTCGTCGAGGCACGTCGGAGGATGGTGGTTGCGGGCGGTGGCGCTCGTCGAGGCGGATGGACGGGGTTCGTCGGAGCTGCGGTTAGGGTTTGGGGAAAAGGGAAAGAACGGTGGTCGTGGGGCGGTCGTGGGGAGAATTTAGGGTTAGGGTTTGGTCTGGGGAGAGAGAGGGGTTTTAAATAGGGGTTCTAGTCAGTCGGGGGCAGCCAGAAATGGCGGAGGAAAGGTGGGCGGTGGCCGTCGGGCAGTCGAGGCAGCCGGGTCGTCGAGGGAGTGGGTAGATTAGGGTTTGCAATTTGGCCCCCTAGTTTTAGGTTATTACACAAAAGTCCCAACAGTAGCTAAATACAAAATAGAATTTGCATTCCGCATTTTAAAACATTTAATAAATTACAAACTGATATAAAAACAATTCAAAAAATTGCAGAATGATATTAAAACATTTTGAAAATTGCAAATTGATATTTTAGTATATAAAACTCATTTAAAAATTCTAGAAAAATTCCTAAAAATCCTAATAATTATTTTAAGGCTAAATTGACACTAAAAATTAATTAGCACTAATTAAAATAAAATTTGAAAAGTAGGGGCTTACAAGTCTTCCCTCCTTGAAAAAATTCGTCCTCGAAATTTACAAGGATTGAAGACCCTACAATATTCTAACATAGCAAGCAATGCAATAAATGACTAAGGCTATGATCGAAACTAACCTCTAAGGTATCAAGCGGGAACGGGTGGTTCCCTCGCAGCGGTTGGATCGAACAAGTAAGGGTATCTCTCCCTCATGTCCGACACCCTCTCCAAAGTAGATTCACCTGGGGAGTGACAGCTCCAAGCTACTAGTACTAGGGGTATAACCTTGTTCCTCAGCCTCTTCTCTCTCCTGTCCAATATCTCCACTGGCTGCTCAGAAACTGTAAGGCTCGGTCCGATCTCCAACTCTGTATGATCTAGTACATGACTGGGGTCTGGAACATATCTCCTCAGCTGAGATACGTGAAAGACATCGTGAACTCCTGCTAGGTTAGATGGAAGTGCAACCCTGTAAGCTACCTCTCCGATCCTGCCAAGTACCTCGAACGGCCCGATGTATCTGGGGCTCAGCTTCCCTCCTCGTCCAAACCGGATCGTCCCTCTAGTAGGTGATATCTTCACTAGCACCATATCACCGTCTGCGAACTCCATCGGTCTGCGACTAGCATCAGCCCAGTATTTCTGCCTGTCCTGAGCTACTCTGAGCCTGTCTCTGATCATCCCGACTTTCTCTGCTGCATCCGTGATCATCTCTGGCCCAAGCATAACTCTGTCTCCAACATCATCCCAAAAGAGCGGTGTGCGGCATCGTCGTCCATATAGCGCCTCAAAAGGAGACATACCGATACTGGCTTGGTAGCTGTTGTTGTATGAAAACTCTACCAAGTGCAGATGGCTCTTCCATGATCCTTCGAAGTCCAGCACGCAGGTCCTCAGCATATCCTCCAGTGTCTGTATCGTCCTCTCGGACTGCCCATCTGTCTGCGGGTGGTACGCCGTACTGAACTTGAGCCTACTGCCCAACTCCTCCTGCAAGCTCCTCCAATAGTGGGATGTGAATCTGCAGTCTCTGTCTGACACGATGCTCACCGGCACTCCGTGTGGGCGAACTATCTACTGCATGTATAGCTCCGCCAACTTCTCGGTGGAAAGCCCCACCTTAAAGGGTATGAAGTGCGCACACTTCGTCAGCCTGTCCACGATGACCCAAATGGCATCCTTCCCTCCTTGGGAACGAGGAAGCCCTGAAACGAAGTCCATCGTAATATGTTCCCACTTCCACTCGGGAATGGATAACGGCTGCAACAAACCAGCTGGCCTCTGGCGCTCCGTCTTGACCTGCTGGCAAACTAGGCATCTCGAGATGAAACGTGATACATCCCTCTTCATCCCGTGCCACCAAAGATGTTCCCGCAAGTCACGGTACATCTTGTTAGCACCAGGGTGAATAAAATATCTCGATCGGTGTGCCTCCTGCAAGACTGTCTCTACCAGCTCTCCCTTCGGTACGCACAATCGGTTGCCATGCCTCAAGGATCCATCCTCGGCTATAGTGAAGTCATCCAGCAATCCTGCTAACGCCTGGGCTCGAAGTCTGCGAAGGCTCTCATCTGTAGGCTGTGCCTTCCTGATCTGCTCCATCAAACCTGACTGGATGTCAAGCGCCATCATCTGTATCACTGACCCTGGCCGAACTAGCTCGATACCGAGCTTCTCCAGATCCTCCCGTAAATGCCGATCAATCATCAGGTACCATGCCATCGGATGCCTGCTCAGCACATCCACCACCACATTTGCCTTCCCGGGGTGATACTGTAAATCGATGCCGAAGTCCTTCATCAACTCCAACCATCGTCTTTGCCTCATGTTCAGCTCTTTCTGCGTGAACACATACTTCAAGCTTTTGTGGTCAGTAAAGATCTCCACACGCTCTCCGTATAAGTAATGTTTCCATAACTTGAGTGCAAAGATCACCGCAGCTAACTCTAGGTCATGGGTAGGATAATTCCTCTCATGAGTCCGCAATTGCCTAGATGCATAAGCAATCACTTTCCCATGCTGCTGTAGGACACATCCTAGCCCCTTCCCAGAAGCATCGCTGTAAATGGTGAAACCTCCAGAACCTGAAGGTAATGTCAGAACTAGAGCGGTCGTCAGCCTCCTCTTCAGCTCCTCAAACGCTTTCTGGCAGTCTTCTGACCAGATGTACTCTGCGTCCTTCCGCGTCAGCTTTGTCATGGGTTCAGCTATTCTAGCAAAGTCCTGGACGAACTTTCTATAATAGCCTGCTAAACCCAGAAAGCTCCTGATCTCTGAAACTGACGTCGGAGCCTTCCATGTCTCAACTGCAGCAATCTTCCTGGGATCCACCGCGATTCCATCTCCAGTGACTACATGGCCGAGAAACTCCACTCGGTCTAAAAAGAACTCGCACTTCGGCAATTTGGCAAACAATCTCTCCTGCCTCAGAATCCCCAAAACTATCCGCAAGTGCTCTGCATGCTCCTCTGGCGTCTTCGAGTATATCAGGATGTCGTCGATAAACACTACGACGAACTTATCCAGATACTGGTGAAATGTCTTATTCATCAAGTTCATAAAGACAGTTGGCGTATTTGTGAGACCAAATGGCATTACCAGAAACTCGTACTGCCCGTACTTCGTGTTGAACGCCGTCTTCTGGATGTCTGCTGCCCTAACCTTCACCTGGTGGTACCTGGATCTCAAGTCTATCCTGGAAAACACCTTCGCCCCGCTCAACTAGTCGAACAAATCATCTATCCTGGGCAGAGGATATTTGTTCTTGATGGTGATGGCATTCAAGGCCCGGTAGTCAATACACAACCGGACTGTACCATCCTTCTTAGGCACAAAGAGCACTGGTGCTCCCCATGGAAAAGCACTGGATCGAATGAAACTCTTTCTCAACAGGTCATCAATCTGCTCTTGCATCTCTATGGCCTCCTTGGGATTCACTCTATAGCAAGCCCGGGATACTGGTGATGAACCCGGCACTAAATTTATAGTGAACTCCATATCTCTGTCAGGCGGAAGCCCGGAAGATCCTCTGGGAATACATCCATAAACTCCCTAATGATAGGGTATGGCGGTGCTACGTCCCCAACTGTCGCACAACAGTTCGGCTCTAGGCTGATCTCCGGCCCTGTCCTCCTGACACTGAATGGTGCTGTGCCTGGGGGACTGAACAAAATACTACCCTCATGACAATCTATAGATGTATGGGCATAGCTAAGCCAGTCCATCCCCAATATGATATCATAACCGAGGAGTGGCATCACAAAGAATCGTCCCCTGAACTCTCTCCCGGCTATAAAAATAGAACATCTATAGATAGATCTAATAGGCACTGGTCCTCCTCCCGTCATCACTCTACTAATCTCCGTAGTAGGTGTAGCTACTAGATGGTGTTTATGCATAAACTCTAATGATAGGAAGCAATGAGATACACCAGAATCAAACAAACATACAGCTAGAAAAGTATGCAAATAAACATGACCTGTGATGATGTCAGCTAAGTAATCTGGCTCCGAAACCTGATCCGGCTCCGGCTCAAGGGCTAGGCTATAAACCTTCCCCTGAGGTCCCTTCTGCTGCTGCAGATGCTGCCCAAACCTCTGCTGCTGAGTCGGAAGCGGTCCTCTAGGTCCCTTGGCTACTGGGCATTCCCGTATCATGTGGGTGGCAGACCCACAAACTAAGCACTGCTTCAACCTCTTCCTGCAGATAGAGTAATCATGCCCTGGTCTTCCGCAGAAAGAACATATAGCTCCCTTCGGCTACTGCTGCTGATGTCGGGGTCCCGGGGCTCTAACTGGCGGGGTCTGATGATGTGATGTAGAGGAACGGTAAGTCTGCTGGGGTGGCGTCGGCGCTCTCTGCTGGAAAGCCTGACGCTTGGACGGTCCCTCATGATGTACAGAAGTCGGCCTCTTGCTAGACAGAAGACGCTCCTCGATACTTCGGGCCAACTCTAGGCTCTGGTAGTAGTCAGTCGTACCGTTCGCCACTATAAGGATGCCGATGTCTGGAACTAGACCATGGCAAAACCTACGGGTCATCTCCTTTGGATCTGCAACCAGACTAGGAGCAAAACGGCTCAGGCGACTAAACTCTGCCGCATACTCGTCCACAGAACGGTTTTCCTGCTGGATGTTCTGGAATCGTAGCCCCATGGCTACTCTAGCAGTGGTCGAGAAGAATTTTTTCTTGAACTGGGTCTTGAACTGATCCCAAGTGGCTCTCCCTCTCGCAAATAATAGCTCATTCCGGAACCAGACTCCTGCCAAGTCTATCAGCAGAAATTCCGCTGCCTCGACCTGGAGGTCATCCGGCATCCTGACTCCTAGGAGCTTCCTCTCTACCGAATCTAGCCAGTCATCTGCTACTACTATGCCCTCAGTCCCTGAGAACTCTTTGGGATTCAGACCCATGAAGTCCTTGATCGTCCCCGCTCTCTGCCATGGCTCTACAGGTGGTGGGACCACGGGACGTCCCTCAGAACGCTCTATGCTCTGGCGGAGTAGGGTAGTCTGCTCCAGATGGGTCGTTAGGAACCCCTGGATCATAGTGAGCAGCTGGTTCCCGTCGAGTGTGACGGAAGCCTGGGTAGGTATGATGATAGGGGGTGGTGGAAGTATCGGGGCCTGCTGGGACTAGGATGTGGGAGGTGGTGGAGGCATCTGGGTCTGTGGATCTGTGGAGTAGGGGAGTGTGGTAGGTGGGGGTGTATCAGTCAACTGGTCAGCTGACTGGATAGGGAGTGCACCATTCTCAGGTGTAACATACTGGGACGAACAAGTAAGCACCATCTAATAAAAAGTAAAAAGGACTTATAAGGACTTGTTAAAGTAAGCAATCATAGGCAAGAAAATCTAATTATAATAGCAAGCATGTGATGTATTTCCTATGTTGCAATCCTAGCATTCCTCTAAGTGTTCTAAGCGTCATTCCTAATGTTGTCTAATTACCTTAAGTTCCTAATTGCAGGCATGCTTGGTACAATAACGTAACCAAACAATTTTAGTCAGGACCTGCATGGGCCACCACTAAAAACATGTCACGACCCGCTACCCAAATTGTTGGGCCAGGTCGAGCCATGCCCAGCCTACGCTTGAGATAAAACGTAGTAAGCTGTTCTAAAGACAACAGTATAAGACTAAAATGTGCTAACAGTTCTATAAGTGAATAAAAGTCATAAATGCTCCAAACACAAAAGTCGTATCATATAGTAAAATGTCCAAAGTACAAGTCTGAAATGTAAAACTGGATACATGTCCAGTTACAAAATATGTAGCCTAATACATGACTACTCTCAAAAGTCTAAAAACAAAAGACAACTAGGCAAGGTTTTCCGCAGGAACATCCTCGTAAAGCAGAGCCGGGTCCTCGGCAGTAACTCCATAATATGTGTCGCAGAGTAACTCCTCCTCAATAAGGACACCTACAACGTTATCCTGTCAGGACGGGAGCAAGTACTGAATCTAGCAAACTAGCATATGAAACATGGAAATGAACATAAGAGGAAATAACTGGAAACATGGCATCACATAGTCTATCATGGCAAGGACACATATGTCATAGAGACAGATGTGTATGTAATGTTTAAAACTGTAGCAGGTACGTGATCGTCAATAGGTGTAAAATGTACTGTGGTACAAGTATATAAAATGTACTTCCGTACAAGTAAAACAAGCGACAGATGTACATACGTACAAATACAGCTGGTGCGCCTACGACAAGGTATACATATGAAATGTCAACCTTGCTCGGTACGTACGTACGAGTAAGGGGGCATGATCACGTACGCTACTAACAGTTTTCCCATAACCCATATTCTAATCATGTGAGAGATACATAAAAACTGTTCTAAGCATGGTAGTAATGGAAAGTACAACATGTGATATTTTAACTTGCTACCCCAAGGAACAGCATTTAACATGGTTGGATTAGCAGTTCATTTATGTAACAGTATGTAAAGTTTGTAGAAAGTACTTGTCTCTAGCAAAGCAAAACAAAATAAGCTGCGATAAAAGTGCTATGGATGTCCGATAACTCGTCACTGTAGAAATAAAATACAATAACTTAGTTTTTATACTAAGTTAAAACGCTAAGACACTAATTGGTGAAACACGACTTGTGACTGGGCACCTAGCCAAAATGATAATTTTAGCATAGGAGACCAATGTGGGGTGACACACTACTTTAACTAACTTTCTAGGGTCTTTACACTAGTGAGGGGTGGGGTTCAATACGACTAAAACTCAAAATAACACAAAAAGCTACAAGTCGTAATTAATCAATAAATAAATCAAATGACCATTGTGTTCCAACAATTTTTGAGATAGACAAAAAGTCTAGTTTTACTTAAAGTAAAGTACCAAAAAGATCCTTGCTAATTATAGAAATTTATTAACCAGTACATGTATTTTATAAAAAATTAGTTTTTCTAAGTATACAGAAAATGAGTTTTGGTTTCATATGCCAAACTAGTGGCAAAACAGTAAATTAAATACTACAAAAATTATACTAAATTAGATAAAGTAACATAGTATCTAAATACTATTTTTGCAGAATTTTAACAGTACTTTAAGTATTTTCAGAAATCCAAAAACAACATTGCACACAATTGAAATTAATTAATTAATTATCTGCGTATTTTGTCCATGTATATAATTTGAACCAAAGTTCAAATACAGAACCCAAGGCCATGAATCAAGTCCAATATGACTTGTACAGGTCTTGAATGTGTGAAAACACAATTGGGCCCAAAAACCCATGCTAGGCTTGGACACCAAATGGTTGCAGTAATTTAAATATACTAAAATACAAATTGGTAAAAAGTGCAAAATAAATATTAATATTTTAATAAGGCAAAATTTATAAAAATATGATAAGTATATTTACATAGAAAAATAACTTACACTAAGTATAGTGAAATACATATGTAAAATGGTATACATATATAATAATATATATATACATAAATATATGGATATTTACATAATGGACATATATATGTTAAAATATTACATATATATGTATATGTGTAAGAAAATACTTAACCATAATATATATATATATATATATATATATATATATATATATATATATATATATATATATATATATATATATATATATATATATATATAATAATAATAATAATAATAATAATAATATATATACACAATAAAATATATACATATATACATATGTACATATGTGTACACAATATATATATATATATATATATATATATATATATATATATATATATATATATATATATATATATATATATATATATACACAATAAAATATATACATATATACATATGTACATATGTGTACACAATACATATATATAAATACATATATATAAATACATATATATATATATATATATATATATATATATATATATATATATATATATATATATATATATATAAAGTACTAAAAATGAAGTATATATATATAAGAAAAACAGCATATATATATACATAATATAGTATATATAATAATACATATATTATATACAAATATATGTATACATATATATATAATCATATATATAAACAAAAAAAGAAAAAGGAAAAGGAAAAGAAATAACAGCAGTGAAAGGGGGGGGGGGGGGGGGGGGGGGGGGGCTCGAACTCGAGCCAAAGCAATGGGGGGGGGGGGTTTAGTCGGGTCGGGCTGGCCAGGGGGTCAGCCCGAGCTCTGGGTTAGGGGTTAGGTTTAGGTTTAATTTATTTAGGTTTAAACGAGTTAACATATAAAAAAATAATAAAATCAATCTTGTGTCCGGACAGTTTGGGACACAGGAATCCACGTGTCCGTGCTATGCACGACACGTACGAGTTCAGTCTCGCGTGTCCGAGCACAGCGTTAGGTTCGTCGTGTCTTGGCGAGTCTCGTGTGTGAAAACGAGACACGCACGACACGATTTGAGTTCTGTTACTCACGTGTCCGGCGGTTGGGGGGGGTTCAAGCGTCCTGGACGGCGGAGGAGACGTCGGCGAGGCGGCGCTCGTGTGGCGCTGGGGTCGTCTCGTCGAGGCGCGTCGTAGCACTAATTAAAATAAAATTTGAAAAACAGGGGCTTACTGCACGAATCAGACTGCGCACGAGTCAGACTGTGCACGAGTCAGACTGGGCTGCGCTAAAGAGCGCGTACAACTCAGTGGCGCAAGCTAAAAAGCTCGCGCACACTGCTCACCGTCTTCTCCAAATCAGCAAGAACTCCATGGTTGAACCCATAGCTTCAAAAGTCTAAAACTTGGTCAAAACACGTCCAAATCCAACTTTCAAATGGTCAAAATTGGGTAGAATGAAATTCTCTTCAACATGGAATCATCAAAATTTGAAAACAAAGAAGTTTGATAGATCAAAACCACCAAAATCCGAAAATGACCAATTTCTAGATCTACAAAAATCAAAGCCTCAAAATGGAAAATGACAAGTTCTAATGTGTCTTAGAAACATGAGAAGAAGCTACTGGAACAATAAAAATGGGTTCTCTTGTGGAAGCAAGTTGCACTTGTCTAAGGGGTGTTCTTGGTTGGTGGTGGGTTTAATGGAGAAGGAAGAAGAGTTAATGAGAAAGTGGAGGAGAGAGAAAAGTTAGGTGGGTTATAAAGGGGGATGGTGGTAGGTTTAACATGATGAACCAAAAAATAAACCAAGCCAACCCAAAATAAACCAAGTTAAACCATTACATGCCATGATGAACCTAATCATGATTAAACTAAAATTAGCTAGCCATGCAGGAAAATAAAATACATGTCAGGATTTCGTATACGTATACTGAAAATACGTAGAACGGAAAACGGGGGTGACATATCGTGATTGTGAATTAATCTCAAGCAAAAAATTCCATGCTTCATTGCCATCTACTATAAAACATCTAGAATTTAAAACAGATTTTATAATAAATTCGTACCAAATAGAACAACGTTCAATAATTAGATTACGTAAAATTTCAAAACTACTATTAATAAAAGTTGAAAAAATTTGGGTTTCCCCTCCTTCATAATCTAACCCGTTCAAGTTACCTCCGTGCGAACACACTATTCTTACGCTGCTACGATCCATGAAGACTTGTAGAAAAAAGATTGTAAGAGACTTGTAGAGAGAAGTTTGTAGGAGCTTTACAGAAGACAAAAAATTGCAGGCAGAAGGATGAGAGAAGAGTTCTGAGAATTGGTGAGGATAAGAGAACAATGGTGAGAATTGGGTTGCTTATGTAGGAGGGGAGGGAAGCTGGCCGAACGTTGGAAAAACGGGCTCTAACTCTCCAACTGAGTTGGCGAGCTGTTAGTCGTTTGCTGGTGGGACCCACTCCAAGCCGCCAACTCAGTTGGAGGATTGGAGCAGCCCCTGGCCCGCCAACTGAGGTGGAGGGCTCATCACTTCTGTGACAGAGCCCTCCAACTCAGTTGGCGGGTTATCCCTTTATTTGCAAATTTGCAAAATCGTCCCCCCACCCGCAATTTCCTATATATGTGTTACTCTATATGAAAAAAATCCGTTATAATTAAGATAAGACCGATATCTTCACCAACTCCGACGGCACATAAAATTGTTTCTTGAGTTTTTTTTTTTTTTAATCACACGCGCACACACAATTGGGAGACTCGAACCTTGCCGGCCCCTCCGGGTGTCCGCTCTAATACCACTAGGCTAGAGAACTCGGACAAATTGTTTCTTGAGTCGGTTAATTAAAATATTCATAACGTGCATATGCACAACCGGTGAACACGCATGCCTAAGGACAACGGAACGGTAGGAAAGGAACGTCAGAGAGGTTCGGTAGGAAAGGAACGGCAGAGTGGTAGGAGGAGGGGGAGACGTCAGCTGCGGCAAAACAAGAGAGAGGTTGGTGGCAACGGCACCGTCGTCCTCGGCCGCACGTGTGCACCGACTGTGCACACGCTCGCCAAACAGCACTTTCGTAAGTAATGCAGGGGAGATATAACAGCTCACATGTTGAGCTACGACTCATGTTTGATGGAGTTAACTTTTTGCGTGTTTAATTATGTTTTCTTTTCTCATGTAACAAAAAAAACCCTCCTTTTATTCTCTATAATAAGGATTTGAATCACCTGAAGCAAAATTATCGTGTAGTGATATTTTGCACGATACATTTAACTTACTGCATCAACAGAAATTTCCTCTGGATCAAATTTTCTTGTGACAACTGTCCGACCCAGCTAGAACTAGAAGGCTAGAATAAAAATACAAATCATTATGTGCCAGCAGCGCATGCTACCAAGTGTGGAATATTATTACACACCACCTAGATAAAAGGAGGCGAAAAGATCTCCGCCAGATTTTTTTTATATTATATAAACAAGATGTGGACCTGATTTTTGGCTTATAATTGTGTAGGTGTAGCCCTCCTGATTGACCGACATTCGTGTCCACTTCCAACATATGAAAACCTTTTTATTTCCAACTGCAGCTTTCTTGAGATTTTGGCAAGTCTGAATTTATCAACTCGGTGCGGATTTATCAACTCAAGATGAATCAACACAGACAGTTTGAAATGATAAAATTATGAAACATTGCATCTCAAGCTATAAAGGGTCAGTTGCATAAGCTCGACTATACCTGCTTATGTATAAAACCGAAACCATCCTATAGCAAAATCAATACCAACTTGTACAATAAAAGATTTATACAATGTTGATCATCAAACGACTCCACTGTTTTATAGAATCCAACTCAAAGAAGCTCAAGTTTTATAATTTGTCTTGCAAAGATTAACATATGCAAACTGTTGCAAATACCAAGCCCAAGTTGATCAAATCACTGCATAGACAAAAAAACCAGAATGCATGAAGTTTGCACAAGACGAGACATTTACACATTACCTAAAGTGTCTCAGCATTCTGATCCACATCCTTAACAAAAGAATCATCCAATTGATAGGTTGAGATAATACGCCTCGTGCATCCATTCATGAGCTGATTCTCACTGAAGGAAAGAAGAAAATAAAACAAAACAATCTCCCCATATATATACCATGGGCAGACAGATAACGGTAACATTTGACAATAAATACTTAACACTGGTGATGGCAATACGATCCTGCAAGTCAAAATGTCAGTATTATTTGTGCAACGAGAGCATAAAAAGTACCCAGATAGAATATTTTTGTTATATCATGTAAAAACATCAAGCATCCTCGTCTCTTTGACGGAAAAAATGGAAAACCAACATCAAACTAAGGGTTTACTAGCATAGAAGCAGGTTTATATTATAACGGATAAAGTTTCATTATGTCAAACAGTAAGGTACAACAATCAGCACTAGCATAGAAGTTATGTCGAAAAATCAAGAAGACAGCACTAGCATTGGTGTAGGCTACCGGAACAAATCAAGTTTTATTATGTCAGAACAATCAACACAACAATCAGCACGGTTAGGAGGTGGCATGCGGATAAACTGGCAGCTGTTTGAAAAGCTTTATAAATCAACCAATTTTGTTCAAATGACCAAAGAGACGTTGACTTCAAAAATTGACAAACAAATTAACAAACTTATACCCTAAGATGCTTCATTATGTGAGGTAGGAGCCTGTTGGCTTCAGCTCCAACAACAGCTTAACTTGTTCCAATTGATACCAAAGTGCATGTGTTTAGTTTCAACTTTAACAGTTTAATTGCAGTAAGTGTAGCCTTAACCTTCGGTTTACTGCAAATGGAGGTGCAAGTGGGCTGCTTCATTGTTATGACGGACAATTACAGATTTGATGAGTTGGTAGTTGCTTTTTGCAACATCAACTGCTGCAAGTAAGTTTGCAACTATAACTTGCATTAAGGAATTGTTTGGTCTTATTGAAGTCAAGCAGCTGGACAACCTACTTGAAGCAAATAAACCAAGCTCACGGTTCCGTTTATTACAATTGCAGCTACAAGTTGGGTTGCAAGTGTAAATTCATCTATTGCATGCAAATAGAGGCCAAATTGACCGTATCTTTACTTGCAGCAATTGAGGTTGCAAAATGCAAGTGTCGACTCACTTTCTTTAATAGCCCGCAGCCACGTCATCAACAGAAAAATCTTTTTGCCACACTCGCAATCATATGCAGTGCAGAACCAATTGCAGCAACTGAAGCTCCAACCCTATCAGAACTACATTGGAGTCTAGGACTTTTAGTTGCATGCAACTAAACTACCTTATGCAGAGACACAACTGCAACTCCAACTGGCATTGGATCTGGAATCTTTGCTAAATTGGAGTTGAATGTCGTTTTACTAGCAGCAGATCCAAAGCCCTTTAGTGAACATCAGTAGAGTGCATCTTACTAGTGGTTCAAGTTAATCATCTAAGAAAAGCCTAAATCCCTTATCCATCTCTCCTCTTTTTTCAACCATATACAAACTGCAAAACCTTTTTTTCCATCAAAGTTCAACATAATTCTCCGCCACTGTTACTTTGAAGCTTCATCTCAAGTACAACCTATTATCCATCTCCCCTCTTTTTTCAACCATATACGAACTGCAAAACCTTTTTCATCAAAGTTCAACATATTCTCCGTCACTGTTACTTTGAAGCTTCATCTCAAGGCCAATGTAATATCAAGTATATTAGGCCTGTGTTCGAATATGACTAAAGGCATGGTAATTGCTATATATCATTACCAACGGTAAATATTTTGGCAACAATAGCCACTTTCGAGATATTCATTGATATGGCATCATAAATCATAAATCAACTGCGATCTCTCCGAGATGTTCACAATGGACAACAGTAAAACCTAAGAATATTTCCATTCCAACAACATACGTGAGAAGACCTAGAATAATAACCATACATTCAATTTTCTTAGTTGCTTCGTGCTTGATTCTTCTAGTTTTCCAAGAATTCAACAATTTCTCTTGCAGGGTGATCCACTATAGCAGATGCCAATCTAGACCACAAAAACAGAGGGACATAAATATTGTGATAATGATGTCAATTGTCAGGTTGCCGCAAACAATAGGTTTGAGGCATTTCATCATAACTCACATGAATGGTTATATACCAAGAGTTCAGAAATCCTTCTAGCTGATTTAAGGCACAATTATATGATCATCCGGCATATAAGCCGCATGCCACCGGTATGCTGTTGGATCACGCGGTTGTTTGAGTTTTATGGACGGTTCATATTTAAAGGCCCACTTTTGACGATCAAGATTGGTTCTAAATTAGGTTGAGATTTGGGGATCCTATTTAAGGACCCTCATCAGCCCTATGGGTGGTTGGCAAGTTGCTTGGAGTCTTGGGAGCTTGAGATGTTCTTGAGAAAAAGGGGCTTTCTTATGGTTTCCTAAGAAGCCATTAAAGAGAGTCATCAAGAAGGAGTCATCAAGAAGAAGGGGCTTTCTTATGATTCGTTGAAGATCACGTAACGAGATGGTTTCGCATTATGGTATTGTATGTGTAATTCTTGTAATGTTTTTCTTGTTGTCGTCACCTACCGTTGACCTAGATCCAAGAGTTTGAAGTCTTGATGGTTCCCTTAGCTATGATACCAATCATTGTGAGTTCGTGCATACATGGAAGCAACACGGAACAACAATAACCTTAACGACAAAGAGTAAAATAGCAAGAAACAATTAACCAAATAAATAACAACAAAAACCAGATGTACAGACACCTAATATTTAACTAGGGGTGAGCATTCGGTTAATTCGGTTCAAACCAAACCGAATAACCGAAAACCGAATAAGCAACCAAAACCGAACCAAATTAAATCGGTTCGTTTATTGGTTTATTCGGTTTATTCGATTTTTCGGTTTATTTGCGCTTTTTTTGTTAATATATATAGCAACTAAATATATCTAAATTTATTTAGTATATACCTACAGTATATACATATATATATATATATATATATATATATATATATAGTAACTAAAATCTTTTATTCGGTTTTCGGTTTTGGACCGAAACCAAAATCGAATAAGAAAATTTAGTATTTTCAAAACCGAAACCGAACCAATTTTTTTTAAACCGAAACGAATCTCTTATTCGGTTCGGTTCGGTTCGGTTTTCGGTCCAAAACCGAATAATGCTCACCCCTATATTTAACATGATTTGGTCAAACATTACATGTATTCCTAGATCAGGATTCCCAATACATAAGTTTATCAAGGTCCAGGGGGATTTTGCCTATTACGGAATTTAGGGATGACAACAATGTTAAAATAGTAGCAAGTTCAAGGTGGACAAATTCAACGGTAAAGAAAAGTTGTCTTTGTGAAAGAGAGGTGTCAAGGTTGTCCCCATGAAAGAGGGAGTGTTTAAGACCGTCGCTGATAAGTACAAAAGCATGCCGATACATTTATGGGATAACAATGATCATAAAGCACAAAACAATAGCAGAGCTTTGTCGGGTAGATGGGGTGATGTACAATGTTATGTCGACGACTTAGGTGGTTGGTTTATGGCCGAAGCTAGAGGGCTTGTATATGACAAATTCGTTGTCTAACAAGTTGTGTACCTCAAGAAGCAACTCTATCGTTCACGAAACCCAAATATTTTACCATCGGAACAGCTTCAACAAGGTTGTTAGTGACTTTTTGTACCATGAAGTAAAACTAGAGGATGACAAGACACTTTTACTCGTTTCTTCGTTGTCGAAATCGTTATACCATTTCGTGACAACTATCCTTTATAGGAAAGAGACTCGAATTGGAAGAGCTGCAAAACCTCTTATTAATAGTAAGATTATGAAGAGACCAAATCCAACCAATGAGTCATGAAGGTTGGCAGCTCCAACTCACACCCACTTTGGCCTACCCTACGAGGTCATAGTAAGCTCAACGACCAGCCCCTGACGTTAGAGGACCTTTCGCTTTTGCCAGAGAGCAATACATTAACAAACAAGGATGGAGGCAAAAATAGTCCACGAAAGTACAAATCAACAGCGTTAGAGAGTGATACATGTTTTTTTTTTGCAAATAGTCGAGACATATGAAGAAACATTGTCCAAAGTGTAAGTATACTAGTTGGAGAAAAATGGTAAAAGTGTCACTTCAAGCGATCAAGGTCAAGAAGGTGATGCACACAAGCCGAGGAGTTAATGTGTGATTTATTCACGGTACATAGCGGAAGGACAATTTATCCAAAGCTTGGATTTTGACTTTGGGTGCCCATCCATGTATGTTCGAACAAGGAGTGGTTCATCACCTACATGGAGTTCAGTGGTGATGGTGTTCTTACATGGAACAATGTGTCGTACAGGACCATTGGCGTAGGAGCTTCATATGTTTGACAGTGTGGTGCGAACACTTGTGAAGTGAGACACGTTCCGAATCTAAAGAAGAACCTCATTTATCTGAAAGCGTTAGACGCAACAAGATACAAATTTTTGGTCAATCCGATTTGTCAAAGATAGTGAATGGTAACCTGGTGGTTATAAGGGGCATAGATTTTCGTAAACTTGTATCATTTAGACAAAATTACGATCACTGGTAGTGCAATCGTCGTTACAGAGACAAAGGTAGAGGATACTGTAAGACTATGACATATATGTCTAGACCACATGAGGAAGAGGGGTCTTTGTGAGCTGAAAAGAGGGAGTTGCTAAATGGCAAGAAAAGGTGCAAACTAGTTCTTTGCAAGTATTGCACAATGGAAAAGTAACATAAAGTTGGCTTCAAACACGCAGTGCACAAGACCGAAGGAATCCTCAATCACATTCACTTGGACGTAGACCATCAATAGTTCGATCAAAGGGAGGTGTCAAGTACTACGTCAACTTTATAGACGACTTGTCATGGAAAGTATGGATTTATTTCCTCAAACACAAGTCTGAGTTGTTTGCAAGATTTTGAGAGCGAAAAACAGTCGTGGAGAAGCAAAATAGGCAAGATGGTGAAGTATTTACGGACAAATAATGGCGGCGAGTACAACTCGACAGAGTTTCAAGACTACCGAAGAGACCATGCAATGGACAATTCGACATCGTGCAAAGCAAAATGGGATAACATAGAATGAATAGAACACTACTAGAGAATTCCAAAATATGCAATTGATCCGGTCTTACGGAGAACTTTTAGGCATAAACAATGAGTCATGCTTGCTATTTGGTTAATACATCACAATGTACAGTGATAGATCTCTATATTCCTGAGGAGGTATAGACAAGAGAGCCAATCAGTTATGATTCGTTGTGTATGTTTGGGTGCCCTGATTGTAAACTCATAAATCCGGAGGATAGAACCAAGTTAGAGTCAAAGTTGAAATAATGTGTATTCTTGGAATTCAGACAGTGAGTCAAAGGCTACAAA
This sequence comes from Iris pallida, assembly GCA_029216955.1. Lineage (NCBI taxonomy): Eukaryota > Viridiplantae > Streptophyta > Magnoliopsida > Asparagales > Iridaceae > Iris > Iris pallida. The sequence continues at coordinate 5,468,345 of JANAVB010016999.1, read as the reverse complement.
CTGTTAGATCCAGAAAACAAAAGGGTGTTCACGAGATGTGATGTGATCTTCGATGAAACTTCTATGTTGAAAGATGTGGAAAAAAAATCTGCGGCGAGCGATACATTAGGCGACAATTACTCGATGGAGGTGCCTAGCACTCGTAAGTATACAGACTCCGAAGCACCTTTACAGCATATCGGTACGGAGAACGAACCGTTTACAAAGATGGATGATGAGGACCAATCCGATGAAAACCCACAAAGAATAGCAGTAAAGAGATCATGGTGTATACACAGGGCACCGATGTTGTAAGGTTTCAAAGACATGATTGCATTTGCCTTAGTCACGGAAAAGGAAGATCCAAACTAATACAAGGCCATTGGACAAGAGGACAGAAATCATTGGATATTTGTCATGATAGAGGAGATAAAGTCACTTAGGAAAAATGGTACGTGAAACTTCATCAAGTTACCCAAGGGCAAAAGAGCTATTGGTTGCAAATGGGTATTCAGGAAAGGAGAATGAGCAATACAATGCACGTTTAGGCACAAAATGGTATGCTCAGAAGGAGGTGTTAACTACAATGAGATATCTCGCTTGTGGTCAAGCATACTTCTATTCGGATGTTATTGGCATTGGTAGCGACTCAGGATATGAAGTTGGAGCAACATAATATCAAAACGGCATTCTACACTGAGAGTTGGAGGATCTTCATGAGACAATCCAAAGTATTTATGGAGCCCGACAAGAAGGATCATGTGTGTGAGCTCATGTTGTGTCTATATGGTTTCAAGCAATCTCCTCGACATTGGACAAGCGCTCTAATTCCTTTATGGTAAAGACCAATTTATAACGATGCAAGTATAAGAGTTGTGTCTACTCAAGGAGGCTCAAGGATGGGTATTATCTCCTCTTATATATTGATGACATGTTGATTGCTTCGAAGAGTATGGCAGAGATAAGGACACTGAAAGCTTCATTGAGTACAAAATTTTACATAGACTTAGGTGGAGCAAAGAAGATCCTTATGATGGAAATTCACCGAGGCAGAAATGTTGGAAAGCTATGGCTATCCCAAAAGAAATATATAGAGAAGGTGTTGGAGATTCAATAAGAAGGATTCGAGCCAAATGAGCACATCGATCGTTGGTCATTTCAAATTATCCTCTAAGGAATATCCTAAATCAGTGAGAAGGTAAAGATGTCTTTGGTTCCGTATACGAGTGCATGGGATCGTTGATATACGACATGGTGTGCACTCGTCCCAATTTATCGTATGCGGTCAGTTTGGTGAGGCATTTCATGTCAAAGTCAGGTAAAGGTGTCTTTGGTTCCGTATACGAGTACATGGGATCGTTGATGTACTACATGGTGTGGACTCGTCCCGATTTATCGTATGCGGTTAGTTTGGTGAAACATTTCATGTCGAAGTCAAGTAAAGATGTCTTTGGTTTCGTACACGAGTGCATGGGATCGTCTTTGGTTCCGTATACGAGTGCATGGGATCGTATGTACGACATGGTGTGCACTCGACCCTATTTATCATATGCGGTCAGTTCGGTGAGGCATTTCATGTCAAAGTCAGGGAGCTCCATTGGGAGGTCGTAAAGATACTTCAGTATCTTAAGGGTTATAAAGATCTCGCTTTATTGTTTAACAAGTTAGAACACGGATCGAAACAGTTGCATGAGTATATAAATGTTGATTACGCTAGTGACTTGGACAAGAGAAGATCAACTATAGGTTATATATATACACTTGCAGATTCTCCAATTAGTTGAAAGTCGATACTTCATAATATTACGACACTTTTCACTACGGAGTCAAAATATGAAAATACATGGCGGCAGTCGAGGCATCCAAAGAGGCCACATAGCTAAGAGGTCTTATAAGTTAGTTCGGGTTAGAAAAGATACATGTTTATGTGTTTTTTAACGGTCAAAGTGTGATTCATCTCGCTAAGAATTCAGCATACGACAGTCGGAGAAAACACATCGACGTGCAGTATCTACGAGAATTGTACAATAAAGAGAGTGATCTTTTGAAGATTGATACTAAGGTGAATCTGACGAACATGCTAACAAAGGTGATTCCTACGAAAAAGTTCAAGTCCGTCTTGACTTCTATTCATGTACTCTTGTCGAAGGTTCCCGACCTCGGTATGAAGGTCGTGGTAATTTTGCGACTATGGGACAAAGACTGTCAGAGGCAGTTTCTTAGTTCTTAAGCAAAGATCGTGTCAGATTTAGTTTCTCAATTATGGATAAAGACCCTGTCAGTGGTCGTACTTAGGTTTTGGCAAGACTGTGTCGGTCTTTAGTTTCACAATTCTAACAAAAGTCAGCGCCAATAAGGAAGAAACTAAATTGGGAGCTAAAGTTAAGGGAGCACGAAGTATTGTCAACAATCCCGTGAGGTGACTAGTTGAACAACCCCCCAATATGGAGATTGTTGGATATGGCTTGTGTTCGACTACGTAGTGCCACAGACGGCGTCCAAGGAATCAAGAAAACCCAAAAGAAGTAAAAGCAACGTATCAGAGGCTAGAAACAACCACAAGTTTTGGGGGCAAAAATAATGTCGGTATACCATAATTTTAGAAACTCTTCCAGTGGATTTAAGGCACAATTTACTGCTCATTCGGCATGTTGGCGACATTACCGCCGGTATGCCGTTTGATCAAGGTTGTACGAATTTTGTGGATGGTTCACATTTAAAGGCGCGCTTTCGACGGTGAAGATTGCTCCTAAATTAGGCTAACGTTTGGGGATCTGATTTAAGGAGCCCATCAGTCCTAGGGTTGGTTGGCTAATTGCTTGGAGTGTTGAGAGATGAGATTGTTCTTGAGAAGAAGGGACTTTCTTACGGTTTTCTAAGACCATTAAAGGAGTCATCAAGAGGAAGGAGAGCGCTCCTTAGAGATCTCGTAAGGAGAGGATTTCGCATTACGGTATTGTGTGCAATCATGGTTTGTTGATTCAGTAAAACCCCTTGTCCCATGGAGTAGGTCGAACTTGACCGAACCACGTTAAATATTGTGTGTTTGTGCGTGTAGTTCTTGTTGCTATTTATTTTGTCAATTGTGCATTGCTATTGTACTCGTCGTCATTAAGATTATTCTTGTTCCGTGTCGCTTCCGTGTATCCACGAAGTCACAACATCATCCTCAACTCAGTCCTATTGGAAACCAGATTCTCTATCAGAGACAAAAAAAAGTGAAATCCTGTCCTAGGTATCGATGACTCTAATCACTTCCAGTATGTCATTCTATTGTTAGCCATAGGCAATGTGTTTTTTCAATGCTCACTAGTGTGTATTTTACAACCCATTGGCATCCTTCTGTCCCCCAGAATTAAATGGTCCATATATTCAAATGTCTGATGTCATCCGAAGGTTACCCATACATGAAGAATCCTCCAAGGTATGAACTGTTAGCTTCTCCAAGTATACCTACTCCAAAAAGTAAACTATTATATTCCCTGGTTTGATTACTTCCATAACCAGCTAGCCAACTCAAGGAACTTCTATCAGATCCTTCCCTCTATGGTGTCTACTAATTACTATGTCAAAAGAGATCTTAATACTTTATGTTAGCATAATAATATTAAAAAGTTATCTTATTTCTTCATTTATCACAATTACCTTCTTCTAGGAAAACAACAACCTCATCAACTATCATGTTAGATGGTTACACAAGTATTTATTATAGGTCTCACAATTTTTATGAGGATGTTATACATGATAGTCTAAATTCTTACATGATATGGGATGTGAATACAATAACAAAAATCCTTTATCCAAACAGGGTCAGCCATACTATAGTCTAATTTTATTATAGGTTTCACAAATTTAAAATTATTGAGTAAGTTATACACACAAGTCTAAATTCTTACATGATATGGGAAGTGAATACAGTAATAACAAAAACCTTTATCCCAAACAGGGTCAGCTATACTATAGACCCTTCAAACAACCCCCCCCCCCCCCCCCCCCCCCAAGAAAAAAAATGAGCTCTTTTCAGGGCTATACCATTCCCTATTTTCCAACTACCATATCCTTCTTACTACCTCTATCAGGTTCACTGCCTCTCCTAGCCACTCCCTCTATTACTATCCCATCACTCCCAAATCCTAATTGATGCATCCAATGCAAAGCACATGTACAAACTGTGTACAATAAGAACAATAAATCCTTCACTCCAAATGGTATGCTATATTAGACCTTTTTCTTCATTCAGCTCTCACGAGGGTCATATCTATATAATTTTCTAACTACAGTATCCTTCATTACTACCTCCATCTCGGTCCATTCCCTAAGTACCAGCAGCTCCTTCCATTATGGTCCCGCCTGTCCCAACTGGTGCAACCATTGCCCTTCCATGCACATGTGAAGATGAAAGGGTTAATCGCTCACCTAGTTCTCAGTGGCGCATGAATGTACTTCTCTCTAATCCTATCTTTTATTATATTGTTTTTCATCATCTTAACACTTACATTTGAGCTACACTAGATGTTGGACATGTTTTTTGATTGCCCAAAAAAACTGGTTCAAAAAGCAATAGGTGGTCTTATAACTGTCAAATAAAATATTTCCTTAAATCTAAGGGTAGTCTATGGTAACAGTACTCCACAAGCAATTATCTTGATTCACTTCCACTATCTTGCTCTAGTTCTAGGTATCTTCCTCACCTCCACCATCATGAATGACTGATCGAAATTAACAAAAAACTATCAGCCTTAGGTATTTATATATGGACCCCCATGTTAACTGCTCCCTCATTTAAATATTTAATTTCTGAAACTTCTTTTCACAATTCGAGGCCGTTAGTCTGTCAACAGGAGGTAGAACCACATGTGGTATCTGCCTGGTATAAGGACAGTCTGCCAAACCATTGATAAAAAGCTAAATATATACACTTCTCTAATTATTCTCGTGCTGGTGATTGCAGGATCATACATGTAAACTCCAATGATCTCACTACGACCCCATATCTAAATCAATAAATAACTATGCAAAACATCTCTTCTCAAAAAGAAATGTCTTAATAAGCAAATGGCCTCTATTATGAAACCAAATTTACTATTCAAAGTATTTATTTGTTCTCTTAGTGTTTGAGAATTACGTCCTCCCACGGCTTCACTGTATGAAAAGTTTGGTTTCCCGGGAGTTTGTAGAACTTTGTAGTTTGTATATCTCGTTTATTCTTAGAAATAGGTAACAAAGTGCTCCAACATTTGTTAGGCATTTCCTTTATGTGTATAATCGTGTTCAGTAAGTTGGTAAGCCATATTGACCCTCTCTCTCTCTCTCTCAAACGCGCATGCCATGAACCTCAATAGAAATATTATCAACTATGTTTCACGGACACATATTATCAACTATGTTTTCACGGGCATGGTATTGAGGGATTCACCTTTTTGTCACATGCGAATCACATGCAGATGCGATGGCTTGGCTTCGACAAAATTCGACCGAAGACAGTCCGGATGCGGTCCAGGCAAGGTTCAGACCAACTCGGTAACAAATCAGTGGATTCAACCAAGTCAGCACAAGATTCCTGAATAATAACACTTTTGCTTTTGGGAGGGTATGATCTAACTAGTGGGCTAAGTGGACTCATGAACAAAACCCTAATCTTATTTCATGACCTCCATTTATTGTCGTACTCTGCGGAAAAAAAATGAGTCTAAGAGAGAAAAAGAGGGTTTGACCTTCATGTCTCCTCCACGACGTCAACTCCAACTTGCCATGCATTTCGACACCGCTATCCATTGTTATTCTCCATTTGTCCTCCTCCACACACAGAAGGAATAAGATAGAGACCTTATCCTCCAACTATCATGTACTTTATAGGAGGTAGATTTTATTTATGTGGACTACTCCTTTGCATGGGCTATTGGGTGAGTTGAATAGCGAACTCAAGACCCTTTTCTCAGAAGCTTCTATTACAAGTATGGATACCTAATAATATACATAGATAAAAGATATAGAATTTCCAAAATATCTAAATACGGGTACGGCACACACACACACACACATATATATATATTGGAGGAGGTAATTATTCGTGTTCACTCCCACCGGAATTCGAACGCCGCCCACTCGGTATGCCTCCACTCTAATATATAGTGCCCACATCCTTGCATGTGTTTGTATTCATGCGCAATAGATTATCAATATTGCACTATTACTATTTCCTATTTCTAGACTTATGTTAACTTCATCTTATTTCCTAGCCCGTTTTGCTCTTACGGAGGATCATCCGAGGCCGTTAGTCTGTATTTTATTATTGTCATGTTACAAGAAAGGACCTCCCAGTGCTAGGAGGATCCTGCTTATGCAAGGGCGGAGGAGGTCAAAATTGTGAGATACCTTTCCCCATATATAGAAAGGTTGTCTCCGCTGCTCTAACGTGCATCCTCCAGGATGTAAGCAACAAACTTTACCATCGCACGAAGCGACACCCTATCATGAATGTCATGTTCAAGCACATAATCATTGTTTTCTCGTGTTCCTTGATATATTGCTGAAATCAACTGACAGCACCAAAAACATATCCTTTTGGCACAATTTTAAGATTGTCGCCTGCCATAAGTGATCTAGGTTTATCCAAATCTGATCAATTTCAGCTGATTCTAAACATTTTTCCCAAAAATTATCTGGAATGTGTCATAAAAAATCCATGAAATAACAATTATTCCTATAATACAAGTTTACATCTAGAAACTGCAAGTCTATGTGTTTTTTTGTACGCAACCTGAATGTAGTTATTTCTTTGTCCAGATACGAAGCAACTTCGTACCTACAAGATTTCGGAAGATTGTTCCTTGATAACATGAGCTTAAACCACATACTTAGTTGAGTTTTCTGATCTGTCAACCAGCCACCTAGATTATTAAAGCCGCTCAATGACAGTCTCCACAGCATTATGTAAGAGGGCTGACATCAAGTGAGGCAGCTCGATTTAGACTTTCATAGTTTTATCAATTTACTGAGCCAGATTAATTTGCATTTGTGTCTGTAAATATGATCATGAATAATTGCCTCTACAGAAAGATTGTGGAAGAAGAATTACCTATTTCAAGCTATATGCCAAACTCAAAACCCAAATAATGAAAACAACAATAACATAAGAAGCAATATTCAGTGAAAACGATATCTTCTTCTTGTAGGTATCGTCAAAAAAAGTATTAAGCACAAAACAGTATACTTCTAAAATTCTGCAAAATGTAATAGAACGAAGTTCATGTGCATCCATGTGAACCATACATAGTCTCAGTAACTTGAAGTAATTAACAAAAGTCATATGGACGTCAAAAGCGCCAGTAATATTCTAATATAAACACCTCAAGATGGAAACGTAAGTTCTACTCCAAAGTGCCTTTGAGCTTCAGCCTTTTCTCAGTGAGCATGTGATTGCTGAATGTCATAGGAACTGTGGGGAGCAGCTGGAAATTCATATTGAGAACCACTATTTACGCCTACCTGTAAATGCCAACAAGAAATGTTTTCAATATTTATTAATATTCATACTGAAGAAATTAGACGAATATAAAACATGGAAGCTTCAAGAAGTAAATGTTCATTACATTTTTCCACACGAGTACATTAAATACTATAATCATTGTGTAATACATGTAATTCATAATTCAAGGGTTCATTGTCAGGTGATTTGCAGCATCAAAAAGGTACAGATATACATCACAAACATGCAGGGCAAATTTGGTTTTAGATTGTTAAGATATTAACACAATATTCGTAAAGAAAATTAGCATAACATATTACAAACCTGATGTGAACTATAAGCATCAGTATATGAATTTCCCCCATATGCCATCTCACTATTTCCATAAGTTTCAGCATATCCCTGACCTGAAATAAACAGAACTTGGACTAATGAAGAGGAATTTTAGTCATGTTGAAATGTTTAAATATACAAGAATGAAAATGAGAAACAGAAAATTAGGTATGTGCCACAGATGGTAGAGATCTTCAGGTGAGGCAGATTATCTTCATAATATGTTTCAATCTAGACTTGACTTTCATTTGACGTTGTTAACAAGCTTGTGAGAGAAAACCTAATACCTGGGTTTGCAGCAGCTGCAGCTGCTGCTCGTGCTCTCTTTTCTGCGTTGGCAAGTTCAGCACGCAAATTTTCAACCTCTCGAGCCAAGGAAAGCATGTTTTTCTCCATAGCCTGACTTTGTTCAAGATTATCAGCATGTACCTTCTTCTCGTACTCGACCGCAAGCCTGTCAATTATTGTTAACTTGTAAAGGGGTTATGAGTTAATACTAAAATTAGGCCACTGCGTCACTACCCTGACGAGAGTGACTGAAATCCAGGCTGATGTATAATTTATTCAAATGAAAAGCAAAGCGCGGACGGAAAAACATGAAATAACACAAGTAAAATAAAAACCAAAATGCTCGGAAGAAAAAGACAATTGGCCAAAAAATAACTTTAATGCATAATCTATTTCTTTGATGCATATCAGTTTTTGCAATATATCCAGATGGGCACTAAAAACCTTTTTTGATCTGCACATGTATCGACGAGTCCCCTACAATATTAGTTATTTATATAAATCCGGGTCAACGGAATAAGAAATAACCCGCTCCGTTCTGTGCATGCGCTGCTGCTATATTATTGAAGCTTGTACATGGTTATTTAACAAAAAACTATACGAAGTACTCTGGTACAACTGTCAGAACTAGTTTTTAGAGTCCAATCTACAAAAAGCAGATGCAGCAGCATGAGAAATTAAGAACACCCTTATATGTAGAACCCCTATTCATTGAGATCCTGAAGTACAATTCTTCGTAGATAAAAAGGTAATATAGTTGAGCAGTAAACTAAGTGGGGAATGGGTCACTCTAGCAGTTACTACAGCAACAACAACAAAGCCTTTATCCCAAATTTCTGGGGTCGGCTGTTTGAATCCTCGTTTTCCATTCGGCTCTATTAAGGGACATGTTTCTTCTGTAACGCTAACAAAATCTACATTCTTCTTTAACACTCCAAACCATGTTCTTCTAGGCCTACCTCAAATCCTAACGGTTCCATTAACAATAATTGGCTCCATTAACTACTATATTATAGTCACTCCTTACAGGAGTATCTACTGGTCTGCGTTGCACACGTCCAAACAACCTAAGTTGACTTTTTCTCATCTTGTCCTCAATTGGCACCACCACTAATTTTTCATGGATACACCTATTTCTTACCATATCATTAACGTATTAAAACTCATCCATCTTAGCATTCTCATTTAAGCCACACCAACTTTCTGAACATTGTTTCTTGATTGCCAAATACTCTGATCCATAAAGCATGGCTTCACTCTGATCCAACTTCAATCTAGCAGTTACAAGAACATACACTTTCCAAGCTTTCCATTAAATACAAACACCTTCTTTGTAGATCATAATAAAAGAGCAAAACGATAAACGATCAGTCAAGACTCCAAATACGCTTGTCTTGCTGCCGAAGATTATATAACTGATCAGTCAAGACTCCAAATATCTTTTCGTTTTCATTAATAAATGTCCGTATTCAAAAAATTCTCCCGCTCATCCAAAACTTAAAGTCAAGATTATAATGCCTAAGACACTTCACCTAAAACTTCGTTGTGAAATATGCCAAAAAAGACCTCGGTCTTACCATTTTTCTTACTGTAATAAAATAAAATTAACAGATAAAAAGACTTCAAATTACAATTTTAGAATACTTGGAACAAGTTGATATTGAGCCCACCACTTCGGGTCATTACGACTATCAAGAGAGATGAGCTTGCTGCAAGCAAAGTGAACACTGGCTGTAATTGCTTTGGCAACACTATCTCTTTACTTACCAATTCTCTATAAATAAATGATAAATGTCTCTAGGGTTTCGATGTTTTGCATGGTCTCTTATGATGCCGGTCCAGACCTCAGGCGTTAGTTGAGTAGGATCGCTTGGTTTTAATATCCAAGCCAATTGAAAAATACAATTCGATATTTGGGGTACGCGGATCATGAGAGGGAACTTTCCACAAATTTCGATTGCTAACTATTGATGGCTAGCTCTAAACCACATTGAAATTTACATAAAAGTAAAATGGCATCAACGAAAATAACAAGCAGTAATAATTAAGAAAAGCATGAATCCAATACCTGCCCCTTTCAAGCTCCTTTCGCATCATCTCAATCTCGGCCTTGATCTCCTCCGATCGTCCCATCTCCCCTCTAACCCTCCCCAGCTCATCCTTCAACTCCTTCAACCTCTCCAGCAACTCGTCCCTCAGCTGCCCCAGCTTACTCACGTCGGACCTGACTTGAACCAACTCCATCCTCATGCCATCCACCGCCCTGGCCTCGTCCTCCACTCTCATGCACCTCTCGTACACTTCCCTGACCTGCGTAATTAGCCAATTCAAAGCCTAATTTCTTTGCATCCCAGTTACTTATATTATCACGATAGTCATTCAAGAGAACGATAGTCAAAGTAAGCCTCCTAACCCCACCCCCCCCCCCCCCCCCCCCAAATCAGTAGCTAATTTGCATTTTCCACTTCTTCATTTCTCAACTACATTACACTCCATTCCATTGCTTCCTTGGGCAACCTTGTACTCTAGCTAAGATATAATTAGTGTTCGGAAGAAGAAGAATGCAACAATTGAGCAAGTAGAACACGGAATTATATGGAAATATAGAAGAAATTTGAGGGTTTACTTATATTAAACCGATAGCCATTCAAGAGAGCGATTTTTCAATAAGCCTCCTAAACACCCAGCCCAGCAAAATCAAACCCTAATTTCCATTTTGGAGTTATTCCTTTCCCAACTCCATTACATCCCATTGCTATAAGTCACCATTTGGAAATATAGAAGAACTGTGAGGGTTTAAGTGGAAAAAAATTTGCAAAATTAGGGTTTCAGGAGCGCATTGGCAGTTGAGAAAATTCCAATTTTGTAAATAGATACAAATACCCACCATAAAAAAAAAGAACAATTAGGAGCTTGCATCAAAATAGAAGGACCTGGGCAGCTAGAAGACGAACTGTTTCGATATATAGAAGGATTTTGAGGGTTTATGTGGAAAAAAATGCAGAATTAGCAACAATTATAGGGTTGAACAAAAGAGAGAGAGAGGAGGAGGAGGAGGACCTGGGCGTCTCTATCGGCCTTGGTTCTGGCGGCGGAGTCGGCGGCGAGGCGGAGGTTGTGGCGGGAGGAGGTGAGCTCCTGCTTGAGCGCGAGGTGGGTGGCGGCGAGGCGCTGGTTGTCGACGAGGAGGTTCTGGGTCTCCCTGTGCTGCGCGGCCAGCCGGTCCTCGAGGACCGCGACGACGGAGGCCGGATGGTGGTGGTGGTGGTGGTGAGAAGGAGGAGGGAGGTGGTGGTGGCGGAGGTGGGGAGGAGGGGGGTGGTCCTCGTGGTGGAGGACGTGTGGCGGGAGGCGGCTCCGTCCGGCCATTGGGAAGGGTTAGGGTCAGAAAGGAGGAGGAAGAGGAGGGGTGATCAGAGTTTATTAGGGTTTCTAAATTCAGTGGCGCTTTACGGAGCGGAAACCGTGCGTCAGCCCAAGGCTAACTGACGTATCCCAGTAGACCCAGGGTCGAGCAATTTTGGACCGAAAATCGAATCGAACCGAATAAGAGATTCGGAGAGTTTCGGTTCGATTTTGGTTTTGAAAATATTAAAAAAAATCGGTTTCGATTTCGATTTTGGGTTTCGATTCGGTCCAAAACCGAATTATATATATATATATATATATATATATATATATATATATATATATATAGGAAGCGGATCAAAAATCTCTCTTAGAAAATCCTCTAAAAAAAACCCTCACTCTAATTCGTAATTTAATGTTAATATTAACATTAAATACTAAAATTAACATTAAACTTAACATTAAAATTAATATTAACATCAACATTAACATTAATATTAACATTAACATTAATATAAAAAAATAAAATAAAAATTAATATTAACATTAACATTAATATTAACATTAATATTAACATTAACATTAATATTAACATTAATATTACGAATTAGAGTGAAGGGGATTTTTAGGGGATTTTCTAAGGGGGGCTTTTGATCCGCTCCCATATATATATATATATATATATATATATATATATATATATATATATATATATATATATATATATATATATATATATATATATATATATTCGCTCCCATATATACGAATATATATATATATATATATATATATATATATATATATATATATATATATATATATATATATATATATATATATATATATATATATATATAGTATACACACACACACACACACACACACACACACATATATATATATATATATATATATATATATATATATATATATATATATATATATATATATATAGGTATATACTATATTAGGGCTGTGCACAATTAAGTCAAACCGACCAAATCGAACCAAGCCAAACCGAACCGATGGTTCGGTTGGTTTGGTTCAGCTTCAATTTTTTCAAAATCGACCGGTTCGATTCGGTTCACGGTTTGGTTATGCAAAAAACTGTCTAAACCAAGCCGAACCGAACCAAATTCTTGTTAAATAATTAAGGTTGGCCGGTTGGGTATGGGTTCATTGGGTTGTATTATACATGCTTGGTTCATTTATTCACATCACAGTCATTTATCAAGTTAAAGTTGGAAGAGCTCTCTCTCTCTCTCTCTCTCTCTCTCTCTCTGTCTCTCTCTCTCTCTCTAGTCTCAAAGAGGAGTGCTGGCGGCTCCTATTCTTTTCTAATTGCTCATGTGCACATGAAAGGGACATGTTTTACAGTTCCTCTGAGCGTCACAGCTCCCTACTCAGAGGATTGAAACCCGGCTGCATTCCACCGGAAAACTCCTCCCTTCTGCTACCAGTCAGAACGTCGATATTCGCAAACGAGTTTGCGAAGATTGAAGGAAGATATCCATATCAAGATATCCGATTGACAGGTCTTGTTAATCCGGATAACAAGAGATGGAACTGTATAGCCAATTGGATATTGGCTCAATTCGAAGAGAAGCTCAAGGAGATTGAGCTGTATCAAGCGGTGTACTCTACCGTTTACGGCTTCCACCCCAATCCTCACCTATTCTTTGCATTGGCAGAGAGGTACAACTTCAGAACATGGACTTTTATGACGCTCTGTGGGGAGATCGGATTGGCTCTTCACGAGATGAAGTACATCTCGAGCCTGCCAATGGAGAATATCCCTTATGAGGAATTTGTCCCAACCAATGACGAGTTGGACAAACTTCGTCAAGAAAATGCTGACATGGTGGCCGTCTTTGAAGAGCTGTTGTGCCACTACAAGATCTGTTCCTTGTATTACGAGAGTGGTTCATCAGGCACTTGCTACTCGACGAAATGGTTGCCATATCTCTTTCTCAACCACATTATGGAGAAGAAGACCAAGGAGCACGATAATTGCAAACCCAACTTCTTTAAATCACTTAGCAGCAGCGAAGTGATAGGGTTGATGGAGGAGAACAAGGAGATGGATATCAAGATCGATGATGATCTTCAATATCCTCCTTTCAAGACAGGAGACATTATTGAAAGTTTCATGAGGATGGGCTATAGGCCCATGTCAAAGGAAGCCCAGCTGGCGGGTTTCCTCACCTACTGGCTTCGACGATTCGTCGTCCCTGGAGCCAGCACCGTCGATCGCTTTCATCGAGGCATATTATTTGCTGCCGTCCGCTTAGTCTTCGGCTATCGGATGGATCTATTGTCAGCGATGACTTGCAGAGTGAACGCTGGCCTCCGCCTTTTTGTCGATCAAATGCTTAAAAGGAAAGGCGAGAAAAGAAGTTTTCCTCGGCTAGAGCTACCATATACATATTTGTTCGGATGGCTGCTTCTGCACTATCCTATCCTGATGAACCCCGATATGGGAGCAGTAAGCGGCAGCTTCTTGAGGAGATTCTCCAAGAGTAAGTGGATATACACCAGTTTAAGAGATTGCAGATGCGCTCTGAATCTCGGAAAGGGATGAAACTTCTATTGTGTTCCTCCTCCAGCTGGCTACGAGCACATGTCTATAAATCTTGTCTCCCAGAATCGACCAGATTTATAGACATGTGCTCGTAGCCAGCTGAAGGAGGAACACAATAGAAGTTCCATCCCTTTCCGAGATTCAGAGCGCATCTGCAATCTCTTAAACTGGTGTATATCCACTTACTCTTGGAGAATCTCCTCAAGAAGCTGCCGCTTACTGCTCCCATATCGGGGTTCATCAGGATAGGATAGTGCAGAAGCAGCCATCCGAACAAATATGTATATGGTAGCTCTAGCCGAAGAAAACTTCCTTTCTCGTCTTTCTTTTTAAGCATTTGATCGACAAAAAGGCGGAGGCCAGCGTTCACTCTGCAAGTCATCGCTGACAATAGATTCATCCAATTAAAGAAGGGAGCGTCTGTTGTGTCGGCTCCTGGCAATGATGAAGAGCGTGAACCGGCCGATGCACCGTTGGAAGCTTCGAGGGAAGCCAACTTCCCTGAAGAAGTCAACGAACCACTGCGCGTCTCCTTGAAGGTTGTCAGATCTCCAGCCAAGGAGAGGAAGAGGAGGATAGAAGAACCTTCTTCTCCAGTCGCTAAGAAGAAGCTTGTCTTGGAATCTTCAGAAAGGGTCACGACCCGGTCGCAATCTCGGAAGCATGCTGAGTCGACTCAAAGAGAAGAGGCGACAACTCCGACCTCTCTTCAAAGGCAGGTAGATGTTGTAGACGTAGAGAGTCCGGAGAGACCTCTACGCAGAAAGAAGATAGTTGTTAGAAGGAAAGTGGCCGGTCCTCCAAGACCTATCCTGTCATCGGTCGTGGCTAGTGCTATCGCCGAAATCACAATGTCGTCTCCTACACCTGTCCCTGAGCCCAGACAAGAAACTTTCAGTCCAGAGAGGAGGGATGAGGTTGTAGAGACCAGGAAAGAAGTCGTGGAGAAAAAGGATGAAGTGTTGCGATCTCCTACACTTGCAGTGGAAACTACCCAGCTCCTAGCTACACCGAGAACACTTCGTGATGAAGAAGATCGATTAATGATCGATGCTCTGAATGACTGCGACTTCGGCCTCCATGATGATGTAGATCCGGTCGCCGCAACCGATAGTGAAGAAGCACCAGAATAAAGTGAAAGTGATGAAGATACATCAACAGAGGTTGTTGATGATACTCTAAATCCAGAAGAGGATACTGATGTACATGTATCCTCAGAGAAGAATGCGGTCAAGGAAGTAGCACCTGAGGAAGTTACTGTTGCTGATCCCAAAGGTATTGAATGATATTATCAATCTTCTTTTCATAGATTAAATGACTGACATCTAAATTTTATCGATGCAGAAATCGAATCTTCTCCAATTCCTCCCATATGCACTGATATAGTGCCAATAAAGGTGATAGCCAGCAGTAGCAGACATTTTTCGGGCGGCTCCGAAGCGGGTAGTAGCCAGGCAGTAATGTCTGAAGCTACTTCTGCGAGGTTGCAACCCGTGTCAGCAGATGACAAAATTGTCACTGGACCCAGCAATGGTAAGATTACTCTTACTTTTGATATTTCTCGATAGTTGCTAATGACAGCCAACTAATGGTGTTTGTTTAATTTCGCAGAGAAACATCTGGGAGGAGCGACTAGCTCTACCATGGCTCCTTTGTCCAGAGAGACCTCCACTCACGTACAAGAAGCTGAACGTCCATCTGTACAGGCACCTGCTGCTTCGACATCCATGGGAGTAGCTGCCACACCCAGTGCGATAGCTACGAATAGATTTATAATTGGCTCCTTCACCAACCTTTTCTTCGATTCTCTAGGACCCTTAGTAGAAAGGGTAATGGGGAAAGAAGATGTTGTTTTCATAACTGTTAGGGGTCCAACCTCTTATCTGATCGCTGCCATCCGGAGTCAAGGTGATGAACCGCAAGCTGCTTACCTTGAACACATATTGGATGAGCTGGAAGAATCAGTTAAGATCTATAAAGATCTCAATCGGGGAGAGGTGGAATCCCTGGTACATGCTGAGTTTGACAGGATGTCTCAAGAGGCTGCAGTTACAAAAGCTGAGTTCCAGGTTTTCTTGGACACTTTCGCTGCCAAGTCTTCAGAGTATAACTCTCAGATAGAGATAATAGCATCTTCTGCTGAGGGAAAGAAAAAAAAAGTTGCTGAACTAAAAGCAGAATCTACCCGTCTTCAAGAAGAGTTGAGACTTGTTTAGCTTGCTCTGGAAGATGAGGCCACACAACATTAAGCTACAGTTTAGCAACTGGACGCCCTGACCCACGAAAGAGATGAATATGTCACGACTCATCAAGCTGAAATCTCCCGTCGACTAGTAACCTTACCGACTTTTGATGAAAATTTTGGTATGGAGGAAGCTAGAAGGCGAGTGATGGATTCTAGGGAGGAGCGACTTTAGACTTTAAAGCAGCAGATGACTAGTTTGATAACTCCACCAGCTGAATAGGAAGACTTTTTGTATCTTCTATTTTGCGACATGTAATTTTGTAATGTATTTTAATTTTGATCAATAAAAAGACATTTTCTCTGTGGCTCTATTATTTATTGCATATCTCATTCGGATATAAATAATAGCAATAAAAAATATATTCAGAGGTCCGAGACATGATATATTTCTTGATTTAGAAAATAATTATATTCATTATATCTGCTCAGAGGTAATGTGGACATGGCAGAATATAATTTATTGAATATCATTATTTCAGTAGACAACTTAATCAAAGATGACAAGTTGCTGATATGATTGAACGGATGAATTGTCAAAATGCATGAACGAAATGAATCGTTGGAATGAACGGATGAACCGTCAGAGGAATTGGATGCACGGGTGAACCGTCGGATGACTGTAATGAACAAGTGAACCATCAGATGAATGTAGTGAACGGGCGAACCGTCGGACGATTTGAATGAACGGACGAACCGTCGGATGGATGAGATGAACGGGCGAACCGTCGGATGAATGAGATGAACGGGTGAACCGTCGGATGAATGTGATGAACGGGTGAACCGTCGGATGAATGAGATGAACGGGTGAACCGTCGGATGAATGTGATGAACGGGTGAACCGTCGGATGAATGAGATGAACGGGTGAACCGTCGGATGAATGAGATGAACGGGTGAACCGTCGGATGAATGAGATGAACGGGTGAACCGTCGGATGAATGTGATGAACGGGTGAACCGTCAGATGAATGTGATGAACGGGTGAACCGTCCGATGAATGTGATGAACGGGTGAACCGTCGGATGAATGAGATGAACGGGTGAACCGTCGGATGAATGTGATGAACGGGCGAACCGTCAGATGAATGTGATGAACGGGTGAACCGTCAGATGAATGTGTCGCTTCGTTGTTCCACGAATCTCTGTCTATAAATAGAACAGAAAATTAGATGGAATGATCACTTTCGCTTTTCAACATAAAGATGTCGTCTGGAGATGCATCCAAGAAGACTGAGATCACCCCGAAGGTTGAAGCGAGTACTGAAGAACGTCCTGCCGAATCGACTCAGCCAAAGCAGACGGAGGCGAGCGAAGGTTCGTCTACACCCAAACCGCCAAAGGACATCTTGGACTTCCTTCTTGAACCAGGGACGACAGAGGAAGAAGAGGCCATGAGGATGGTTGCTTGCAAATTCCTGGTGGGTTCGAGCAAGGATGTTCTCGGCTCTTTTGCTGACTTTATTTTTGAGAAGGGCGACAGTAGTCCTCGTTCTGTCTTCAAGAAGGACGATAGTGATTCTCGTCCATGATATCTTGTAACACCATTTATGATGAAATAAAATAAAATTTTATTTATGAACTGTTTTGTCATATTTACAAGAAATTCTTTTTACAATCATATATAGTATTTTTTAAGCAATTTGCCATTGATAGGCATCATAGCAACTCGACCGTCCAGCTCTGAAAGTTGATAGGCTCCATTTGAAAAGACTTTGCTCACGATATATGGCCCTTCCCACTTTGCATCGAACTTGCCTTTGCTCATATGAGTCATAGTCATAGGACGTCTGACTGTTAGAACGAGCTCTCCCTTCTGAAAGGCTCTGACTTTAACTTTGCGGTTGAAAGTCTTCGAGATGCGGGCTTGGTATAACTCAATATATTGTTGAGCCAATAGCCGCTTCTCGTCAAGCGCCTCCAATTCCTGAAGTCGAAGAATATCGTTGTTCTCCGTTGTTAGCTCATTAGCGATGGCAATCCTTAAGGACGGAATTTGAAGTTCCAGGGGTAGAACTGCTTCACAGCCATACACTAAAGAGAAAGGTGTACAGCCTGTGGGGTTGCGGACCGTAGTACGATATGCCCAAAGACATTCTCCAAGCTTCTCACTCCAATTTCGTTTGTTAGTAGATACAAACTTTTTAAGGAGCTTGATGATAGTTTTGTTGAAGGCTTCAGCCAAGCTATTAACAGCAGGATTGTAGGCTGTCGAAGCGACATTGTCAATCCGGTGATCATTGCAGAATCTTGTAAACTTCTGGCTGATAAATTGAGGTCCATTGTCATGAATGATCCTTCGAGGTACACCAAATCTATAGATGACATGGTGTTTAACAAAGTTGATGACGCTGCTGGTTTTGACTTCTGTTAAGGTTATAGCTTCGGCCCACTTGGAAAAGTAATCGGTTATGGCGAGTATAAACCGATGTCCCTTAGAAGAAGGAGGATTGATGGGACCTATAATATCCATGCCCCAGGCTTCAAAAGGCCAGGAAGCAGCAGTCGGATGAAGGAATTCTGATGGTTGGTGAATAAAATCTGTATGGATTTGACAAGCTCGACATTTTCTTGCATATTCGATGGCATCGGATACCATAGAGGGCCAGTAGTAACCCATGCGTCGGATACGATCTTGTAGCTTAGGACCGGGTTGATGTGTTCCGCAAACACCATCGTGAGCTTCACGCAATACATGCTTCACTTCATCACCAGCAAGACAGCGTAAGAGAAGACCATCATAAGTCCGTCGATAGAGAGTTTTGGTGGTATAATTATAGTAGAATCGGAGAGATCGTCGACGAATACTCGTAGCCTCCTTGGGATCTTCAGAAAGTATGTCATGAACTACGAAGTCGATGAAGGGAGCTCTCCAATCTTCACTGATAACATTGGCTTAAGTAAGATTACTGAACTCAATATTACGATTGTTTTCGATGCAGAACAATTCCCGATTAGAGACAACCACCACTTGTTGTCTTTTAACAGGTATGGCTAAGACTGCTGCAAGATTGGCCAAAGCATCTGCTTCAGTGTTACAAGCTCGACGGACATATTCGATTAAGAAGGCTTTGAATGATGTAGTGTCACGCCCCAGAACCAGAATACTGGAGAGCGGGGGCAGACATAGCCAGCTACGTATAATGAAATGAGATCCATTCCACTATACGGTCACGGCTGTCTAGAAATATGAGGGTTTATCTACAAGCCATCAGTCTCCTATGGTCAATAACAAGCCTAGTGTCTCAATCATAAACAAGTAAGTAAATGTTACAAGATATCAGACCACCAAATATACAATTGTAAGGCGTCCCAAACATTACATATCCAGATGATCATGAAGCTAGTCGTACAAAATGTGAGGACTAGCAAGAGTTAAGTCATACATGATCAACCTCGAGTTGCCAATCATGTTACAGCCCGTAGGCAGACAGTAAAAAAATGTACACGAGCTAACACTGGCTCGGCGGCTAAACGCCTCAAAAGAATAATTTTACAATAAAGTGGGAGAACAAAAAGAAATCCACTCGTTGCCCTGGTTACGCCTGGCGGTCACCATCGGGCTGAAAAGCAGGTAGATCCTTTGCTGCTGCTCCGGTATCTGGCCATACAAAACCAGCTGGGTCAGACCCCAGAAAGAGCAAGTGCCACAAAGGAGGCTTCACTTAGGAACTAAAACCAGCAATTAGCACAATAATATAATTACAAAAGAAGAGACAGTAATTTAAGAAAAAGTATGACAGGTAAATATAAAAGACAATCTTGTACCGAATCAATAAAAGACAGAACATATGGAAAAGCATGACAGGATGATATACGATGAGATAACCATAGGACTATTCAGATGACCAGGTTACAACCCGTAAACCAAACAAGGACCGGGGTTGTAACCCTTCGTCTGAACGGAACTTGGCTTCTCCCACCATTTATCGGCAAGGTAAATATAAGAAATCAAGATATGTAACAATCTTGTATAGGATCAAGACAAGACTAGACAGATTGAACCCCATCCAACAATCACGGCCAAGCAATAAGTACGGCTTGATACTTTAACTAACTAGGGTTATCACAAGCCTAGTTACTAGGAAAATGCAATGAGAATTCCAAGTCTGGTTACCTGTTTGTTACTACCTGAGTGATCCCAGCAAAAAAGAAAAGATAGCAAGATATAGCAAACACACTGTAGTAAGATACATGTGTCCTAAGGTACCACGCTCGACGGCGGGCTGGAAGTGCGCTCATCTCGACGGATAGCAACAAATCCCATGTATATATATATATATATATATATATAGGGCCGGGACCAAAGGGGCAACAGGTAACTGGGAAATTCTCTATGAACTAATTGATCAATCTAGTCATTAACCTAGCCAGATTCAGTATGGATCCCTGACCGTGGTACTCAGGGATCATGCCCTAGACATGATGCAAGACATAACAGGACTCGTAGTTTATACAAGCACAATCAATGCAACAACCACGGTGTCCAGGCCAATGAATTAATTTGTCAAGAGTGCGCCACGACGGGCCACTATCATTATCATTATTACTTATCAAGAGTGCGCCACGACGGGCCACTATCAAGCATTGTCAGGGTACTTGTCAAGAGTGCACCACTATGGGTCACTGTCGTGTCATGTGTAGCAGGTCAAATTATCAGGTCAAGTTATCATGTCAGGAGTGCACCACGACGGGCCACTATCATGCCATGTTCAATTATCATTTCTAAACATATTAAGTAAATTCGTGATTATCAAGTTCATAACAAAAAGGCGTAAGGATATAAAATGGACATAAAATATCTAATAAAATATCAATATTCAGGACTATAGAAGAGCCATGCGACTAAGGCATATGCGGCTGAATAGAGGACAGCCCATGCGGCTCAGATGGGGTCAGGCGCATGCGGCCAAGAAGAGAATCCATGCAGCAGCAGCTCATGCGGCTGAGGGTCCAAAGTTCATGCGGCTGAGGAGAAGGAGGCATATGCGGCTAACAGAAAGAGTGGGGTATTAGTCATATGCGGCTCGGAGATCCAGTCAGTCATACGGCTGAGGAGGAAGGCAGGAAATATGCGGCTCGGGGGGGATACTTATGCGGCTAGTGGAGGATAGGACTCATGCAGCTGGGTCAAGGATATTCATGCAGCTCGAATGAGCGGGCACACATGCGACTTGGGGGAAGAAGTTCTCATGCGGCCAGCGGGGAGCAAGGCCTATGCGGCTCAAGAGAAGCGGAGTCTTATGCGGCTGGGGTCCAGTAGGTTTATGCGGCTAGCTGTGACTGGGGTACTGCTCAAGCCTATGCGGCTCAGAACGAGTTGGTAAATATGCGGCCGGTCAATCATGCGGCAGGGAAAATTCTCATGCGGCTAGGGTATCACTTGTCGCATGAAATATTCATGCGGTCAAGTCAGCACTGTTCTTCTCCCCCAAATTTCCGAGAAGAAGAACACCATGAAAGCCAAGCTCCCAAGTTCCATAACTCCATCATCCGGAGCCCAAATCCGAACTTCCATAGGTCAAAATGGGACAGAATGAAATTCTCAACAACATGGAACCATCAAAACTTAGTAATAACAAGATTAAGTAGATCAAAATCCAAGAATTCTGAAAACAATATAATTGTAGATCTACAAGAATCTAGCCAGGGAAAGTGAAAATGTCAAGTACTAAAGTAAGTTAAAATGATGTAAGGAAAAGAATGAAGTAATAAAATTGGAGTTCCTCCATGAAGCAAGTTGTACTTGCCTAGACCTCTCTCTCCCTCTCTCTGGTAGGTGAAGAATTAATGGTGGGGAAGAAGAAGATATTAATGAAGAGAGAGAAGGAGAAAGGGTTAAATAATGGGGATGGTGGTAGGTAGGGGTTCACCTTGGTTCATGATGAACCAAGTAAACCAAGCCAAGCCGAACCAACCCAATCCTCTCCTATCCAAATAAAACCAAGCTCCACCAATCAGAATAAATCCATGAACGATAAATGACAATTAAACCAAAATGCTAAATATGAAAATAAACCACAACTAACTAATCAAAGAAAATGAAAAATATGGGTCAAAAATATGAACACGTATAAAATACGTATCACGAATTTTGGGGCACTACATGTAGCCATGCTGATTGCCGCTTCATGATAAGGCACTAGATCTTGATGACGAACTTCATAGATTCTTCTAACCTGGTTAACAACCAGCTTGGAGTCACCATAAACTTCAAGATATTCGACGTCCAGTTGTTTAGCTAACTGAAGGCCAATGAGTAGAGCATCGTATTCTGCTACGTTGTTGGAGCAAGGTTCATCTAGGGAATAGGCTCTTTGGATAGTTGACCCGTCTAGAGAAACGAGAACAACTCCTACTCCTACGACAATGGTACCATTTGGTCCGATCCTGGATGCACCGTCAAAGAATAGACGCCAGGTAGGAAATTCTTCGGAGAGCATATTTGATTCCAATGTCTCGTCTAAAATTTTATCATAGAGTTTAGATGTCTCCGGTATAGGATGAGCCGCTAAGAAGTCCGCCAATGCTTGACCTTTAACAGACTTTTGTGGAACATACACCATGTCATATTGGGCTAGCAGAATGGCCCATGTAGCCAATCGAGAGTTGAGTATACTTGGCTTCTTCATCAGTACTCGAAGAGGATTAACTCGGGAAATGACATGAATAGTACGACTGAGATAATAGATGATGTAATGCCTCGTCTTTTGAACAACGAACATAAGAGCTAAGCATTCTTTTTCAACCGGACTATAACGGTGTTCGGCACCAATCATAGTACGACTGAGATAATAGATGGCCTGTTCATGACCTTCTTTGTTCTTTTGGGCAAGTAAAGCACCCAATGAATGATCCATAGCACGGACATACATTAAGAATGGTATGCCAGAGATTGGTGGCACCAAGACTGGTGGGTTCATGAGATACTGTTTTATATCGTCAAATGCTCGTTGACATTCTTCAGTCCAAATGAAAGAGACACCCTTTTTCATTAACTGGATAAATGGTCTGCAGCGTCCAGACAGATTTGAAATAAATCTCCTGATGTACGCAAGTCGACCTTGGAATCCTCGTAGCTCTTTTAGGTTGCGTGGAGGACGCATCTCTTGAATGACTTTGATCTTCTCGGGATCCACGTGTATACCCTTAGAGGTAATGACGAAGCCAAGAAATTTACCACTAGAGACACCCAAGAATGACTTGGTGGAATTCATTTTGAGTTGATGTTGGCGCATCAGATTGAAGATAGTTCTCAAGTCTTGGATGTGATCTTCCTTTAGACGACTTTTAATAGCAATATCGTCGACGTAGCATTCGACAATCTTGTGAAGATGATCTCGAAAGATGGAACTCATAGCTCGTTGGTAAGTTGCACCAGCGTTCTTGAGACCAAATGGCATCACAGTATAGCAGTAGACTCCACGAGGAGTGCGGAAAGAAGTATGTTTTTCATCTTCAGGATTCATCTGAATCTGATTGTATCCGAAAAATCCATCCATGAAGGATATTCGCTCGAACCCATAAGTATTGTCGATCATGACATCTGTGATAGGAAGAGGAAACTCGTCTTTTGGACAAGCTTCATTAAGATCCCGGAAGTCGATGAAAACTCGAACTTTGCCAGTTTTTTTCAAGACTGGGACAACATTGGCTACCCAATCTGGATGTTGTTCTTCTCGAATAAAGCCACAAGCTATGAGCTTTTTGACTTCATCATCAATAGCGTCCATCATTTTTGGCTTGAATCGCCTTTGATGTTGTTTGACTGGCTTTGCATTAGGCAAAATATTCAATTTGTGAGTAGCAACTTTGGGATCTAAACCTGGCATGTCTTCATAACTCTAGGCGAAGACATCAATGTATTCTCGAATAAAAAGAATTAATTCTTGCTTATCCGCCTCAGAAAGGTTCTTGCTGATGAATATTGGACGAGGTAACCCACTTTCTCCTACGTCAATTTGAACCAATTGATCTTCGGCAGGAGGTTCTCGTTGTTCGAATCGGAGTTCCCATTGGGTATCCATTCGTTGAGCCCAAGGATCTATCTCAGGATTTTCTTCAATATCCTCGTCATATCCTTCTGGAAGTTCGACGGAGACCATGTTAGAAGATACGATCAGCCGATGAATTTGACCAATATTGGCATCAGAATCCCATGATCTAGAATCAGAAGAGTTAGAGCGCTCCTCACTATCGGATTCGGAGACTGCTGGGGATAATACCGGAGGTGAAGCATATCCGAGACCTCTTTTTGTCCTGCTATAATACATCTCTGATTTTCCTTCCGGAACAACCGTACGGATAGGAGTTCTTCTACCCTTACCGTAGTTGAGGCCATTCTTGAAGTCATAACCTATCTTTCGGATGATGTCTTTTGATTGTTGACTATAACGACGAAGTTGGAGACTTCCCGTATCGTTACTTTTGCTATCATCTGTATAGCTGAATTTTTGTTCTGGTCCTTTACTAAAAATTATTGGACTCTCGCCTCTCTTTCGAGAAGGGACAACAAAGTATGAGTCATCTGGGTGTTCAAGTGAGACCTCTGTTTGAAGAGACTGTACAATTCCCATTGTAAATGATCGAAAGCTATCTAACAATCCAAATAGCACTTAGCATGATAAATGACATCAGTATACTGGAAAGGAGATGCTTTTTCATTGATTTGTACATCTGTATTTACAACAGGACCTTTAACCTTAGCAAGCTTGGTCAGATTGATTACAAGTGGGGGAGAAAAAGAACGTAGAGGAGGATTAGACTTGTTACGATGGAGGTCTATAACAAGCGGCTCAGAAGAGGTGAGCTCCCTTTTATCCTTGTTATGAGATAAATCAATAACAAGTGGTTCAGAAGAGGTGAGCTGTCTTTTATCCTTGTTACGACATAGGTCGATAACAAGTGGCTCAGAAGAGGTGAGCTCCCTTTGCTTTTGACCACCATCAGTTGGTTGCTTCTGGGCTGGCAAGTGAATAGCCAGTGGTTTGTAGGATTGAGGACGAGAAACACGCCCTTTGACAGGTATGATGAGAGTGTCATTGGACACTGCTTCTTGTTCTTCTTCAGTGTCCAGAGCCAGTACTACCTTCATGAATTCATCCTTGTACATGCGAGCATTATTACAATATGCTTCGACACCTTTGAAAGGATAGAGATCCGTAACCTCTTTTTGAACCTCTCTATTGTCATCAACGTATTTGAAACATTGATGGAGAGTCGAAGGAACAATGTTGTGCTCGTGAAGGAATGGTCTTCCCAAAAGAGCATTGTAAGAGCAACCATGGTTGTCTATAATGTAGAAGGTCACCTTTGTACGGAGATTGCCTATTTGGAGTTTTAGGCGAATCTTGCCCAGAGGTTCACTTCTTCCTTGGTTGAACCCCAGGATGGTGGTGATTGTACTGGAAAGACTATGTACTGGGATCTTCAGCGCATCTAGCATTGTCTTTGGCATGATGCTGAGAGCAGACCCTGGATCTATCAGAATACGATCGACTTTCATCGAGTCGACATATCCTGTATAGTATAGAGGACGGTCATGCCTATTATCTTCCATCAGCATATCATCCTGTATGAAGGTATGTTTGCAAAAACAAAAGTTGATCTTTATTTCACAAACTTTATAAGAAGATTACAAGAATTCTGGGAAGGTACAACTATAGAAATCTGATCTGAATGACGATCGCTTTATCCCTTGGACGATGTGAACTTTGAAGACGGTAGCCTCTGAAGAATGCAGCAGCACTTTGGCAAGAACTCCTAAGCTCTGGTGATGACTCTCTGCGTGTGTCTGATAATGAAGACTTGAAACTCTATTTATAGAGTTCTGGAAATAACTAACTTTCAGTTATTCTGACTTGCGCAGGATGGATTGCACAGACATTGGATTGCACAAGCAACGAACTGCGCAGGCAGTTACTCGATCGTGGACCATCTGTATGTGACGCGTGGCATTGTTTGATTGAAATACGCTTGGTCGTGTACAGACGGTTGCCACATGGTGAGCAATTGATGGCATGTAGGCCACGTGTAAATTGTCCGTTGTCTTGATGGAGTGCGCCACATGAACTGTGCTGGCTTCAGATTGCGCTAGATTGAATTATGCTGTAGAGAGTCTGGCAGATGGCACTGCATATACAGCTGTCCTCGAGCGCTGTGCTGTACGATAAACGAACAGTTTCCTCGTTCTTCGGGCTGTCAGCTGTCAGAAGATCTGATTCTCTATCAGATAATGATGACGAGTCCACGTTAGCTTGCGCACTTGGATGAGTGCGTAGTTCAGCCTGCACAATTGAGGTGTTGTGCAATCTGTCTGCTGTGCAGTTCAATTAAAGAGTGCACAATGTAATTTTTATGACTTCTTTGATGGGTGCAACTAGATTTTTAGGACCTACAAGACCCCCTTCAAAGTTTTCGAAGTTTGAAAATATTTAAAGCTTCGAAATACTTTGAATTTTGATTTTAAAATCAAGTTGTGCAAGTAATGCCCTGCCTGCACAATTGGAAGAATTAGTTCCTATTTCTTCGGCATAATCTGAGACATCTGTTTACTTTCGAAAAACTATAGATAGTTCTCTTTGTTCTTTCTGTTATTCTTTACTTGTTTCCAAACTTTTGAGAGAGAAAACTCCTGAGCCAACTCCGACCCTTCTCCGTCGACACCAATGGCCCCGAAACGCTCCACCGCCGAGAAGGGCAAAGCCCCCGCTGAGTCTTCGACTCGGGCTGTGCCTCGCATTTCTCGTCACGAAGTCGGTCATCCCGCACTGCAAGGTAGTGAACTCGATCAAAAACCCTTTTTAGGGTTCTTTGACATTGTCGAACCTTCGAACCTTTCTCTTTTTAGAGATTTGGTTGAATTGCGCCGCCCTGTTTAGGGTTTTGGTTGCATAAACTCAATAGTTTTCATTTTTATGAAAACTATTTTCTTGCGCAATCGGTGGAAAGTGCTGTCAAATGTTCAGCACAATCTGCTGATTTGCGCAAGGTTGTCCAGCGCAAACTGATACTTTGCGCAAGTTGTTCAGCACAATCTGATGACTTGCACAAGTGGATGAGTTGGCGCAGTTGGATACTTTGTGCATGTAGGCTACATCAGCGTAATTTGATGCTATGCATATAGCGCAATCTGACTCTTGCACAATTTGCTGATTTTTGAACAGATTCTTTTGACTTTGCATGTACTGAATTCTGTCTCTTTGTTTGATGCAGTCAACCTCAGGGAAGACCCGAATTATGAAGTCTTTGTAGGGACTTTAGCTGAGCCAGAGTTTAAGGAGGATCTGTCTCATGTGATATTTCCTCAGTATGCTCTGCCATCTTCCCGACAGGCCATCTTAGTAGCACATGACAACGAAACTTTATTGAGTCTGATGAACGGGCAGCCACTGCAATCTGTTGACGCCGTTACTCATAAGAAGCCTCTATTTATGTTCGGTGAGGCTCTTGATAAGAGTTCTCAGCCACGGCCTCGAGTTGAACAAAGACTCTTTCAGAGAGGTGAGAAGAGGATATTGTTACCAGACATTGCCAGGTGCCTCCCTCTATCCCGCTATGCTCATACGAGTTATCCCAGGAGGATGGACTGGGATATTACTCCTCTCCAGCAAGCCAGAACAGGAAATATTTGTGTGAAGAAAGGACCGAATAACAAGGATATGTTCTATAGCTCCTCTGAGTGTCACAACTCCTTGCTCAGAGGATTGAAGCCTGGCTGTATCCCACCGGAGAACTCCTTTCTGTTGCTGCCAGTTAGAACACCGATCTTTGTGAATGAATTTGCGAAGGTCGAAGGAAGATATCCGGATCAGGACATCCGATTGACAGGTCTGGTAAACCCAGATAACAAAAGATGGAACTGCATAACCAATTGGATATTGGTTCAGTTCGAAAAAAAGCTCAAAGAGATTGAGCTGTACCAGGCGGTATACTCTACCGTATATGGATTCCACCCCAACCCTCATCTGTTTCTCGTTTTGGCGGAGAGGTACAATTTTAGGACAGGGACTTTCATGACACCCTGTGGAGAGATTGGACTAGCTCTTCATGAGATGAAGTATATCTCGAGCTTACCAATGGGAGACTTCCCCTATGAAGAATTCGTTCCAACTAATGACGAGTTGGACCGACTTCATCGGGAGAATGTTGAGATGGTGGCCGTTTTCGAAGAACTGCTATGCCACTATAAGATTTGCTCAATGTATTACAAGAGTGGTTCCTCTGGCACTTGCTAATCATCAAAGTGGTTGCCTTATCTCTTCCTTAACCACATCATCGAGAAGAAGACTAAGGATCACGATACGTGCAACCCAACCTTCTTCAAACCACTCAGCCATAGTGAGGTGATAGGATTGATGGAGAAAAACAAAGAAATGGATATCAAGGTTGATGATGAACTTCAACACCCTCCTTTCAAGACAGGAGATTTTATTGAAAGTTTTATGAGAATGGGCTATAGGCCCATGTCAAAGGAAGCCCAGTTGGCGGGTTTTCTCATATATTGGCTCCGACGATTCGTCGTCCCTGGAGCGAGCGCCGTAGATCGCTTCCATCGTGGCGTGCTCTTTGCTGCCGTCCATTTAGTCTTTGGCTATCGGATGGATCTGCTATCAGCGATGACCTACAGAGTGAACGCGGGTCTTCGTCTTTTTGTTGATTCAATGCTAAAGGGAAAAGGAGAGAAATGGAACTTCCCTCGACTGGAGCTTTCCTACACTTATTTGTTCGGATGGTTGCTTCTGCACCATCCTTCATTGATGAACCCCGACATGGGGACGATCAGCGGAAGCTTCTTACGGAGATTCTCAAGGAGCAAATGGATATATACCAGCCTAAGAGATTGCAGACGAGCCCTGAATCTCGGGAAATGGTGGAATTTCTACTATGTTCCCCCTCCAACTGGCTATGAATATATGTCTACAAATCTGGTTGATCTTGGGAGGCAGCCGTTGGGTCGTGCAGCATTTGATTGGCTGAGGACAATTAGGCCGTCACACTTGGTTTATAGATTTGAAGATGAATGTTACTTGGAACTATATCTTCCCAGCCACTTTGCTCGTCAATTCGGCTACGACCAGTTCCACGTGGGTAACGCCATAACGTGCCTGCAAGGACAAGGCTATCTGATTGATGGAGCCCGGGCATGGGCTTATTATAACGCTCGAGATACTAGAACAATGTTCTCGATGCCAACAAAGAGCGATCATGGCCCACGGATGCTGTACACATATTCAATCTTCTACACATCAGCGAACACCTTTGCAGAGAATTTCAGTCTTGCCGATAGCTTCGTGACAGCAACCAGATTGAAGAAAGGAGCAACTGTTGTGGTGGCTCCTGGCAACGAAGAAGAGCGTGAACCGACCGATGCGTCGTTGGAAGCTTCAAGGGAAGCCAACTTCCCAGAAGAAGTCAACGAACCATTGCGCATCTCTTTGAAAGTTGTCAAATCTCCCGCCAAGGAGAGAAAGAGAAGGAGAGAAGAACCTTCTTCTCCAGTCGCGAAGAAGAAACTTGTCATGGAACCATCAGAAAGGGTCACGACCCGATCACAATCTCGGCAGCACGCCGAATCAACTCAAAGAGAAGAGGCGGCGACCCCGACCTCTATCCAAAAGCAAGACAATTTTATAGATGTAGAGAGTCCAGAGAGACCTCTACATAGAAAGAAGTTAGTCCTCCGGAGAAAGAAGGTAGTCACTCCTCGACCTATGTCATTGGTCGTAGCTAGTGCTATTGCCGGAGTTACAATGTCATCTCCTACTCCCGCCCCTGAACCGGAAACTTTCTGCCCTGAAAGAAGGGAGAAGGCTGTAGAAACCATGGAGGAAGCCGTGGGGAAAGAAGATGAAGTTTTGCGATCTCCTTTACCCGCAGTAGAAACCACACAGCTTCCTGCTACACCAGGAACACTCCGTGAAGAAGAAGATCGTTTAATGATTGATGCATTGAATGATTGCGACTTCGGCCTGCAGGATGATGTTGATCCGGCCGCCGCAACTGGCAGCGAAGATGCACCGGAGGACAGTATAAGTAATGAAGATGCATCAACAGAAGCTGTTGATGATACTTTAAATCCAGAAGAGGACGCTAATGTCCATGTATCCCTAAAAGCTGTTGATGACACGCTGAATCCTGAAGAGGATGTTGAGGTGCGTGTGTCTCCAAAAAAGAATACGGGTGAAGAAGTAGCACCTGAAGAAACTACTCCTGCTGCTCCCAAAGGTATTAAATGAGATTATCAACCTTCTTTTCATAGATTAAATAGCTGACATCTACATTTTTATCCATGCAGAACTTGAATCTTCCCCAGTTCCTCCCATATGCACAGATATAGTGCCCATAACGGCTATAGCTAGTGGTAGCCGACCTATTTTGGGCGGTTCTGAGGCAGGTAGTAGCCAGGCAGTAATGTTTGAGGCTACTTCTGCTAGGGTGGAAACTGTACCAGCAGATGACAGACTTGTCGCTGGACCAAGTCATGGTAAAATTGCCTTTTACTTTTGATCTTTTTCGATTAGTTGCAAATGAAACCAAAATGATAAGGTTCATTTGATTTTGCAGAAGAACATCCGGGAGGGGCAGCTAGCTCTACGATGGCTCCTCTATCCAGAGAACCCGCTGTACGTCTATCCCAAGCACCTGATGCTTCGTCGTCAATGGGAGTAGCCGCTACTCCTGGGGCTCTGGCTACTAACCGATTTATCATTAGCTCCTTCACCAATCTTTTCTTTAATTCATTGGGACCCCTAGTAGATAGGGTGATAGAGAAAGAAGATGCTGGTTTCTCTACAGTTAGAGGTCCAACATCTTATCTGATCAATGCCATCCGCAGTCAAGGGGACGAAGCTCAAGCCGTTGTTTTTGAACATGTACTAGACGAGCTGGAGGCATCGATTAGAATATACAAAGAGCTTAATAGGGGGAAGATGGAGCTCTTGGTACAGGTTGAATTCGAGAAGATGTCACAAGAAGTTGCAGTCGCGAAGGTTGATCTCCAAGTTCTCTTGGACACTTTCTCTACTAAGTCTGCTGAGTATAATTCCCAAGTGGAAACAATAGCATCTGTTGCTGAAGAGAATGAGAAGAAAGTTGCCGGGCTACAAGCAGAATCTGCCCGTCTTCAAGAAGAGCTGAGACTTGTTCAGCTTGCTCTGGAGGATGAGGCCACACAACATCGGGCTGCAGTTCAACAACTGAACGCTCTGACTCAGGAAAGAGATGAGTATGTCGCAACTCATCAAGATGAAATTTCTTGCAGAATAGTAACCATGCCATCTTTCGACGATAAGTCTAGGATGGAGGAAGCTAGGAAGCGAGTGATGGACTCTCGTGAGGAGCGGCTGCAATCTTTAAAGCAGCGGATGACTAACTTAATGTCTCCGCTAGCAGAATGAGAAAGACTTTTTGTATCTTCAATTTTTACGATATGTAATTTTGTAATGTCTTTAAATTTTGATCAATAAAAAGACATTTTCTTGGTGGCTCTATTATTTATTGCATATCTTATTCAGATATAAATAATAGCGATAGAAAATATATTCAGAGGTGCAGGACATAATATATTTCTTAATTTTTTTTGAAAATAATTATATTCAATTATATCTGCTCAGAGGTAATGTGGACATGACAGAAAATAATTTATTGAATATCATTATTTCAGTAGACAACTTAATCAAAGATGACAAGTTGCTGATATGAACGAAATGGATGATTCGTCAAAATGTATGAACAAAATGAATCGTCAAGATGAACGGATGAACCGTCAAATAAATTAAATGAACGTGTGAACCGTCTAATAGATAAAATGAACGGGTGGACCATCGGGTGAACCGTCGGATGAATATGATGAACGGGTGAACCGTCAGATGAATATAATAAACGGGTGAACCATCAGATGAATGTAATGAACGGGTGAACCGTCGGATGAATATGATGAACGGGTGAACCGTCAGGTGAATGTGATGAACAGATGAACCGTCGGATGGATGTGATGAACGGACGAGCCGTCAGATGAATGGAATGAACGGGTAAACCGTCAGATAAATTAAATGAACGGATGAACCGTCAGATGAATGTAATGACGGACGAACCGTCAGATGAGTGTGTCGCTTCATTGTCTTACGAATCTCTGTCTATAAATAGAACAGAAAATCAGATAGACTAATCACTTTCACTTTTTAACATAAAGATGTCGTCTGGAGATGCATCCAAGAAGGCTGAGATCGCCTCAAAGGTTGAAGCGGTTACTGAAGAACGTCCAGTCGAGCCGGCCCAGCCAAAGCAGACAGAGGCAGGCGAAGGTTCATCTGCATCCAAGCCGCCAAGGGATATTTTAGACTTCCTTCTTGAACCAGGGAAGACTGAAGAAGAAGAAGCCATGAGGATGGCCGCTTGCAAGTTCCTGGTGGGTTCGGGCAAGAATGTTCTCGGCTCTTTTGCCGACTATGTCTTCGATAAGGACGGCAGTGGCCCGCGTCCCAATTTTAAGAAGGATGATAGTGACCTTCCTTGATATTATGTACTATCATTCATGATGAAATAAAATTAAATTTTATTTATGAACTTGTCTGATGATTACAAGCAATGTCTTTTATACATAATACTTTTTGAGGAACTTGTCATTGATAGGCATCATTGCAACTCGACCATCTAGCTCTGTGAGTTGATAGGTTCCATTTGAGAAGACTTTGTGTCACCCTCACTTTTTCCAGTTAGGGGTAAAATGGTAATTTTCCATTTTATAATATTTTTGGGAATTTTATTTCATGAATATTATTATTTAATTATTATAGGAGTCGGGTTCGAATTTTATCGCATTCCGAGTTAATTCGGGACCCCGATGAATTTCGACTTGAGCTGTAATTAGCCTGTTAGCTAACCATAGCCCACCACACTAAACTTTAGGGTTTAAGAGTTTGGACTAGTCCCCCATGAGTAATTTAGTTTAATTATGATTTTTAATTAATTTTAGCATTTTTCTAAAACCCATTTGGATTTAAATTAACATTAGGCTAGTGTAGGGGCAAACTTGTAAATACAAGTGCCCCTACCATGACCACCATGGCCGGCCACCTATAGGGCCACCTCTCCCTCCACTTCTTTTACTTCTTCACTAAGTTTCTTCTTCTCTCTTCATTTGTTTTTCCAACTCCTTCTTCTTCCTCTTCCAACTCCATTTAGGTATGATTTTAATTCTCATTTTATTACTCATATGCATTTAACCCCTTCACAATAAATGGAGAGGAGAAGATTCTCTTCCATTTGCCCACAAATTTGTAGGTTTTCCCTAGAAAAATAGGTTGATGATTTATTAGGATTTAATCTTTTGAGAGTGGTATATATATATATATATATATATACATACATACATATATATATATATATATATATATATATATATATATATATATATATATATATATATATATATATATAAAAATATATATATATATATATATATATATATATATATATATATATATATATATATATATATATATACATGTGTATTTATGTGTGTGTATTTATGTATGTATTTGTGTGTGTAGAGGAGGGTGATATTGTGTCATGGGGATGATGGTGTTGAGAGAGTGGTGTGTATGTGTTTGTGTTGTGTGAGGATGTGTGTGTGTGTTTATATATATATATATATATATATATATATATATATATATATATATATATATATATATATATATATTTTTTTTTTGTGTTTATATATATATATATATATATATATATATATATATATATATATATATATATATATATATATATATATATATATATATATATATATAGTTATATGAGTGTATATGTATATATATAGATATGAGTGTATTTATATATATACATGGATGTGTGTATATGGATGTGTGTGAGTTATATATATATTTGGAGGGATGGATAGATATCTAGATAGATTATTTATAGATATCTATATATATATATATATATATATATATATATATATATATATATATATATATATATATATATATATATATATATATATATATATATATAGATATATATATATGAAGTGTATATATATAAGGAAGTAGAAGAGGAGATGAAGAAGAAGTAGGGGCAGCCACAGCAGCACAGTAACAGCAGTAATAGCAGCAGCAGCAGCACTTGGCTGCTGCCAGGATTTCCCCCCCCCCCTATTTGGCTTTCAAGCCTACTAAACCCCCCCTCTTCACCTAAGCATATAGGTATATATATAGATATATATATATATATGTATTATATATGGTTGGAATCGTAGAGAAGAGTAGAAGAAGATTATGGAATGAGAAGTTAGAAAAGGATTTGAGGTTGGGAGGAAAGATTGAAAGAAGTTGGAAGAATAGGAAAAATGCTAGAATAGAAAAAAGGGAAAAACCGAGTTAGAGGGCAAAACGGAGCTCGGAGTATCCGATTGAGTTGAAACTTGGCGTGGGGCATGAATACGTGATTTAGATTTTGTGGGTAGGATTCCGGATGGAATTCGGGGTTGTAGGGCGCCCGTATCGCGCCGTATCGGTGCGTATCTTAAAATATTCAAGATTTTGACAACGGGCCGTATCGTGGACCAAATGTCCACGTTACCTAGGTATTTTGGTAGATATTATATGTATAGGCTAGTATCATACTATCCTAGGGAGATCGGATCAAAATATCAAGCGTAGGTAGGCTAACTGGATAGTTGCCGAAGCTAGAATTTTACCCTTTTTAAGGGTAAAATAGGATATTGGCCTACGGCCAAGATATGAGTTTCGAAGTCCAAGATGGACTTGAATATGGGTTGTAGAGGTTGGTAATAGTTAGAAATAGTCGCCTAGACCTAGTTTTGACCCCGGTTGACCACGGTTGACTTTTTGGACCAAAAGTCAACTATGGGTCAACGCTTTACCCAAATTAGTCCCAATTTCCATTAGACTTGTGTAGTTGACCAAAAGTCAACTATTAGTCACCATTGACCTAGGGTTGACCAGGGTTGACCTAGAGTTGACCAGAGTTGACCAGTTGACCAAAAGTCAACTGTAGGCCAACTCTTGACCCCGTTTGACTTTCTTCGACTTGTTTTGACCCGTGATGCCTGGTATGACCTAGGATTGACTTGGTTAGGCTTAGATTGACTTGATATAACTTGATTTGACCTAGATTGACTTGACAGGACTTAGTGTGACTCAATGAGACCTAGTTTGACCTAGATTGCATATCATTTACTGTAAATCATTCCTAAACTTGTTTAGACCTAAATTAACTTACAGTATCTCATATTTAGGTCTTCTGATACCGCTCTGAGCATTGATATACCATACAGCTCAGGACAGCAGGCGAGTACATTCACTGATAGTTTTCATTGTCTTGATATCTGCTATATCCGATTCAGTTGTAGTGTCTTACTTGATTCCTGACACGATGGTTCACGGACTAGTATATATCGGATCCTGTCATGAGATATTGTTCCTGGGTTACTTGGTATATTGGTACATGACTCGACTTGTTACTTGTACTTGTATAGACATGGACTTGGAAGTGGGCTGATCACCTGCTTTTGAATCCCGTGTCATGACGTATTATGTCCGGATCCTTTATACTATTCGGGGATGGAGAATTATTAGTGGTTGTGTGATCAAATTCCCACATTGTTCTACTGTATACATTGTTCATAGCTATACCCTCGCCTCACGACGGGTAAAGCCTGACCCTACATCGTTCATAGCTTTCCATGGTGACCGGCCTTACCGTTCTATTGTACTCATTGTTCGTAGCCGGTCGGATGGAAAGCCTGATCATGTTTCCCAAGCCGATCACATAATGCTCTAATAATTCAAATCACATTTTATATTTACTTTATCTTATCGTATATTCTGCTCTGTTCTACATTCAGTATTTTCTTACCATGCCATGATATACAGTTACTCACATGCTCTACTTGCCTTTACATTATACCTTGATTGGAGACTAAGTTCTGCTCGGAAGAAGAGTTACAACCCCGGTCCTTGTTTGATTTAAGGGTTGTAACTCGGCTTCCGAACGGTTCCCAAGTTTTCATATATCTTTGTCTTGTAGTTCATTATACTGTCTCTTATAGAATTTGTCAATTCACATGGAACTGCTGTTAGTGTTTGTACTTGCTCATTTTCCTGACAGGATACCGTTATGATATATTACAAATGACTCTGAGGCGGACTGCTCGACCTATTATGGGCTCGAGTCAGATGGAGTAGCCTTAGATCGTGGCCTTATAGTAGAGCCACTAGATTTTGTACTTCCAGAGTAGTGTAGGTTAGCTAGGTTTGACTGGACTGCGATCCAGCTAGCTTATCAGACTGTAGTTCTATATTCTATTTTGATACCCTGTGATGTATATATCTGGGCTTGTATTGGACTCTGCACTTATTTACTCTTTCATCTATCATATGTCTTTTCTCTGAGCTATCTACCTTAGTTTTATTCTGTGATTGAGACTGTATTGTTGTGTCACCTCCATTCGGAGACTATATACTGTACAGGTACATTTTAACTGTTAGTCGTAGGCATTTACAGACCCTATATACAGCGTTCTACCGCCGATACTGCGGCGTAGGCTGGACGTAACCACGTGCTCGTGCCCCTCTTCAGGGTGCGGGTCGTGACACATTTTTGTGGTAGCCCACGCAGGACCGGTGTCACAATTAGTGCGATCTCGTAATGGTGCTTGACTTAGAGTACTAATTACGAGCCTGCGATTAGGACGTAGGACCTAGGATATGATAGGAGTTTCTCAATCACACCTTGGAAAATTTTTCGATCTTTGATTATCATGATTACTCCCCTTGTATTAAATTAACTGTCCTTCTTTGATAATCTACTCATGTGCCATATTGATCTCTTTGTTTCAATTCGTCTCCAGGATGACGAAGACGCACCCGCAGGCCACTGGATCGAGTAGTTTGCCTGAGAGATCTGATCAGGCAGAGGAGGAGGTTCACGAGACTGCCCCCAGTGATTCTACTATTCTGGAGACCCAGGCAGTTGCACAGGGAGGTCTACCACCTCCACCCCAGAGGGTTACGGCCGTTGTTTCGGAGATACTGCCGCCATCACCACCGGTACCGACGGATACGCATCATATGTTCCTTCTCCTTCAGCAGATGATGGAGACACAGCGGGCCCAGGCAGAGGCATCGCAGCGCCAGTCGGAGGCGTCACACCGACAGATCGAGATGCTGAGGCAGAGTATGGAGAACTCGCATCAGCTTGCCCTAGCAGCAGTAGAGAGAGTGGCACCGGGTACGGTACAGGGCCCTACTGGCCAGCAGCCGTACCAGCAGCAGTCCCGGGGACAATATTGGACTTCAGAAAGATGAGCTCCAGGGACTTCACAGGCACGGAGGGCATCCTCTATGCAGACGACTGGCTAGAGGATGTACAGCGGAGCATGGAGCTGGCAGAGCTTCCTAGAGCGCTTTGGGTTTCGGCCGCAGCCAGTCGATTCTTCGATATTGTGCTGACATGGTACCGCACGGATCCTCGTGTGTCGGTGAGAGGGCTAACTTGGGAGAACTTTCGGAGGCTCTTCAAGGAGAAGTTCTTCCCGGACGTGGCTCTTACAGCATTGGAGGGCCAGTTCGTGGGTCTAGTGCAGGAAAACTCGTCGGTGAACGAGTATGCAGCTGAGTTCTTCCGCCTTAGCAGGTTTGCTCCCGATATGATCCAGGATGAGGGGCAGAAGGCTCGTAAGTTCCGCAGGGGACTTATTCATGCAGTGCGCACCCGCACCTCAGGTCGCCGTGACGCGACGTTCGATCAGATATTGATGGACGCGCAGATCGCAGAGGAGGACTTCGGCCTCAAGCCGAAGAGGAGCGGAGATACCATGGGGGCGAGTTCCAGTGCGGGACCGGCCAAGTGCCCCCACATTCAGCAGCAGCAGCAGAGGCCGTTTCAGCAGCAGCCTCTGTTGCAGATTCAGCAGGCACCAGCGCGTGCCCAGCAGCACCAGGGACAGGGCCAGAGGCAGGCCATCCAGTGTGCCGTCTGCAAGAAGATGGGGCACACCCGAGAGGATTGTAGGATGAAGCAGGGAGTTTATTTATTCTGTGGAGCTCCAGACCACCAGGTGAAGAACTGTGCTGCCCGTGCAGCCAGATAGGCAGGCCAGGAC
Organism: Iris pallida; assembly: GCA_029216955.1. Lineage (NCBI taxonomy): Eukaryota > Viridiplantae > Streptophyta > Magnoliopsida > Asparagales > Iridaceae > Iris > Iris pallida. The sequence goes on along the minus strand of JANAVB010016999.1, from coordinate 5,429,963 downwards.
GGAGTGCAGCAGGCTAGAGGAGGCCAGCAAGGGCGTGCTTTCGCCATGACAGTTGAGCCCACTCAGGCAGTAGCAGAGCAGATAGCAGGTTCCAATCTTTCGATCTCCTTTCCGCATTTGCCTTCTTATAAACTGTCTTGAAATTCGATTCTATCTGTTCTTTTGATCGTTGGATGAAAATTGTTCTTGAGATGTGATTTTCTTCTGAGATAAGTCGTATGGGCTAGGTCGCCTCGATTATGAGATTTTAGAATACTCTAGGGTCATGCTAGCAGGCATAGTGAGGACATATAGTCGGATTATGGTCGTATTTCTTGGGTGTGGAAATTTAAGGTTTTCGCTGCCAAGCTAGCGGCAATGCGAAAATTTTAAATACCATAATTCTAGAGGTATGTACCTTAGTCGAGGATTCTGTGATTATCGTAGCCTTGCTCACTGGCATGACGGAGATTCTGAGTATCATGATGATTGGACAGACGCATACGATTATCGAACTGCATAATTTTTCTGTGTTTACTTTATTTTAATTTTTGGAGGATGAATTCTTTTAAGGTGGATAGACTTATAGCACCCAGTTTCTATTTGAGAGTAATTTTAAATTTTATAATTTTAGTCATTTATTTCATGCTTGATTTTTGAGATTTTAATTATTTAAATTTTAAGCCATGACTTGTGATTTTGATAATTTACTATTGTTTGATTTCAATTTCGAGGACGAAATTTTTTTAAGGTGGATAGACTTGTCACCCTCACTTTTTCCAGTTAGGGGTAAAATGGTAATTTTCCATTTTATAATATTTTTGGGAATTTTATTTCATGAATATTATTATTTAATTATTATAGGAGTCGGGTTCGAATTTCATCGCATTCCGAGTTAATTCGGGACCCCGGTGAATTTCGACTTGAGCTGTAATTAGCCTGTTAGCTAACCATGGCCCACCACACTAAACTTTAGGGTTTAAGAGTTTGGACTAGTCCTCCATGAGTAATTTAGTTTAATTATGATTTTTAATTAATTTTAGCATTTTTCTAAAACCCATTTGGATTTAAATTAACATTAGGCTAGTGTAGGGGCAAACTTGTAAATACAAGTGCCCCTACCATGACCACCATGGCCGGCCACCTATAGGGCCACCTCCCCCTCCACTTCTTTTACTTCTTCACTAAGTTTCTTCTTCTCTCTTCATTTCTTTTTCCAACTCCTTCTTCTTCCTCTTCCAACTCCATTTAGGTGTGATTTTAATTCTCATTTTATTACTCATATGCATTTAACCCCTTCACAATAAATGGAGAGGAGAAGATTCTCTTCCATTTGCCCACAAATTTGTAGGTTTTCCCTAGAAAAATAGGTTGATAATTTATTAGGATTTAATCTTTTGAGAGTGGTATATATACATATATATATATATATATATATATATATATATATATATATATATATATATATATATATATATGTGTGTGTATTTATGTGTGTGTATTTATATATGTATTTGTGTGTATGTAGAGGAGGGTGATATTGTGTCATGGGGATGATGGTGTTGAGAGAGTGGTGTGTGTGTGTTTGTGTTGTGTGAGGATGTGTGTGTGTGTTTATATATATATATATATATATATATATATATATATATATATATATATATATATATATATATATATATATATATATATATATATATATATATATATATATATATATTTTAACTATATATATATATATATATAGTTAAAATATATATATATATATATAGTTAAAATATATATATATATATATATATATATATATATATATATATATATATATATATATATATATATATATATATATATATATATATATATATATATAGTTATATGAGTGTATATGTATATATATATAGATATGAGTGTATTTATATATATACATGGATGTGTGTATATGGATGTGTGTGAGTTATATATATATTTGGAGGGATGGATAGATATCTAGATAGATTATTTATAGATATCTAGTTATATATATATATATATATATATATATATATATATATATATATATATATATATATATATATATATATATATATATATATATATATATATATATATATATATATATGAAGTGTATATATATAGGGAAGTAGAAGAGGAGATGAAGAAGAAGTAGGGGCAGCCACAGCAGCACAGTAACAGCAGTAATAGCAGCAGCAGCAGCACTTGGCTGCTGCCAGGATTCCCCCCCCCTATTTGGCTTTCAAGCCTACTAACCCCCCCTCTTCACCTAAGCATATAGGTATATATATATAGATATATATATATATGTATTATATATGGTTGGAATCGTAGAGAAGAGTAGAAGAAGATTATGGAATGAGAAGTTAGAAAAGGATTTGAGGTTGGGAGGAAAGATTGAAAGAAGTTGGAAGAATAGGAAAAAGGCTAGAATAGAAAAAAGGGAAAAACCGAGTTAGAGGGCGAAACGGAGCTCGGAGTATCCGATTGAGTTGAAACTTGGCATGGGGCATGAATACGTGATTTAGATTTTGCGGGTAGGCTTTCGGGTGGAATTCGGGGTTGTAGGGCGCCCGTATCGCGCCGTATCGGTGCGTATCTTGAAATATTCAAGATTTTGACAACGGGCCGTATCGTGGACCAAATGTCCACGTTACCTAGGTATTTTGGTAGATATTATATATATAGACTAGTATCATACTACCCTAGGGAGATCGGGTCAAAATATCAAGCGTAGGTAGGCTAACTGGATAGTTGCCGAAGCTAGAATTTTACCCTTTTTAAGGGTAAAATAGGATATTGGCCTACGGCCAAGATATGAGTTTCGAAGTCCAAGATGGACTTGGATATGGGTTGTAGAGGTTGGTAATAGTTAGAAATAGTCGCCTAGACCTAGTCTTGACCCCGGTTGACCACGGTTGACTTTTTGGACCAAAAGTCAACTATGGGTCAACGCTTTACCCAAATTAGTCCCAATTTCCATTAGACTTGTGTAGTTGACCAAAAGTCAACTATTAGTCACCATTGACCTAGGGTTGACCAGGGTTGACCTAGAGTTGACCAGAGTTGACCAGAGTTGACCAGTTGACCAAAAGTCAACTGTAGGCCAACTCTTGACCCCGTTTGACTTTCTTCGACTTGTTTTGACCCGTGATGCCTGGTATGACCTAGGATTGACTTGGTTAGGCTTAGATTGACTTGATATAACTTAATTTGACCTAGATTGACTTGACAGGACTTAGTGTGACTCAATGAGACCTAGTTTGACCTAGATTGCATATCATTCACTGTAAATCATTCCTAAACTTGTTTAGACCTAAATTAACTTACAGTATCTTATATTTAGGTCTTCTGATACCGCTCTGAGCATTGATATACCATACAGCTCAGGACAGCAGGCGAGTACATTCACTGATAGTTTTCATTGTCTTGATATCTGCTATATCCGATTCAGTTGTAGTGTCTTACTTGATTCCTGACACGATGGTTCACGGACTAGTATATATCGGATCCTGTCATGAGATGTTGTTCCCGGGTTACTTGGTATATTGGTACATGACTCGACTTGTTACTTGTACTTGTATAGACATGGACTTGGGAGTGGGCTGATCACCTGCTTTTGAATCCCTTGTCATGACGTGTTATGTCCGGATCCTTTATACTATTCGGGGATGGGGAATTATTAGTGGTTGTGTGATCAAATTTCCATATTGTTCTACTGTATACATTGTTCATAGCTATACCCTCGCCTCACGACGGGTAAAGCCTGACCCTACATCGTTCATAGCTTTCCATGGTGACCGGCCTTACCGTTCTATTGTACTCATTGTTCATAGCCGGTCGGATGGAAAGCCTGATCATGTTTCCTAAGCCGATCACATAACGCTCTAATAATTCAAATCACATTTTATATTTACTTTATCTTATCGTATATCCTGCTCTGTTCTACATTCAGTATTTTCTCACCATGTCATGATATACAGTTACTCACATGCTCTACTTGCCTTTACATTATACCTTGATTGGAGACTAAGTTCTGCTCGGGAGAAGAGTTACAACCCCGGTCCTTGTTTGGTTTAAGGGTTGTAACTCGGCTTCCGAACGGTTCCCAAGTTTTCATATATCTTTGTCTTGTAGTTCATTATACTGTCTCTTATAGAATTTATCAATTCACATGGAACTGCTGTTAGTGTTTGTACTTGCTCATTTTCCTGACAGGATACCGTTATGATATATTACAGATGACTCTAAGGTGGACTACTCGACCTATTATGGGCTCGAGTCAGATGGAGTAGCCTTAGATCGTGGCCTTATAGTAGAGCCACTAGATTTTGTACTTCCAGAGTAGTGTAGGTTAGCTAGGTTTGACTGGACTGCGATCCAGCTAGCTTATCAGACTGTAGTTCTATATTCTATTTTGATACCCTGTGATGTATATATCTGGGCTTGTATTGGACTCTGCACTTATTTACTCTTTCATCTATCATATGTCTTTCCTCTGAGCTATCTACCTTAGTTTTATTCTGTGATTGAGACTGTATTGTTATGTCACCTCCATTCGGAGACTATATACTGTACAGGTACATTTTAACTATTAGTCGTAGGCATTTACAGACCCTATATACAGCGTTCTACCGCCGATACTGCGGCGTAGGCTGGACGTAACCACGTGCTCGTGCCCCTCTTCAGGGTGCGGGTCGTGACACTTTGCTCACGATATAAGGCCCTTCCCACTTCGCATCGAACTTGCCCTTGCTCATGTGAGTCATAGTCATAGGACGTCTGACGGTTAGAATGAGCTCTCCTTTCTGAAAGGTTCTGACTTTAACTTTGCGATTGAAAATCTTCGAGATGCGGGCTTGGTATAACTCAATATGCTGTTGAGCCATTAACCGCTTCTCATCGAGCGCTTCTAATTCTTGGAGTCGAAGAAGGTCGTTGTTCTCTGTAGTGAGTTCATTGATGATAGCAATCCTCAAAGACGGAATTTGAAGTTCCAAGGGTAGAACTGCTTCACAGCCGTACACCAAAGAGAAGGGTGTACAGCCTGTAGGGTTGCGGACCGTAGTACGGTAGGCCCAAAGACATTCTCCAAGCTTTTTACTCCAGTTTCGTTTGTTAGTAGACACAAACTTTTTGAGGAGCTTGATGATAGTCTTGTTGAAAGCTTCAGCTAAGCCATTAGCAGCAGGATTGTAGGCTGTCGAAGCGACATTATCAATCCGATGATCATCGCAGAACCTTGTGAATTTTTGGCTGATGAACTGAGGTCCGTTGTCATGGATGATTCGTCGAGGTACACCAAATCTATAGATGACATGGTATTTGACGAAGTTGATGACACTGCTGGTCTTGACTTCAGTCAATGGTATAGCTTCAGCCCATTTGGAGAAGTAGTCGGTTATTGCCAGTATGAACCGATGTCCCCTAGAAGAAGGAGGATTGATGGGACCTATAATGTCCATGCCCCAGGCTTCAAAAGGCCAGGAAGCAGCAGTTGGATGAAGGAATTTCGACGGTTGATGAATGAAATCTGCGTGGATTTGACAAGCTCGACATTTCCTTGCATATTCAATGGCATCAGATACCATAGAGGGCCAATAGTAACCCATGCGTCGGATACGATCCTGTAGCTTAGGACCGGGTTGATGTGCTCCGCAGACACCGTCGTGAGCTTCACACAATACTTGCTTCGCTTCATCACCAGCAAGACAGCGCAAGAGTAAGCCGTCATAAGTTCGCCGGTAAAGAGTTTTGGTGGTCTGATTGTAGTAGAATCGCAGAGGCCGCTGACGAATACTCGTAGCTTCCTTGGGATCTTCAGGGAGTATGTCATAAACTACGAAGTCGATGAAGGGAGTTCTCCAATCTTCATTGATAACATTGGTTTCAGTAAGATTACTGAACTCAATATTACGATTGTTTTTGATGCAGAACAATTCCCGATTAGAAATAACCACCACTTGCTATCTTTTGATAGGGATGGCTAAGACTGCTGCAAGATTAGCCAAAGCATCGGCTTCAGTATTGCAAGCTCGTCGAACATATTCGATGAAGAAGGCTTTGAATGATGTAGCCATGCTGATTGTCGCTTCATAGTAAGGCACTAGATCTTGATGGCAAACTTCATAGGTTCCTCTAACCTGGTTAACAACCAGCTTGGAGTCACCATAGACTTCAAGATACTCAACGTCCAGTTGTTTAGCTAACTGAAGACCGATGAGTAGAGCATTGTATTCTGCTACGTTGTTGGAGCAAGGTTCATCTAGGGAGTAGGCTCTTTGAATAGCTGACCCGTCTGGAGAAACAAGGACAACTCCAACTCCTGCGACAATGGCACCATTGGGTCCAATCCTGGATGCACCATCAAAGAATAGACGCCAAGTAGGAAATTCTTCAGAGATCATATTTGATTCCAATATCTCGTCTGGAATTTCATCATAGTGTTTGGATATCTCTGGAACAAGATGAGCTGCTAAGAAGTCCTCCAGTGCTTGACCTTTGACAGACTTTTGTGGAACATATACCATGTCATATTGGGCTAGCAGAATGGCCCATGTAGCCAGCCAAGAATTGAGTATGCTAGGCTTCTTCATCAGTACCCGAAGAGGGTTAACTCGGGATATGACATGAATAGTTTGGCCAATGATGTAATGCCGAGTCTTTTGAACAGCAAACATAAGAGCTAGGCATTCTTTTTTGACTGGACTATAACGGTGTTCGGCACCAATCATAGTACGACTGAGATAGTAGATGGCTTGTTCATGACCTTCTTTGTTCTTTTGGGCAAGTAAAGCACCCAATGAATGATCCATAGCACGGACATACATTAAGAATGGTATGCCTGAGATCGGCGGCACCAAGATTGATGGGTTCATGAGATATCGCTTTATGTCGGCGAATGCTCGTTGACATTCTTCGGTCCAAATGAAAGATATACCCTTCTTCATTAGTTGAGTAAATGGTCTGCAGCGTCCAGACAGATTCAAAATGAACCTCCTGATGTACGCAAGTCGACCTTGGAATCCTCGTAGCTCTTTTAGGTTGCGTGGAGGACGCATCTCTTGAATGGCTTTGATTTTCTCGGGATCCACGTGTATACCCTTAGAGGTAATGACGAAGCCGAGAAATTTGCCACTAGAGATACCCAAGAATGACTTGGTGGGATTCATTTTGAGTTGATGTTAGCGCATGAGGTTGAAGATAGTTCTCAAGTCTTGGATGTGATCTTTCTTTAGACGACTATTGACAGCAATATCGTCGATGTAGCATTCGACAGTCTTGTGCAGATGATCTCGAAAGATGGTACTCATGGCTCGTTGGTAAGTTGCACCAGCATTCTTGAGACCAAATGGCATTACAGTATAGCAGTAGACTCCGCGAGGAGTGCAGAAAGAAGTATGTTTTTCATCTTCAGGATTCATCCGAATCTGATTGTATCCGGAGAATCCGTCCATGAAAGATATTCGTTCGAACCCACAAGTATTGTCGATCATGACATCTGTAATAGGGAGAGGAAACTCGTCTTTTGGACAAGCTTGATTAAGATCCCGGAAGTCGATGCAAACTCGAACTTTGCCAGTTTTCTTCAAGACTGGAACAACATTAGCTACCCAATCTGGATGTTGTTCTTCTCGAATAAAGCCACAAGCTATGAGCTTTTTGACTTCATCATCGATTGTGTCCATCATTTCTGGCTTGAATCGCCGTTGTTACTGTTTGACCGGTTTTGCATTTGGCAGGATGTTCAATTTGTGAGTAGCAACTTTGGGATCTAGACCTGGCATATCTTCATAGCTCCAAGCAAAGACATCAATGTATTCTTGAATAAGAAGAATTAATTCTTGCTTATCTGCCTCTGGAAGGTTCTTGCTGATGAATATTAGACGAGGTGACCCGCTCTCTCCTACATCAATTTGAACTAATTGATCTTCGGTAGGAGGTTCTCGTTGTTCGAATCGGAGTTCCCATTGGGTATCCATTCGTTGAGCCCAAGGATCTGTTTCGGGATTTTCTTTAACATTCTCGTCATAGCCTTCTGGAAGTTCAACGGAGACCATGTTAGATGATACGATCAATCGATGAATTTGACCGATGCTGGTATCAGAATCCTATAATCTGGAATCAGAAGAGTTAGAGCGCTCTTCGCTATCAGATTCAGAGCCTGCTGGGGATAATACCGGAGGTGAAGTATATCCGAGACCTCTTTTGGTCCTGCTATAGTACATCTCTGACTTTCCTTTCGGAACAGCCGTACGGATAGGAGTTCTTCTACCCTTACCGTAGTTGAGGCCATTCTTGAAGTCATAACCCGTCTTTCGGATGATATCTTTTGATTGTTGACTGTAACGACAAAGTTAAAGATGCCCCGTGTCGTTACTTTTGCTATCATCCGTATAGCTGAATTGTTATTCGGGTCCTTTACTAAAAAGTATTGGACTCTCGCCTTTCTTTCGAGAAGGGACAACAAAGTATGAATCATCTGGGTGTTCGAGTAAGACTTCTGTTTGAAGAGACTGTACAACTCCCATTGTAAATGACTGAAAGCTGTCTAACATATCCAAATAGCACTTAGCATGATAAATGATATCAGTATACTGTAAAGTAGATGCTTTTTATTGATTTGTACATCTGTATTTACAGCAGGACCTTTAGCCTTAGCAGGCTTGGTCAGATTGATTACAAGAGGGGGAGAAGAAGAACGTGGAGGAGGATTGGCCTTGTTACGACGGAGGTCGATAACAAGCGGCTCGGAGGAGGTGAACTCCCTTTTATCCTTGTTATGAGATAAATCAATAACAAGTGGCTCAGAAGAGGTGAGCTGCCTTTTTTCCTTGTTACGACGTAAGTCAATAACAAGTGGCTCAGAAGAAGTGAGCTCCCTTTGATCCTGACCATCATCAGTTGGCTGCTTCTGGACTGGCTAGTGAATAGCCAGTAGTTTGGAGGATTGGGGACGAGAAACACGCCCTTTGACAGGTATGATGAGAGTGTCATTGGGCACTGCTTCTTGTTCTTCTTCAGTGTCAAGAGACAATACTACTTTCATAAACTCATCCTTGTACATACGAGCATCGTTGCAGTATGCTTCGACACCTTTGAAAGGATAGAGATCATCAACCTCCTTTTGAACCTCTCCATTGTCATCGACATATTTGAAACATTGATGGAGAGTCGAAGGAACAATGTTATGTTCATGCATGAATGGTCTCCCTAACAGAGCATTGTAAGAACAACCATGGTTATCAATGATGTAGAAGGTCACCTTTGTGCGGAGATTGCCTATTTAGAGTTTTAGGCGAATCTTGCCCAGAGGCTCGCTCCTTCCCTGGTTGAACCCAAGGATGGTGGTGATTGTACTGGAAAGACTATGCACTGGGATCTTCAATGTATCTAACATTGTCTTCGACATGATGCTGAGAGCAGACCCTGGATCTATCAGAATACGATCGACTTTCATCGAGTCGACATATCCTGTATAGTATAGAGGTCGGTCGTGCCTATTGTCTTCCATCACCATGTCATCCTGTGTGAAGGTAATGTTTGGAATTAACTCCAACACACTATGACAATGGAGACAAGAGACTGGCTCTTCTTTCGACTTCTTCAGAAGGGCTAGACAGGTTTCTTCCTGCATTAAAGCTTCACTCAGAGTTTCTCGAGTCTCTTTGGAGAGGCGCAAAAGCTCAAAAATTGACAGCCGGGCCGGTGTATTGGCTAGTTGAGCCAAGATATCAAAGTTGTAAGGCTTTTCAAGTCCAGAAGGAGATGACTTCTTCAAAGGTTTGTCGAAGCGGACTTGTTGTTTGCCTTTGTCGGCTACCGTCGACTTGGGAGGAGTGGGTTCTACAACCGGTAAGGAGGCAGCAGGAATATCCTCAGTAGAAGCAGGTTGCACTGGAGCAGGTTCAGAAGAAGAAGTAGGATTCCCCTGAGCTTCGAGATAATCCTTTAAATAGGCTTTCCCTGATCTGGTGTCCAGCAGGATTTCCTCGTCAACTATGGGGTCAAAAGACACCATATTGCAGATTTTTATTTTGTCCTTGGAGCGGTCTTTCTTCTTGGAGGAGGAAGAGGGAAGTTCGAACTCCGAAGCAAGATCAGGGTGAATCCACATAATCTCACCATTGTCAAGAGACAAGGGGACGAGACCTTTACTTCGTGGAGGAGGGAGATTCTCGATCTCAAGAGTAGCTTTGGGGATAGGGATGACACCATGCTGTACCATCTGTGGAGGGAAGTCACCGAATTAAACTGAGACCATGTTCGCTGTAACAGTCTTCTTGTCTTGCTGCAGAGTGACAACACCGGCGTTGACTAGCTCCTGAATTTTGCCTTTGAGCACGTAACATGCTCGAGTGGGATGTCCAATGAACCTGTGATAGACACAGTACTTAGGATGATCAGTTTTGCCGACCTCATCAGGCTTCTTCGGGTCTGGGAGCTGGAGCTTATTGCTTTTTATCAGGCAATCAAAGATGCTCACGGTGTCATTCTCTTCAAAGGAATATTCTACTTTCGGACGAGGTTCCCTTGGTGGAGGTACAGAAGGCGTAGAAGTGGACGTAAGTGGAGCTACGTTGACCGCCAGAGATTTTTTGTTCTTCAAGTTGATATTCAAAGTTTCTTTTCCCTTGCGGTTGTTCTGGCGATTACCACCACCCGATGTCTGGTGTTCATCCCGGTCGGGATTAGACATGTGTACCCTTAGCTGCTTGAATTTGTCAGCACTAACTTCAGCTGCTTTAGCGTTGACAATGAAGGATGGCCAATCTTGGAACTGAGTTGACCCCGTCCACATGCTGATGATAGGCAAAAGATTTGCCTTGAAGGTGTCGATAGTCACAGCGGCCGGAGTTCCAGGAGGCATTTTTAAAGCTTCTCGGCAGAACCTTTCAATGAAACTCTCAGCAGTTTTATTATACCTTTATTTGATTTTATTAAGGGCTGACATGGTCATGTCATTGATCCCCTCATAGAATCATTCCAAGAAGATTTGTTTTAGACCCGAGAAGGAAGTGATACAGCCATCGGGCAAACTTCTGTACCAATCGTATGCCATACCGGCTAAACAGCCGACGAATATCCTGGTAAGAAGAGCGTCATTTAGCTGAAGTTGGACAGTCATTACCTCAAAGTGGTTAATGAACTGACTGGGAGAAGTGCTGCCATCAAACAGAGAGATTGTTAGAATCTTGTACTTTAAAGGAAATGGGACTTCCTTCCATTCAACTGGGTAAGGTTGCTTGATCCCTAACCTCTGTAAGTTGTCCTTCTCTTTGAAGGCCTCGAACTGAGTGTGCAGGATTTTGACAGCTTCATTAGCATCCTCCACTGATGTAGAAGGAGCAGGCTGAATCAGAGAGTTAGGGGGAGGAACAGCGTGGTAAGCACTACCCCTAGCACCTGACTGACTGGGTGTAGGTTGAATCTGTACAGGAGGTAGTTGAGGAGATGCTACCCCCAGCCCTGCATTGACAGGCATCGACGATGCTATGATTTCAGGATTTGCAGTAGGTACGGTCGGTGGTACTGTATGTTGGGCCACAATGATAGAATACATACTTGCAACCATTTCGGCCATGGTCTTCAACTTGTCTTATAGTATAGCTATTTGCTGTTCTTGACTAGCCGAACTAGAAGCATTTGGGTCTTCAGTGACAACATAAGCTGTCACTTCTCTAGGCACAGTAGAGGACACTGTCTGTTCCAAACTTTCGCTGTATGCATCATAGTCGGAGAAAGAATCATCTCCTGAGTGAGAAAGAGGAAGATGACCGGAAGGATCTTGAAGATTCCTTTGACCGATTGTGTCTCGGCTTCGGGATCGGGTATATTGGAATACTCCTTCAGAAGATTCTTGCAGTAGATCCAAATACCGCTGGCTTGGCTTGCGAGGCTTGCCGTGCTTGGAGCACTTTCTACACCCAGTGTCTCTGGAAGTCATGTTGACAGAAGCGTACAATACTTCGTCTTCGTCTTCTGACATAGGTTCAGAGTTTGTAAAGTTCAGACGATCGAAGACAGATCATTTTGTTGTCTGACAACAACACTTGATGACAACCTTGTGATTACAATGGTGTCCAAGTGGTTGTACTGGAGGTGTTGAGATGTTATCCCATTTTTGTTTGAGGTGCTCTCGGAGATCAGGAACGATGACAGGACGAGAAGAAGTTCGAGGGATATGTTCTTTGACAATATTCGGAACATGGTTCCGGTTCTTCAAATATTTTGTCCCTTGAGTGTACAGGGAAGTACTCACTTCATTAGCATAGGTGTCAGGATTTTTGATCCTGGAAGTTTGCCTCTGATACTGGTTGGTCTTCGGCATTGGCTGTTTGCATTTCACCGAAGTTGGCCTATTGAGATAAGTTCTTAGATCAGCAAATTCACCCCGAGGGGTTTCTGTCTGCGATACCAGCAATTTTCCCTGTTTTGAACGGGATATCCTGAGAGTTAGAAGATCTTGGAATTCTGCTACCAGAGTAGGCAGTATACCTCTTTGATCAGTACACCTCCTGTCGGAGAGAGTTCTTTGATCAGTATACCTCTTTGACCTTTACAACCAGCATCTTCTGCGTCTTTCCGATAGACGCAACGTCACATTGAGTTGTCACTTCCTCGTCGGAGGAGAAAGTCGTCCCCAGCAGAGTCATTATTTTGTTTACAAAAACAAAAGTTGATCTTTATTTCACAAACTTTGTAAGAAGATTACAAAAATTCTGGGAAAGTACAACTATAGAAATCTGATCTGAATGACGATCGCTTTATCCCTTGGACGATGTGAACTTTGAAGACGGTAGCCTCTGAAGAATGCAGCAGCACTTTGGCAAGAACTCCTGATCTCTGGTGATGACTCTCTGTGTGTGTCTGATAATGAAGACTTGAAACTCTATTTATAGAGGTCTGGAAATAACTAACTTTCAGTTATTCTGACTTACGCAGGATGGATTGTGCAGACATTGGATTGCACAAGCAACGAACTGCGCAGGCAGTTACTCGATCGTGGACCATCTGTATGTGACGCGTGGCATTATTTGATTGAAATGCGCTTGGTCATGTACAGACGGTTGCCACATGGTGAGCAATTGATGGCATGTAGGCCACGTGTAAATTGTCAGTTGTCTTGATGGAGTGTGCCACATGAACTGTGCTGGCTTCAGATTGCGCTATATTAAATTGCGCTGTAGAGAGTCTGGCAGATGATGCTGCATGTACAGCTGTCCTCGAGCGCTGTGTTGCACGATAAACGAACAGTTTCCTCGTTTTTTGGGCTGTCAGCTGTCAGAAGATCTGATTCTCTGTCAGATAATGATGACGAGGCCACGTCAGCTTGCGCACGTGGATGAGTGCGCAGTTCAGCCTGCACAGTTAAGGTGTTGCGCAATCTGTCTCCTGCGCAGTTCAATTGAAGAGTGCACAATTTGATTTTCATGACTTCTTTGATGGGTGCAACTTGATTTTTAGGACCTACAAGGTAATGTTTGGAATTAACTCCAACACACTGTGACAATAGAGGCAAGAGACAGGCTCTGTTTTTGGCTTCTTCAGAAGGGATAGACAGGTTTTCGCCTGCATGAGAGCTTCACTCAGAGTTTCTCGAGTTTCTTTGGAGAGACGCAAGAGCTCGAAGATTGATAGCCTAGCCGGTGTATTAGCTAGTTGGGCAAAAATATCAAAGTTGTATGGCTTCTCAAGTCTAGAAGGAGATGACTTCTTCAAAGGTTTGTCGAAGCGGACTTGTTGTTTGCCTTTGTCGGCTGCTGTCGGCTTAGGGGGAATGGATTCTACAACCGGTGAGGACACAGCAGGGATGCCCTCAGTAAAAGCAGTTGTACCGGAGCAGACTCAGAAGAAGAAGCAGGATTTTCTTAAGTCTCGGGAAGTTCCCATATATAGGCTTTCCCTGATCTGGTGCCCAACAGGATTTCCTCTTCAACTATGGGGTCAAAAGGCACCATATTGTAGATCTTTGTTTTGCCCTTGGAGCGATCTTTTTGCTTAGAAGGAGACTCGAAGTCAGAAACAAGATCAGGATGAATCCACATAATCTCGCCATTATCAAGAGATAAGGGGACGAGACCTTCACTCCGTGGAGGAGGAAGATTCTCGATCTCAAGAGTGGCCTTGGGGATAGGGATGACACCATATTGTACCATCTGTGGAGGGAAATTACCGAACTGTACTGAGACCATGTTTGCGGTAACAGTCTTCTCATCTTGTTGAAGAGTGACAACACCAGCATTGACTAACTCGTGAATTTTGCCTTTGAGCGCGTAACATGCTCGAGTGGGATGACCAATGAACCTGTGATAAACACAGTATTTGGGATGATCAGTCTTACCGACTTCGTCAGGCTTCTTCGGGTCTGGGAGTTGGAGTTTATTGCTTTTGATCAAGCAATCAAAGATGCTCACGGTGTCATTCTCATCAAAGGAGTACTCTACTTTTGGACGAGGTTCCCTTGGTGGAGGGACAGAAGGAGTAGAAGCAGACGTAGGTGGAGCTACGTTGACCGCCAGAGATTCTTTGTTCTTCAGATTGATGTTCAGAGTCTCTTTACCTTTGCGGTTGTTCTGGCGATTACCGCTACTGACTGTCGGGTGTTCATTCCGGTCGGGGTTAGACATGTGTACCCCTAACTGCTTGAATTTGTCAGCACTAACTTCAGCTGCTTTAGCATTGACAATGAAGGATGGCCAGTCTTGGAACTGAGTTGACCCCGTCCACATGCTGATGATAGGCAAAAGATTTGCCTTGCAGGTATCAATAGTGACAGCGGCCGGAGTTCCAGGAGGCATCTTTAATGCTTCTCGGCAGAATCTTTCAATGAAACTCTCAGCAGTTTTATTGTGTCTTTATTTGATCTTGTTGAGGGCCGACATGGTCATATCGTTGATTCCCTCATAGAATCGCTCTAAGAATATTTGTTTCAAACATGAAAAAGAGGTTATACAGCCATCGGGCAAGCTCTTGTACCAATCGTATGCTACACCGGCTAAACAGTCGACGAATACCCTGGTAAGAAGAGCGTCATTTGGCTGAAGTTGAACAGTCATTACCTCAAAGTGGTTAATGAACTGACTGGGAGAAGTGCTGCCATCAAACAGTAAAATTATAGGGATTTTGTACATTGGAGGAAATGGGACTTCCTTCCATTCAACTGGGTAGGGTTGTTTGATCCCCAACCTCTGTAAGTTGTCCTTCTCTTTGATGGCCTCGAATTGAGTGCGCAGGAGTTTGACAGCTTCATTAGCATCCTCCAATGATGTAGAAGGAGCAGGCTGAATTAGAGTGTTAGGGGAAGGAACAGCGTGGTAAGCACTACCCCCAGCACCTGACTGACTGGTGTGGGTTGAATTTGTACATGGGGTACTTGAGGAGATACTACCCCCAGCCCTGCAGTAACTGGCACCGACGATGCTATAATCTCAGGATTTGCAGCAGGTACAGTCAGTGGTACTGTATGTTGGGCCACGATGATAGAATGCATACTTGTAACCATTTCAGCCATGGTCTTCAGCTTGTCTTCTAGTGCAGCTATTCGTTGTTCTTGACTTGCTGAACTGGAAGCATCTGGGTCTTCAGTGACAACATAAGCTGTCACTTCTCTAGGTATAGTAGAAGACACCGTCTGTTCAGAACTTTCACTGTATGCATCATAATCAGAGGAAGAATCATCTCCTGAGTGAGAAAGAGGGAGATGACCAGAAGGATCTTGGAGAAGATTCCTTTGACCGATTGTGTCTTGGCTTCGGGATCTGGTGTATCGAAATACTCCTTCAGAAGACTCTTGGAGTAAATCTAAATACCGCTGACTGGGCCTGCGAGGTTTGCCGTGTTTGGAGTACTTTCTACCCCCAGAGTCTCGAGAAGCCATGTTGACGGAAGCGTACAACACTTCGTCTTCATCTTCTGACATAGGTTCAGACGTTGCAAAATTCATACGATCGAAGACAGATCATTTTGTTGTCTGAAAACAACACTTGATGACGACCTTGTGATTACAATGGTGTCCAAGTGGCTGAACTGGAGGTGTTGAGATGTTGTCCCGTTTTTGCTTGAGGTGCTCTCGGAGATCAGGAACAATGACGGGACGAAAAAAAGTCTGAGGAATATGTTCTTTGACTACATTCGGAACATGGTTCCTGTTCTTCAAGTGTTTTGTTCCGTGAGTATATAGAGAAGTACTCACCTCATTAGCATAGGTGTCAGGATTCTTCATCTTGGAAGTTTGCCTCTGATGCAGGTTGATCTTCGGCATTGGCTGTTTGCGTTTCGCCGAAGCTGATCTATTGAGATAAGTCCTTAGATCAGCGAATTCACCCCCAGGGGTTTCTGTCTGAGACACCAATAATTTTTTCTGTTTTGAACGGGATATCCGGAGAGTTGGGAGATCTTGGAATTCCGCTACCGGAGTAGGCAAAAATACCTCTTTGATCAGTACACTTCCCTTTGGCAAAGAGGGAAGAACTCTTGTTAGAGAGAGTTCTTGTACTGATTGGTGCCGAGGCACGTTCAGATTGATCTTCTACGGTAAAAACCGGAGAAGACTGAGAAAAGACCAAAGGACCTTTTCCCTTGTTTTATGAAGAAGGGTTGGCTAAAGAGCGTTTCCCTCTGTTGTCTTCCAAGTCGTGGAACGAGGAAGTTTGAGAAAAGACCAACGGGCCTTTTCCTTTGTTCTGAGGAGGAGGAGGAATAGTCAACAGACTACCCCCAGTGGATTGCGCTGGAGCAACAGGGTGCTTGGAAAGAGGAACAGAGTTTTTTCTCTTGCTGTGAGAAGAAGGGAGATTAGCCAAAAGGCTATCCCTCTTAGACTGCGCTGGCACAGTTTGCGCAGGGGTTGAAGTAGCAGTAGGCGCATTGGCTGGTTGCGCATGAGAAGCTTTGACATATGGCCTTTTGGCCACAGACTCTGTAGCTTGCGCAGCAGGAGTCTTGACTTCAGAGTGCTTGAGTTGCACTCTGGTTGATGGAGTGGTGGATGCGCAGGCAGAGTTACAGCCAACTGCGCCAGGGGAAGAGGTGTCTTGCACTTTGCTAGAACAGCATAGGAAGTGGTTTGTACACTGGCAAGAGGAACAGTATACTGCACATGGGCAGTAGAGGCAGCTGACTGCGCAGCAGTTTTGGAAGCAAAGACAGCAGACTGCGCAGAGGATTGCGCAGAGGATTGTGCAGAGGACTTTAGAGTCCACACAGAACAGACTTTGCTATTGGCAGAAGTTGCAGTACGACGAGTAGTCCCGGAGTTGATCATCGCCTCGTAGGCCGTCTGGTTGACCTTTACAACCAGCGTCTTCTGCGTCTTTCCAATAGACGCAACGTCACATTGAGTTGTCACTTCCTCGTCGGAGGAAAAAGTCGTCCCCAGCAGATTCGCCATTTTGTTTGTAAAAACAAAAGTGTTCTTTATTTCACAAACTTTGTAAGAAGATTATAATTGAATTCTGGGAAAGTACAACTATAGGAATCCGATCTGAAGACGATCGCTTTATCCCTTGGACGATGTGAACTTTAAAGACGGTAGCCTCTGAAGAATACAGCAGCACTTTGGCAAGAACTCCTGATCTCTGGTGATGATCTTGAATGATCTGATCTTCATAATGAAGGACTTGAAACTCTATTTATAGAGTTCTGGAAAATAACTAATTAGTAGTTATTTATAGATTGCGCATGATGGATTGCGTAGGCATTGGACTGCGCAAGCAGCGAACTGCACTGACAGTTACTCGATCGTGGGCCAACTGTATGAGACGCGTGGCATTGTTTGATTGAAATGTGCTTGGTCGTGTACAGACGGTTGCCACATGGTGAGCAATTGATGGCATGTAGGCCACGTATGAAATGTCAGTTATCTTGATGTATTGCGCCACTTGAACTGCGCTAGCTTCAGACTGAGCTGGGATCGGACTACGCTGAAGAGGATATGGCAAACTGCGCTGGCTTTTAGCAGTTGGATCGCGCTAGACAGCTGTCATGGAGGCATGGCACAAGAAACGAACAGTTTCCTCGTTCTTCGGGCTGTCAGTTGTCAGAAGATCTGATTTTGTGTCACGTAATGATGATGTTGCCACGTCAGCTAGCGCGCTCGGATGAGTGCGCAGTTCAGCTTAAGCAGTTGAGTTGTTGCGCAATCTGTCTCCTGCGCAGTTCATTTGAAGGGTGTGAAATTTAATTTTCATTGCTTTTTTGATGGATGCAACTTGATTTTTAGGACCTACACTAGCGAGATTACGATGGAGAAAATGCTGCAATTGATGTAGCAGCAGCAACAACAAGTTCAGAAGCAAATCAAAGCTCAATTTGGTGCACAGCAGAAGCAAATGGACGACCTAACGCAGATCGTAAGCAAGATGGTAGGCAATATCAAAGCAACGGTCGTGGTATTGAAGAGAGGCAAGATGTTCAAGATAAATTCGATGAAGAAATTCAACCACAAATGATAAACTCTTCTTTCTTGTTTAAAGCAAAGGAGTTCCGCAAGATGAACCCACCTAAATTCAATGGCCGAGCAAAGCCTGATATGATAGTGGGATGGCTCGCGGAGATTAATGATTTATTTAATCTGCTTAGCATTGAAGGGTCCCAAAGGGTAACATGTGCGGCGTTATAGCTACAACTGAGAGCATACGACTGGTGGGCAGCGAAGAAACATGAAATCTATGAAGCCGATACCGACACCACGATTTCCTGGAAAATATTCAAGGAAGCATTTCTTGAGCAGTACATTCCTCGTTCCATCCGTCGTCAAAAAGAAGACGAGTTTATGATGTTACGACAGGGGAATATGACAGTTAGTGATAATGACTCAAACTTCTCAAAACTCACGAAGTTTGCCGGTGCCTTCTGCCCAACAAAGAAGCATGGTGCGAACGTTTTCAACAAGGCCTAACTGACGAACTACGAAGGGACATCATGAATCAAAGGTGTCGAATCTATCACGAATCCTACGCTGCCGCTCTTGATAGTGAGCGTATCTTTGACTGTATGTCGCAAAGAGCCGTGCCTGTCGTCCGTAACAACTTCAACATGCGTCCTAACGATGCCGGGGGATCGGAAGTATCAAAACGTCTGAACACATTTGATAACAGGGGCCATGGCGGACAACACTAAAACAGATTCGGTAGGCGTGGGCACCGGATAATTGATTACGTCACGAGAAATTGCTACAATGTCACGACCCGCACCCGCTTTTTCGGATAAGAGACGTGTCCAAGCCAGCCTACGCCGCAGAGTCGGCGGTAGAACGCTATCATGGCCAAGATGCTCAAAATTACAAAAATTACATTTATTGCTCATTCACATTATTAAATTTATTACAATATTTAAAATTAAAGAAAATACAAAGTTCTCACAATATAGAAAAGACAGTTAGTTCCACTATCTAAGTCGACCTCAGCATACCCATGTCTTCCCAGTGCTAAGAATGATCGCGGCTAAACCTGAAAAATATTGGTTTCCAATCAGGAATGGAACAAGCACACAAACCGACACAATGCGAGAACACAATAGAATTAACAAAACATAAAAATAACATATGAGAGGTGAAAACTAGAAGATACTGATGACATGGCACGGTAGAGAGGACAAGGAAAATAAATAAAATACAACTACCTATGTGATGTGAAATATCCGTTTAGATATGTGAACGGCTATGGGGTAAATCCGGCACCCTGTACGTGTCATGTGCAGCTGCTATTCTCCACGAAAGATACGGGAGATAGTTCTAGGTAGTCCACATGTCTACTAAGATATTTTTTTCTCCCGACTACTCCGTGTGACGAGCGTGTCAACAAGCATCAAGACATATGTATGAACATGAAATGTAAAGACTACCATGAATCGAAAAGCAATCAGAAAGTGTACTTGCCTGAGGTGCTTAGCTGGTGAAACCAATAATACCATACCACTCAATGAGCCACAATCAGTCAACACATACAGAAATCTTCAGATGCTAAAATAAATATTTCCAACATTTTTAGAATAGTCAAATTAGCTAGGATTGCCTGTCCTTAAGTCCAATTCTGGACACAGGGGCAAAACGGTAATTCCGGGTCAAGACGGTGTCCGCTGTTGGACCCGCTTTGCACCGAAAAGCGTGCCAAAGTCTATGGTCTCTAAAGTCGTCAAACTATATGTCAACAGGTCCAATTTTTCGATACGAACCCAACCGTATGTCCAAAGTTGGATTCCGACGGACCGTGCACAAAATCGTCCGTTGAGTCGGACCGTGGGGCCCGCAAAACGGCGTTCCGATTCAACTGTCTCAGAATCGGACCAAACTTGGCATACATGACCAAAAAAATAATACGGTCCTGCTGGCACAAGTTTTGTCTCGATCTGATGAACGTGCACAAAGTAATTAAAAAATTTACACAGAGACCGATACGGTAAATTTTGACGGATACGCATCAAATTCATCGCGCACACGCGACCAATTTGAATTCCGTCAAAGCCCACAAGTCTACGAAGCCGATACACACCTTTCGATGCTTTCGATTCGCGACCACGTCGCCCGGATTGGCGAGACGCACGTCGTATCGAAGAATTTTAGTGTTTGTAAAACAGATTTTCGGTTAACTTCGGGATCCGATTTCTCGACGCGTAGTCGATGAAATCGACTTCTACAAATTGGGTTATGGAGTCCTACATGCTGTCTAAAAGTTTGTTCAAATAGAATTTCAAATATGGCATTAGATCGATCGGGACCGATCTTCAAACATGGACAATTGGACTGTATATACCCTATTTTCGAACAGGTTTTTCCATCGACTTTGGGTCGATTTTCAAGTCGGATTTGATTCGATTCACTTCGAAACTATCCTATGGGGTTGAAGGGGGATAGGTAGGGTTCGTACCTGATCAAACGAAACAGAGTTTGGTTGAGCGACATGGTCGAAATCATGTTGCGAAAACAGCTTCGCTGGTGGCTGCTCCGCTGGCTCTGCCTGTGCGCGCGCTGCCTCCGCGCGGACCCGGCCGTGCGCGACGGTGCCCAGGGTGGCATGCGGTTGCGCCAAGGTCGGGGTCAGCGCTGGGGAAGGTGGCGGCGTGTCGAGGAGTTAGGGTTTCGCTTTAAACTTCCCGAGCTCTCTCTCTCTCGGTTCGTCGAGTAAGGATACACAGGTTCTGTTATATCAAGCCGATGGGTAGCTTGCTGCAGGTTGGGCTTAGGGAGTTGTTGTGGGGGATGGGCCTGGGGTTCACGGGCTGGGTTATTAACTCTTTTTGTTTTTGTTTTTCTTTTAGCAACCTATATATATATATATATATATATATATATATATATATATATATATATGTGCATATACATACACACATATATATAGATGTATATTTATATATATACATACACATATACGCCTGTAAATATATGTGTATATGTATACATACACCTGTACACCCTTATATATATTTATATATATAATCACATATACATATATGTATAATATATATTTATATATAAATACACATATATACATACATAATATATATATTTATATATACATACACGTACACACTTATATCTTTATATACTTATATACATACACACATATATATTATATTTATATATACATACACATATATATCTATATATATACCCATCCATATCCATATATACCTCATATATTTATATATCAATAAATACTCACTTAACCCATAATTATATCTAATAGCAATAAATATATTTATTTAATCACCACAAATAATAAAATAAAATAATACTTAACTGGTGGTTTGGTGAATCCCTACAACTCACCCTTATCCGGGTCCAAAAATTGTACAATTATGGTGAAACAATATTTAATAATAAAATATCAATTTTTGTACAATTATTTAAATAATTAAAATGCACATCGATACTTAAAATAATTTAGAAAAATATTGTACACATATCAATTATGCCTACATGGTCGTCTTTGGTCTCACTACATACCTACAAGGCTTGGATTCGGTTCGGGCCGAGTTTGGCTGAGTCCAGACTAATTTGGCACAACCGGGTCGTCTAAAAGTCAATATATTAAATAATATATAATTAAATGATTTAAAAAGGGTCAAGTCATAACTTGGCCTGGTTTTTCTAGTTCGGACATCCCTATGGCTAGGTTTTCCCTGGCATGGTTAGTACACTAGTCAAGGCACACCGCTACATCTCCCGTGCCACAATTTCTAGTTGTTTGTGCTCCATAACTCCATAAAGACTTAAGTCATCCACCGTAATAATTAACTAATTAAATATTTATAAAATTCTATAATCACATTTAAATCAAATAAATAATATAAAAATATTTCAAAAATTTTTGGGAAGGGGAGCTACAAATCTACCCACCTTAAAAATAAATTCGTCCTCGAATTTAAGGACTACCAGGGTATTCAGACTTGGTAGGTTGGTGAGAGGTAGTAGAAATTTATGACAAAAGAAATTGATCGAATAAAGTAAATAAAATAGGAAGGAAGTGTTTGGAACTCTAAAAGCCCTAAAATGCTCTCAACTTTAATTTTTGAAACAAGTTTGCTAAGGAAAATAATCATAATCAAAGTATCACCGACATCTGCCTTCAACCCCGACAAATAAAATATGCGAATAAATGAATAAATTTTTTTGAAACTTCGGAAAAGGGAATCTAGGGATTTGACCCAATCCTTCCCGAAATCATTCATAAAATATTGTCTAAAATAATACTTATTACTTTAAATAATTATAGTAATAAAATCGATTGTCAAATTATTGTTAAGACTAATTCAGATACTTATAGCTATATATTTTTCACAAATACCATATCTTCTAAAATAATATAGTACTAATTTGAATTTTTATATAACCCTGGATAAATAATAATTCAAATAATCTATGAATAAAATCTCTTTTAAAATTTTAAATAAATATTGAATTTATCAAATCAAAATCAATCCATAATCATTTAAAAATAATTCAAGATTTTATTAAAATATTAAGAAATGCATTTGATCGAATCTAAATATAATATAATAATAATTTAAATGAATAATATGTTTATCAAAAAAAACTTGGAAAATATGGTATATTTTATTTAAACAATACATATCTTCATTAGTCCAAGACTGAATCAAACTAACTATAATATATCAAAATAAATTTAATTGATAATTAATATTAACAAATAATTTAAACGATACTTTATAAATTCTATTTCAAAAATGGTTTGACAAAAATTATGTTGTCATCAAAATACATTCTATAATGGTTACAACTAAAATCTATTTTCTAAAAAATCTATTAAAATAAAACAAAAAAAATATAAAAAAAATTTTGAAAGTAGGGATGTGGGTTTACAAATCTACCAACCTTAAAATAAATTCGTCTTCAAAATTTCAAAGAGCACAATTAGGTATGACTATGAAGAATAATCAAGAAACTAAATTTTTTAATTGATATGAATAAAACGACGAATGGTATAATTAAGAAAGTGATATGGTTCATGATCTAATTAGTCACGCGTAAAAATGGCAAAGATACTAAACAAAAGGAGAGTGTGATTTGGCACGATCAATATTCGGTGAAATGGTCTAGTTGACAACCAAATATTTTTAGAAACGGTCAAGATTGAAACGGTTGGTCACGACCAATTTATGGTCAGCATGGTTGAGTCATTCCCGCCTTTTAAGGAATGACCAAGGTTCTCGATAAAATCTTAACAGGATTTTTAGTCGCATTTAAGATGCAGTCACGAGCAAGGCTAATCGTGCAAGTCATCCAAGCAGGATGAAAATAGGAAGTTGGCACGAGCATGATCATGATCAAGATAGTCATGACCGTAGTTGGAACGAAGGTATAACCTTGGCTATGATTTAGTTGAAATTATAGACACGGTTATGATTTAGTCTTGATAAAAAAAATGGTTTAAGGTCGATCAAAATTGAAATCATCTGGGTACAAACAACTAGTTGAACAAAATTATTTAGGCACGATCGTGGAATTGAATTTTAGGATGACAGGCGAATTGGCATGATCGAAATAGAATCGAGTAGCTTGGTCGTGATCAAAAGTATTTAAGGATGATCCAATCGAAATCGTTCCAACACGAACGATTGTGTAGGCATGATCATAGAATCAAACCTAGGAAAGGATACGAATTGACTCGATCGAAATATAATAAAAGGAGTGTAGTCAGGATCGAAATTGTTCAAGGATGATCAAACCCAAAATCGTTTCGATATGCTTCGAATATTTATCCACGATTATTTAGGCACGAGTTTAGAATCAAAATCTTGATAGATTTAGGAATCCAGTCAAAATTATATTAAAAGTGACAATCTAGAAAAAAAAAGGAGGATAAGAATGGAAGGGAGAATTACCGATTTATTGAGAAGATTTGTGACTAGGAATAAGTACAAACAGATTTGAAAACTTAGTAGTTATATGTCAATCAGACGTAGTCTCTATAGTATTCGAAACTCGTAAACATGATCGAAGTCATTTTACCGAGAATTTATGCCTCGCCAGTGTACAACTAGCTGCAATAAACTCTTGATTCCATGACTCAAGCAAGGATGCGGTAACGAATACCCTATCAACTCTATCCAATCTGGACATAACAGCTTAAAGACGAAGATAGTACGACCAAGATATAGCTTTGACAACATTCGATAACTTATACTTACTCGAGATTACTTTAACTTAGGGATCATGCCTCGCCAGTGCGCTGCTGGCTGCAGTGAACCCACAGACTCCATAAGTCAAATAAGTGGCGACAGAGCGCGGCTGTCTGCCATCATAAGTCATCAAAATTATCCCAACTATATCCTCCAAGAATATCGAAAGGAGTTTAAAAATATCCTACAAATTGATAAAGATAGAAAAGTGCAAGTCTCTGTTCTTCCAGTATGAGATTCAGCTTCTTGAAAAGAAAACAATTTATTAGGGAGGATGATGATCGAAGTCGAAATAAGTAAAAATCTTTTAATCCTTATTTCACGGGTATTCAATATTCAACGATTGGGAGGAAAATTCTGAATCCGAAAACGTAACTCGAGATTACTAGATAATTAAGGGAGAAGTTATTTTAAAAATAATTCTTTAGGTCCAAGGAAAAGAATATAAGTGATATGAACTTATGATATGGTAGAAAAGACATAAAATAAAATTGTACAAATGATCATTATTAGGAAGAAAATGACCGAAGGCAAAAGAAATGTATATTAAATTTATATTTCTCTAATATTCAATATCGAGGAAAATACGTATAAAGCACTATGTCTACCTATTCCTGCACTAATATATAGGTGTAGCCTAAGTAAATCCCTAAAATCCCACAATATCCTTCTAATAGAAGATTATACCATTTCCAAATAAAATATAAATTTAAATAGCAATAATACAAATATTATATTCAATATTTAATTTATAGAAGTTATTCACAATACTAGAAATGGACTACCAATATATATGCACATCTATACGTCTACATAGACGACATTGGTCTCACAATGTGACCACCAGGACTTGGGTTGAGTTTTGGGCTAATTCGGAACAACCGGGTCTTCTAAAAGTCAACAATCTTAATAATAAATAATTAATTTATTCCTAGGATTATGTCATGATTTGGACTGGTTTTCTTACTTAGTGCATACCTATAACTCGACCTCCACTACCATGGCTAGAACACTAGACAAGGCACTCGACCACACTCTCAGTGCCAAAGTTTTTGGTCATCTTGCACTCCGAAACTTAACCGTGACTAAGGCCTTCTATACTAAATATTTATAAAATTCTAAAAATTATATTTTAATTCAAATAAAAGGAATAAATGCTATTTTCAAAATTTCGGAAAGATGTTACAAATCTATCCTCCTTAGAAATATCGTCGAATCAAAATGTGATAATGTATCCTGAAAGTCATCTAGTGAGACATATGTAGTAACCTTAACTACCCAATGTCAAACTAAAATAGGGACTCCTAGTCCTAACCATTCTCTTAAAATTGATTTACTCCTAGTCGTGAATGAGCATTTCCTAGTCGCAGGCTCGCAGTAGTACGACTAATATGGTACTTCCACGAGTTCGCACAATTTGCGAAAACTGACCTGTATGGGCCACCACAAAAACTTGTCACGACCCGTACCCGTTTTTTCGGATACGAGACATGTCCAAGCCAGCCTATGCCGCAGAGTCGGCGGTAGAACGTTGTCACGGCCAAGATGCTCAAAATCACAAAAATTATATTTATTGCTCATTCACATTATTAAATTTATTACAATATTTACAATATTTAAAATTAAAGAAAATACAAAGTTCTCACAATATAGAAAAGATAGCTAGTTCCACTATCTAAGTCGACCTCAACATACCCATGTCTTCCCAGTGCTAAGAATGATCGCGGCTAAACCTAAAAAATATTGGTTTTCAGTCAGAAATGGAACAAGCACACAAACCGACGACAATGCGAGAACACAATAGAATTAACAAAACATGAAAATAACATATGAGAGGTGAAAACTAGAAGATACTGATGACATGGCACGGTGGAGAGGATAAGAAAAATAAATAAAATACAACTACCTATGTGATGTGAAATATTCGTTTCAACATTTGAACGGCTAGGGGGTAAATCCGGCACCCTGCACGTGTCATGTGCAGCTGCTATTCTCCACGAAAGACACGGAGGATAGTTCTGGGTAGTCCACATGTCTACTAAGATATTTTCCCTCCCGACTACTCCGTGTGACTAGTGTGTCAACAAGCAGCAAGACATATGTATGAACATGAAATGTAAAGACTACCATGAATCGAAAAGCAATCAGAAAGTGTACTTGCCTGAGGTGCTTAGCTGGTGAAACCAATAATACCATACCACTCAATGAGCCACAATCAGTCAACACATACAGAAATCTCCAGATGCTAAAATAAATATTTCCAACATTTTCAGAATAGTCAAATTAGCTAGGATTGCCTGTCCTTAAGTCCAATTCTGGACACAGGGACAAAACGATAATTTCGGGTCAAAACGATGTCCGCCGTTGGACCCGCTTTGCACCAAAAAGCGTGCTAAAGTCTATGGTCTCTAAAGTCGTCAAACTATATATAAACAGGTCTAATTTTCTGATACGAATCCAACCGTATGTCCAAAGTTGGATTCCGACGGGCCGTGCACAAAATCGTCCGTTGAATCGGACCGTGAGGCCCGCAAAACGGCGTTCCGATTCAACTGTCTCAGAATCGGACCAAACTTGGCATACAAGACCAAAAAAATGATACGGTCCTGCTGGCATAAGTTTCGTCTCGATCTGATGAACGTGCACAAAGTAATTGACAAATTTACACAGAGACCGATACAGTGAATTTTGACGGATACGCATTAAATTCGTCGCGCACACGCGACCAATTTGAATTTTGTCAAAGCCCACACGTCCATGAAGCTGATATGTACCTTTCGATGCTTTCGATTTGCGATCACGTTGCCCGGATTGGCGGGAAGCACGTCGTATCGAAGAATTTTATTATTTTTAAAATAGATTTTTGGTTAACTTCGGGATCCGATTTCTCGGCGCGTAGTCGATAAAATCGACTTCTACGAATTGGGTTGTGGAGCCCTACATGCTGTCTAAAAGTTTGTTCAAATAGAATTTCAAATATGGCATTAGATCGATCGAGATCGATCTTCAAACATGGACAATTGGACTGTATACACCCTATTTTCGAACAGGTTTTTCTATCGACTCTGGGTCGATTTTCAAGTCGGATTTGATTCGATTCACTTCGAAACTATCCTATGGGGTCGAAGGGGGATAGGTAGGGTTCGTACCTGATCAAACGGAACGGAGTTTGGTTGAGCGACGTGGTCGAAATCATGTTGCGAAAATAGCTTCGCTGGTGGCTGCTCCGCTGGCTTTGCCTGCGCGCGCGCTGCCTCCGTGCGAACCAGGCCGCGCACTGCGGTGCCCAGTGTGGCGCGTGGTTGCGCCAAGGTTGGGATCGACGCTGGGGAAGGTGGCGGCGTGTCGAGGAGTTAGGGTTTCGCTTTAAACTTCTCGAGCTCTCTCTCTCGGTTCGTCGAGTAAGGATACACAGGTTCTGTTATATCAAGCCGATGGGTAGCTTGCTGCAGCTTGGGCTTAGGGAATTGTTGTGGGGGATGGGCCTGGGGTTCACGGGCTGGGTTATTAACTCTTTTGTTTTTCTTTTTCTTTTAGCAACCTATATATATATATATATATTTTTTTTTAGCAACCTATATATATATATATATATATATATATATATATATATATATATATATATATATATATATATATATATATATATATATATATATATATATATTTATTGTTGTGGGGGATGGGCCTGGGGTTCACGGGCTGGGTTATATATATTATATATATATATATATATATATATATATATTATATATATATATATATATATATATATATATATATATATATATATATATATATATATATATAGGTTGCTATATATATATATATATATAGGTTGCTATATATATATATATATATATATATATATATATATATATATATATATATATATATATATATATATATATATATATATATATATATATATATATATATATATATATATATATATATATATATATATATATATATATATATTTTATATATATATGTATATACATACACACATATATATAAATATACATACACATATACATATGTATAATATATATTTATATATAAATACACATATACACATACATAATATATATATTTATATATACATACACGTACACACTTATATCTTTATATACTTATATACATACACACATATATATTATATTTATCTATACATACACATATATAACTATATATATACCCATCCATATCCATATATACCTCATATATTTATATATCAATAAATACTCACTTAACCCATAATTATATCTAATAACAATAAATATATTTATTTAATCACCACAAATAATAAAATAAAATAATACTTAACTGGTGGTTTGGTGAATGCCTACTATTCACCCTTATCCGGGTCCAAAAATTGTACAATTATGGTGAAACAATATTTAATAATAAAATACCAATTTTTGTACAATTATTTAAATAATTAAAATGCACATCGATACTTAAAATAATTTAGGAAAATATTGTACACACATCAATTATGCCTACATAGTCGTCTTTGGTCTCACTACATACCTACAAGGCTTGGATTCGGTTCGGGCCGAGTTCGGCTGAGTCCAGACTAAATTTGGCACAACCGGATCGTCTAAAAGTCAATATATTAAATAATATATAATTAAATGATTTAAAAAGGGTCAAGTCATAACTTGGCCTGGTTTTTTCTAGTTCGGACATCCCTATGGCTAGGTTTCCTCTGGCATGGTTAGTACACTAGTCAAGGCACACCACTACATCTCCCGTGCCATAATTTCTAGTTGTTTGTGCTCCATAACTCCATAAAGACTTAAGGCATCCACCGTAATAATTAACTAATTAAATATTTATAAAATTCTATAATCACATTTAAATCAAATAAATAATATAAAAATATTTCAAAAGATTTCGGGAAGGGGAGCTATATACAAGTATGGCGAGATAGGCCATATAGCAACACATTGTCTGAGAAATGTTCCAAATCAACACAACCCACCAAGGAACGTTCCGAATCAGTATAAAGCGCCTACACTACAAGGCGCAAATACGGTGCCCGTGAACCCACGGAATCAACGCCATGGAGCACAAGGCCAAGACTATGCATTAACTCGGGACGAGACGTTTGCGTCCTATACTGTTGTAACAGGTATATTACTCTACAAAAATATATCTGCTCGGGTTCTATTCGATTCGGATGCAACGTATAGTTTTATATCTGCTGATTATACGAAAGAAAATAAAATAACCATGCAATCACTAGATATGAACATTAGCATTAGCACTCCATCGAAAGTCGATATGCCTGCGAACTTTATTTGTAGGAATGGCCACATTTGCATCGGAGGAAGAAATCTATCCTTGGAAGCCGTCGTACTAGACATCAAAGAGTACGACATAATCATGGGCATAGATTGGTTGGGCACTTGTCATGCAATAATCGAGTGCACGGAGAAGAGAGTGGTATTTCGTCTTCCTGGCGAGACAAAGTTCTCATGTTCGTGCGGTACGGTCTCGAAGACGGCCATGGTGGTATCGACAATTTCGACGAGGCTTATGCTGCGTTCTGACTGTACGAAATACTTGACATCAGTTCGAGATACGTGGAAGGATAATACAAACACAATACAGACTGATGTTGTACAGATTTTTTTGACGTTTTTCCTGATGAGATGCCCGAAATGTCGCCGGATCGAAAAATAGAATTCAGCATCGACATCTTTCCGGATACACGGTCGACATCAAAGGCGCATTACCGAATGGCTCCAGTAGAACTGAAGGAGCTGAAGGTGAAATTGCAAAAGTTGTTAGACCGCAGATTTATTCGTCCTAGCGTCTCTTCGTGGAGAGCTCCTATACTGTTTGTAAAAAAGAAGGATGGATTGATGCGGCTATGCATCGACTATCGTAAAGTCAACAAGGCGATCGTGCAGAATAAATATCCCTTGCCACGAATTGATGACTTGTTGACCAACTGCAAGGTGCGTCAATATTTTCAAAAATTGATCTTCGTTCAGGCTATCGTTAGTTGAAGATCAAGTCCGATGACGTATCGAAGTCCGATGACGTATCGATCCAATTAATGAACCGACTTCTGTTGGAATAAGTCCTAGATACAGCAGACTGCGTCTCGACGAGTGAGCTCTTTATAAGAGTCCCTTCGACAGGACCGGACTGCTGTATGGTTTTCTTGGAGCTTTTGCCGCTTGGTTTTGATGAATGTGTTTTCGCGTTGTTTTCTGAATGTATTCTACGAATTTTGAAACGAAGGATTAAAGAAGAAATTCTGACTAAGTGTTGGTGTCATTTCAGGAGCTCATGTAACTGAAGCTTGAACGTTGCGAAGCGCTTCGACTATCGGCACGATTGAATACTTGGTGGGTGGTTCGGCCCCTTCTTTTCTACTCTGTCCCGTAAACGAAATTCTTTTGCCTCAAACTTATTCAAATCGACGATGCAAGTTAAATGCATGTCAATCCACTAAGATCAAGAACTCGAAAAAATGTATCGATTTAGAGAAATCTACTCTAAAAATATAAGTTTTGCACCAAAACCGAAAAGTTTAAGGTTCTAGTAAAAAGATAGACTATTTCACGTGCTGCAAAATAATATAAAATATCGATTGTGGCTTATGATACCTCGGACAATTTGGTACCTACGGGATGCTAAATCGAAAGTACGACTTTGGAAAGAATGAATCGTTGCATGAGTTGGGAGAAATGATAATGCCATTCAATACTGTCCGTGCTATACAAATCTGTTTACATATATTAAATTGTTCACACATTGGCATGGTCATGGACAGCTTGTGCACACGTTTGATTTTCCTCGAATCGGTATCCGGGGCAACGGTATCGAATCAACCTAGGGGAATGAATAATCGTGCTTCGGCACTGATGCATTATGGGACCGTCAGTCAGGCTTGCAACCTAGACTGAACGGGCCGAAATATCGTTGAGATATTCTCAAGTGGTGTGTAACACCAGTGACCGTACATATAAGATAGTAGCATGCTCATCTATTGTCTTATGCAGATAGTAAATATTATTTCTGTTTTTATGCAGGGACGAGCACGGCCATAGTAAGAATTGTGATAAATCGTTATGTTTCACTGTATGCTTTATTACATCAAAGATGGCTATCGATATAAACTGAATTCATTTAGTTCTAAATATAAAGAAAACTCTACAGCATGCCTACCTTAACAATCAGAGTCGGTTTAGACGAGTGGGTTCGTCTCGTCCACTTAGCAAGTGTGCTAACCCCCTCCCCCAACTTCCCAGGTGCTGCGGGAGCGAAGCTGAAGTTCGGAGAGGCGTTTTGAAGCTCTTCCTATTCTGAATTATTTTTGAAGCCAATTCATCGAAGGCTTATGTATAAAAGCGCGAATGTAGGAACGACAAGTGTTAGTTCAGGCAGCTTGTCGAGTATATTTCCTATGTTTCAATCAATGTAGCCGCAACGACATCCAATGTAATTATGACTTGCACTTCGTTGCAAGCTATGAATGAAAAGCATATTTCTATCTTCCTAAACTGCATGTTCAATTCTGATGTGATTTGTGAAGTTTTAACTAGGTGTTTCAATATAATGATCAAACGTAACGTTCTTGCCTGGTACGAGTGTAATTCCAGACTCGTACAATGTCACGCCTTAGCGAGGACGATCGATTCGACATAATACTAACGGGGATGAACGGTTTGTCAAATCGGGTCGTGACATCAACCACGTCCACATTTCGGCCTACGTAGACATGAGGGCTGAGATTTTTTTGGGAGGGCTAATCTGGAGCTGCCATGTGGCTCTACATTTTTTTTTCGTTTTTTGGGACTAAGTAGACTTTTTCTTTTTTTAATGTTCCTTTTATATATACCGTAACATTTGGAGTATTTGAATATCAGTGTTCATACAATTTAATAGAATTATTCACTTAACAAAGTTTGTTTTTAAATGTAAATGTGCATGAGTTCAATACCTTGTGGTGTTTTGTTTTACGACCTTTTAAGTTTTTTAAACTACCTAGATAGCCAAAAACTCAAAACTACAGTGCATTAGACACCATTTTGGCGTCGCATTCTCTTATTTCTTTCCTCTTTCTCCCTCAATATACCAAGAGCTTTTTCTTCTCCACCTCTTTCTTCTCTAGTCAAGAATTCACTAAGGCCATGTTTTGTTTCCAGATTTAAAAAATTAGGAAATAAAAAGTTATTTCTTTTCTTTGTTTGGTAGCCATAAATTTAAAAATTATTTTTCTAAAAAAAAAGAAAGTAAGAATGGTCCCACTCAGAGCCTATATGATTGATTTTTTTTTCCTTCTTTTTTTCCAGCATTTATTACCAAATTTAGAACCACAATAGTCGTACTCAAATATGTTATTGCCTATTTTATTCATGTACTTTTGAATTTCTATGATGTTATTTTTATTTTAAAATACAAAAATATTATTGGAACATTGATATATTTTTTCTTCCTTCATGCACTAACCAAACACCGAAATAAAATCTATGGTCTTCCTTGAATGTACTTTTTGTTTTACTAAATACAAAAAATAAAGGATTATTTTGTACAAAGGTATCAGGTTTATGACCTAATTAGACTTCGGGTACTGGATTTGTTATTTTAGACTTTTGGTACTCAAACTTTTTAGTGACACATTTTAGTGACGAAATTGTATTTTTAGTGATGAAATGATTCTTGTAATGACGAATGTTCGTCACTACCAGGCCCGGCCCTGCCCAGAGGCAAACAGTGCGACCGCCTTGGGCCCACTATTTACAAGGGCCCAAATTTTTTTTTTATATGTAGTATTACTGTATTAGGTATATTGACAACGCTAGCTGGCAGCTAACAAATAGTTATGAATTGGCGCTTTGGATGCAATTTTCGCTCGCAGCTAAC
Source organism: Iris pallida (assembly GCA_029216955.1). Classification (NCBI taxonomy): domain Eukaryota; kingdom Viridiplantae; phylum Streptophyta; class Magnoliopsida; order Asparagales; family Iridaceae; genus Iris; species Iris pallida. The sequence continues at coordinate 5,396,441 of JANAVB010016999.1, read as the reverse complement.
AAATTAGTCCGCATGTTCTGCTTCTTTTTTTTGCATGCGACATCAACTATTCCGCTCCTTAAGGCTTCCCTTGCGGCGCCGTTTAAAAAAAATGCTTCCACTTCTCCAGACTCCAGAAGGCAGGAGGTATTCTTCTTCTTCTTCTTCTTCTTCTTCTTCTTCTTCTTCTTCTAGTCTTCTTTATAAAGTTTTGAATCCAGGAGGTATCCAGGAGGCAGGAGGTATTCTTCTTCTTCTTCTTTTTATTCTTCTTCTTCTTTATAGAGTTTTGAATCCCCTTCATCCCATCTCATCTCATTTCATCTCATCTACATAGTTATGAATTCCTAAAATAATTTTTTTGTTGGTAGATTGGAGATTCCAAAATCCAAAGTGTCAGTGCAAAATTGGTCCTTGTAGAAATCAATTGGAGGTAATTTTTTATGATTTTGATATCAAATGAAAAGGAATTTTTTTTTTTAGATCTGTGAACTCATGCAATTACACATTTTCTTTGCAGGAATTCCTTTAAGTTCTAATTGATTGCAAATTCAGAAATATCAAATTTGTTTCTGTTGAGGGGGATTTCTCAAAGGGGGTTTCGTTTCTCAAATTCCAGGTTATATTGTTTTTGTTTATTCTTTGAAGATTAAAATTGCATCGGCTTTCCTTGTATTGTTTGTGTTTTCAAGTAACAATGTTCCCTAAGAAACATCCATCTGGAAGTCAAAAAAGAAAAAGAAAAAGACAGATAGAAGAATTAACTCAATCTCAAAAGGAAGCTCTGGATAAATTTTTTCAAAACAAAACAAATAGTTCACTTGATAACTCAACTGAAGATTTAGTCAATGAATCTGAGCAGCAAAATCATGTTGAAGAATTTGTAGGAATTGATAATGATTTAGTCAATGAATCTGAACAATAAAATCATGTGGAAGAATTAGTAGGAACTAAGAATGATTTTAATGCACAGGTAGGTGACTTAGGTGAAGATGAACATGTTGAGAATGAAGATTTTGATTATCTTTGTAATAATGAAGACACTGAACCTGTGGGTGTAGAACCAACTTTTTCCTTAAACATTTTTGATACTAGAATTTGGGATAATCTAGATGAAAAAATGAGAGCTTTACTAGTGGAAAAAATTCCTGCAAGAGATAATAATATCAAATTTTCCAAGGATGAAAACTTTAGACATTTTTTCTCGACTTATTACATGAGAAAGTTACCAAATGGAGAGACTCATGTTAGAAAATGGCTACTATACTCAAAGGAATTGGATAAGATATTTTGTTTTTGCTCTAAGTTGTTTAAGACAATGTGTTGTAGAAGCCAATTAGCAAACGAAGGATTTAGAGATTGGAAACATCTTAGTGAGAGGCTTAAACAACATGAAAACAGCATTGAGCACATAACTAACATGAGTTCTTGGATTGAATTACATAACAGATTGAAAAAAAATGAAACAATTGATAAAGGCATACAAGAAAAAATTATGAGAGAGAAGGAACACTGGAAACATGTTTTGGTAAGAATAATTTCTGTTGTCAAATGTCTTGCTAAAAATAATATTGCATTCCGTGGAACAAAAGAGAGAATTTATGAAGAAAATAATGGTAATTTTTTAGGTATATTGGAAATGGTTGCAGAATTTGATCCAATAATGCGAGAACATTTTCGATGAATTCAAAATGATGAGATTAACTATCATTATCTAAGCCATAAGATTCAAAATGAGCTGATAGCTTTGCTAGCTTCAAAAGTCAGAAGTGCAATCATTGAGAAAATCAAACAAGCAAAATATTTTTCAGTGATACTTGATTGCACTCCTGATTCAAGTCACAAGGAACAAATGACTTTGATATAATACGGTGTGTGGATGTGTCAAGGAGTCCAGTGAAAATAGAAGAGTACTTTTTAGAGTTTTTGATTGTGAAAGATACATCAGGATTAGGACTTTTTAATGAATTACAATCTGTCCTAGAGTCCCTTGGTCTTAAAATTGATGATGTTAGAGGACATGGTTATGATAATGGTTCAAATATGAAAGGAAAACATCAAGGTGTACAAAGAAGATTACTTGAAATAAATCCTAGAGCTTTGTTCATGCCATGTGGTTGTCATTCACTTAATTTAACACTATGTGATATGGCAAATTGTTGTGTAAAAGCGAAATCCTTTTTTGGGGTGGTTCAACGCATTTATTGTGTTTTTGCTAATTCTACAAAGCGTTGGAAGATTTTACAAGATCATGTACATGGTTTAACTCTCAAAACATTGTCAACTATACGTTGGGAAAGTCGTGTAGAGAGTGTTAAAGCAATAAGATACCAAACTGCTCAAATAAAAGAAGCTTTATTTAAAGTAGCAGAAACTAGTGAAGATGCTAAAGCAAAAAAGCGAAGCTGAAAGTTTAGCAACACATGAACAGGAAAATTTTGAGTTTTTATTAGGCATGGTTATTTGGCATGATATTTTGTTGAAAATTAACTTAGTTAGCAAGAAGTTACAATCTATAGATATGTGCATTGATGTTGCTCATTTCTTTTTTTGAGAATTATAGAGAAAATGGATTTGCATCTGCTATGATTAAAGCTAAAACTATTTCTTGTGATATGGGGATTGAACCCGAATTTTCTAAAAAACGTCAAAGTCATATAAAGAAACAATTTGACGAGAATGCCAATGATGAGACATTACAATCAGTTGAGGAATCATTTAGAGTCAATTATTTCATCTGTGTAGTGGATATGGCTCTTTCTTCATTAAGGAGTAGATTTGAACAAATGCAAACATATGATGGTATTTTTGGTTTCTTGTTTAATTCAAAGAAGTTAACTTCATTGGGTGATGAGGAATTGAAAAACTGTTGTGTGAAACTTGAAACTACTTTAAGAAATGGTGAGTCTTCTGATATTGATGCAAGTGATTTGTTTTCAGAGTTACAGGTGCTGCAATATCTTTTACCATCAGGAGTAAACACAACACTTGAAATTGTAGAGTTTGTAAAAGATATGGACTGTTTTCCAAATGTTTTGATTGCCTATAGAATACTATTGACTATACCTGTTACTGTAGCATCTGCAGAAAGAAGCTTTTCTAAATTAAAACTATTAAAATCTTACTTGGGGTACGTCTACCATGTCACAAGAAAGGCTAAATGGGCTAGCAGTCTTATCCATTGAAAAGGAGATGTTAGAAAAACTTGAATTTGAAAACATCATTGAGGATTTTGCTTCTCAAAATGCAAGAAAAAAATCATTTAAATAATACCTTTTTAGTTGTGATTTTGATGTTTTCACCTTATCTTGCAGGTGGTGATGTTGATATTTTGCTGGTTGCTGAGGATGCAAAGGGATTTCAAGTAGGCTGTTGTTGTTTGCTTTGGCTATTGAGGAAGAAAATACAATTTTGTTTTGCTGGTTGCTGAGGATGCAAAGAGCCAAAGAGATTCAAGTAGGCTGCTGCACTTTGCTTTGGCTATTGGGGTTGTAAAAACATTTTTGTTTTGCCGGTTGCGAAGGATGCAAAGGGATTTCAAATAGATTGATATTGTTTTGCTTAGGCTATTCAGCATGTAGAGAAAAAAAAAATGTTGGTTGCTTGTTGATAGATGGAAAAGAACTTATTTTGTCGGATGAAAAAGAACTTATTGAATTGTTATAAGTATTTATCTTATTTATATATTGTAGCATTTTATTCTAAATTTTAATATATTGAAGTTTGAATCGATACAATTTATTTGGATTGAATGTTAATTTTTTAAGTTAATTTGGACAGGTTAGAACTTGGTTGAAAAATAAGAGTGAATTTATCACTAAGTTTACATATATATAGGGGCCTAATTTTTTTAATTTTGCCCTGGGCCCTGAAAAATTCAGGACCAGCCCTGGTCACTACAACGTGACACTAAAAAGTTCACGTATCCAAAATCTAAAATAGACAAATTTAGTACTAAAGTCTAAAATGTACCAAACGGGACCCAAATGGAAGTGATGAAGAATTCATGTCAAAGTTTTTGGTGAGTCGAGCATGTGAGAGCTTTAAATGCAAGGGTTTATTGGCATATGGTCTCGTGTGTTATAGGAACTAGGCTGGTTATTTTTTCTTCTTCTCAAGTTTCAAGTCTTTATTCTTTCAGCAACTTGTATTAATTTTATAATCTATAGGGTTTTAGTTTGATGTCGGGGTGTCATTAAGAGGCCTTTTGTTTTCGTTGCAGCTGTTAATTAATTGTACTCTATAATGTTACATTTGTAGGCTTAGCTTGCATTGTTTTCTTACAATCATTGATGTGAAGCGTGTTAACCGGGTTTTGATCCCTCCTTGCTATGCCGACCTTGATAAATGGTAGGAATATGTATGTTTGCGTAAAGATTATTTGAAACTAAATTATCTATTTCTTAATGAAATGGATTAGTTTAAAAATAAAAAAAATCTCTGTTTGTGTACAGAAGAGAGAAAAAGTTTTGGGTTTTTTTAGTAGGAAAACACTATCTTGCCGGCAGGCGGACTGGTCCGTCCGCCGCGTGGCCGAAGCCCATTGCATCCCCCACCCACCGCACCCCCATATGCATGGGTAACGTCCGTTGACCTGCCAATGGGGTGGCGTTACGTGGCGGCAAGCTGGCCCGCATGCCGGCAAGCTAGCGGTACTATTTTTGGTATTAGGGTCTCACATAATATAAATATTAGAGTGTAGGTCTCGAAATTGTTCAATGTTAGGATTTGAATTTCGAAATCACTGTTCATTAGTTTACATGAACAGTGATTTTGAGACCAAAATACTAATGTTGGACAATTTCGAGATACAGATTCTAGTATCCATTATTATGTGAGACTCTAATACTAAATATCCCATAATTTTTTTTTTTCTTTTCACGAGACTAGAGTCAACATGCATGCAAGGAAATCTTGATAGAGAGAAGACAGCTGCTATTCTTCTAACCGCGTCTCCATTTGCACTGATTTGAAGCCTCCATTTGGCGCATCGATGATGATCGAACATATGTACATATTCTCTTTAATCAAGCTTTGGTCCATATCTCAAGTAAATGCATGCAATTTTCAATATAGTTTTCTACCTTCTCTTAAGTTGTTTGTTGATCAACCTACTCAGGGCTCTCTCTGACATTCCGACTATGTACAGATACTAAAAATAAATCTTCTTTCAACTACTCCAAGGATGTGTTTGGTAGGAGGAAAAAGTGGGAGGAAGAAAAATAGAAGAGAAAAAAGTGAAGAAAAAGATTCATTTTCTCTTATTTGGTTTGAAAGGAAAATAGGAAAGAAAGGAAAAGTAGAGGGATTACTTTTCCCTCATAACCTAAGAAATCAAATCCCCCGAAAGTGGCAGGAAAAGTGGAAGAAAAAGTGGAGGCTTGTATTAATTAACAATTATACCCCCATATGAATGTATTATTTAAAAATTATTTATGAAGTCAAATGGTAAATAAGTGTTTTTAGTTGAGGGTAGAATTGGTAAACCTTATATTTTTTACTTTCTTTTCCTTCTACTTTTTCTTTCATACCAAACAAAGGAAAATGCATCTCTTATCTTTTCCATCTTGCTACCAAACATAAACGAAGAAAATGATTTTTCATTTCCATATGGAAGGAAAATGTATCTTATCTTTTTTCTTCCTTCCATTTTTCCATCATTTTTAGCGAACACAGCCTAAAAAAGAGATTTTTTTTTTATATTCTAAAGATCTAGTTATTGCAGTTTCTAAAAAAATATGAAGGCGTAGATCGGGAAAAAAAAAAAGATTTACATTAGCTAGTAATGTATATAAAATTTTAAAAAAATTAGGACCTTTTAATTTTTGGGACTATATGCGGTTGCACAACTTGTACATCCTCGAAAATTGCGCTGAATTTTGAATTAGATTTCCAACAAAGGATGCTAATTTTCTATGACACTTCTTTTGTGTTCACAAGAAAAGCTAGAAACATGTGTGTGTGAGAGAGAGATGGGAAAATTTACTTTTGGTGCACAACATGCAATTTTGAAGTGGCCCAGTCGGAATTGGATTACTTTCTTATGACGTATTAGCTCACCAAGTCCCTCCCTTTCTCTATTTTGAAGTGGAAGAGCTAAGAGTAGTTGCTCCTAGGGGCTGTTTGGTTTGGAGTAAGTGTGCGGGAAGTGAAAATTTTTGAGGAAAGTCGCTGAATTTTAGGGAGAACTTTTTCAATTCCTCCGTTTGGTTGCTGAAGAGAGGGAGCCAAAAGTGTGGAATCTCTGCCACCACATAGTGTCTTTTTCCCTCCAAACTTTACTCCCTCACCTACACGCAAAAAGTGGAGTACAACTCCACTGGAAGTGTACTAGAACCCTCACTTTTGCAAGGAAAGAGGAGTTCTCCCCCTTCCCTAACTCCGGTCACCTTCCTCCCGCGGTGGTTTTTCCGTTTGTTGAAGTGAAAACTTTTTCCCTTACATTTTTGTGAACATGCGACCGAGATCTGCTATTCCTTTTGATTTTTCCCTTACAATTTTTCTTACATTTTCGTGATGAAATCATGCTATTTTCGGGTAATATGAACCAGATCTGAAAATTTCTTGCAGTTCCACATAATTTAGTGAGTGTTTCTTCTTCGATATACATAATTTGTTAGATTTTTGCTAATCCTTTTAATTTTACTCATTCGTTCAGCTTTGATGTTCAAGGAGGCTTTGCAGTTTTGATGTTCAGGCAGTTCAGTTCAGTTTTAAGTGCAGTTTCCATAACTTGGTTTAACTCATTCGAGTATCCGTGGGTGTCATATAGGCTTTGATGTTCAAGGAGGAAATTGTTCATCAGTATTATATGGTTTTCATATGTATACAACAATGTATCAGATTATTGGTTTTCATGTATCGAATTTTTTGAAATTCATCATCATATTTGCGGAAGAAAATAAAGAAGTGTGATGTGATATTTATTTCTATGTTGTTTGAAAAATTCTTTGTATGCTAGGTGTAATTATGATAATAATAGTAACTAAATTAATAATAATAATGGGAATGTGAAAAAGAGAATATATTTAATAATAATACTTAATTTAATTATGGTAATTAATTTAATTTATATTATCATATTTGTCAAAAATGGCTGTGTAATCTTTGTAATGTGTATCTAAATTTTATCAACTAGGTTCATTTTCAATCTATACTTAAAATAAACTTGGGGGTAACCGTACCTATATTTACCACGTCTCCACAAAACTTCCACTTCCAACAATCCAAACAACCAAACTACTTTTTTTCCACTTACAACAACCATCCAAACATTAAATCCATTTTTCTTCCACTTGCAACTGGCAAAAAATACTATATCCAAACACATTTTTGAAAGTACCACTTGCTGCAAGTCTACTGAAATTCAACTTGCTGTAAGTGCCACTTTCACACTTTCAAAGAGTTAATCTATCCAAGCAGGCCCTTAGAATAGTAGAATCTCCTTGAACCCTAAAAATAAGCTCCCCCTAAGTTCGTATTTAGAGAAGTAAAATCCTAATTTTAACTACGAGTCCTGACTTAACCCCTAAGTCAGTCCCAAACCAAACTTGGACTGTCCAAACCTATTGAAAAATTTGGATCTCGCATAGCTTCGGCTAGGCCCAAATTCTGTCATATTTCTGGTCCAAAATGCTAGAAACATAACTTTACCAATCGAATATCCGAACCGGCAAGATCATCGGATTATGGCCAATATTCGACGGGTCCCCGGCCATCGACTTTCGCAAAATTATGATCTTGGAAAGGAAAGTTATTTCTTTTCTGTGTTTGGTTGCCAAAAAAAAAAATGAGCAGGAAAGGAAATTGATTCCAAGAAAGAAAAAAAAAGGAGGAGAATAATTTTTCCACTACTCACTGTATGGATTCACTTTCCTACCCCAAATTATTTACTTCCCCTCCCAATTTTTTCCAAACACCTATTTTTTAGGCAGTGTTTGATTATGTTTTTTTTTTATGAAAAATATTTCCATCACGATTTTTCCAATAATTTTAGTGCTTGATAGCTTATATTTTCCATGAAATTATTTTCCAAAAAACTATCATTTTCTATATTTTCTTCTAAAATGGTGGAAAATGAAACTTGCTCAACCCATATAAAAAATATTATTTTTCATGAAAAATAATAATGACAATCAAACACCCAAATTATATTTTTCATAAGAATTTTTTTTCATGGAATTTGAAAAATATAATTATGTAATTTGATTTCCTTTTCTTTTCCTTTCCGCGAACTAAACAAGGTCTTATTGTAGTGAAAATCAGTGTGGTTTAATGTGGTGTAGAATTTTGTAATGTGAGTGGAAATCGGAGAAGGGCTGATTTCTTTAATGCACTGCCTATATTTTTCACATATACAGCAAGTATATCTATATTTGTATTCTGCAACCAGAAGAATTAAGAAAACGAAACGAAATTGTAGAACTTATGCTACTTTGCAATTAGTTCTTTAATGAACTGCACATTTCTGTTACAAAAGAAGACCATTTAAAATATAGGAGCACATAGACGAAAACAAAGGGAAACAATTATGTATAAAGGAAGAAATATCTCATATAAAGGAAAGAGTAGATCTCAATGAGGTTTTTAATATCGCATTGATGTAAATATTTATGTATCTGTAAAAATTTCTACAATATATGGAGAGTACAATTAGTACAGTTATGGATAATTAATATGGAAAATGATTTACTTCCAATTTTTCTTACATATTTTATTTATCTCCCACCATATTAATTTACTTCTAAATGTAAAAAAGATTTATTCTTGACTGGTATAAATCATCCAATGTGAAGTGCATACAAAGACTTCAACAAGATTGCTTGGCAACAGAGGTACGGATACATTGATCTTTAGACTGTTGCTAATGTAGAAATATACGAAAACGAAAGAAGTTGATAAAAATTAGTGGGAGAGGCACGTTCTGCCATGGATGTTGGCAAAAAATTGACACCTTCAATTTCTGTGAACAGAGTTGGCGGAAAGTTGGTTTCCATGGTGCAGGGGGCAAGGGGTTTTGGAGATTTGTTGAAACCTATTATCTTCCTCCATGCTAACACCGAGCTCCACCTCCGTGAAGTGATAATAATAATAATAATAATTATAATAATAATAATAATAATAAAATAAAATTGTTGAAATTTTGTCATATCTGTTGGCGAAAATTCAGATTTTTTTATGGTGGGTGAATTTTCGCTGTCATCATTGGCGAAAATTGAACGTGTCAATTTTCCGCTAATAGGCATGGCGTAATGTGTCTCTCCCACTAATTTTCACTTTTATTTGGTTAAAAATATTTTCGTTAATTTTTGTTGTTGTTGTAAAATATACAATCAAGTACAAACTTTTTGTATAGCAAAACATACAAGTGTAGCAAGTATAATGAACTTTGACTTTGTTGTTGTCTTGTAGTCAAGATCCATCAGAAATTGAAAATTTTGTTGGAACTATAGAGAAGCTAAGTATTCACTATTGACGACTACTAGGCAATAGTTGTCTTCTCCACAAAGTCTTGGATGTGTGCTTGTTGAAAACCTAATCAAGTTTTCTTTTAATCTATACCTAACCTTTACTTCATTATAAATAAGCACACGCCTATCTATCCCCATCATGTCTTCAAAGTCTCCTCTTTGTAAACTCAAATATCTTAATTTCCATTTCCCCACAGCAAAAAGTATGGGCGGGAGTTCTCCTTGCGCTTCTTGCAAATTGCTGAGACGACGCTGCGCCAAGGACTGCATCTTCGCCCCTTTCTTCCCTCCGGACGATCCCCGCAAGTTTGCGATCATTCACAAGGTCTTCGGCGCCAGCAATGTCAGCAAGATGCTGCAGGTCTGTACATATATGTCCATTTCTCTATACACTACAAAAATATTGCAGATTAGCAGCTGACCTAGCGACTAACTCATTTCAGTCACTAAAAGTCTAAGAATTCATAATTCAATTAACAGAACATCGATTTTCCGTCGCTAAAGCGTGATGAAATAACAATTTCCTAGCGACTGAAAATAATATACTCATGTTATGAACACATAAGAATTACATGCACATTTTGTTAAAGAATAATGCTATTTGGCCATTCAAATTGTACCTCCAAACCGTTCCTCCTTACGTGGCAGTTGACGTGGCATATTAATATGACAGCTGATGTGACAAGTTTTAAAATTAATATTAACGTTAACATTACCAATAATATTAATATTAATATTAACATTAATTAATATTAATATCAACATTAACATTAATTAATATTAATATTAACATTAAATTAACATGGATAATTAACTTTTAGGTTAAAATTTTTCATGTCATCGGCATCGGCCATGTCAGACGACACATAATATTATTTAACATGCCACGTCAGCTGTCACATAAGGAGGAATGTATTGGAGGGACAATTTGGAGGTACGAATAGCATTACTCTTTTTAAATCATATGTTGGTGTAGCTGACGGAGCCAGTTGGCGCCCGTGAGTTTGATGAAATTGTTGACATTTGGAGCAACAATGGTGCTAGTTGAATAGAGGGAGGTTGGAAGTGGAGGGGTGTAGAAAAAAGCCGGAAAAATTAGATCGTGTTAGGATGATGCTTAAAAAAATGATAATTGAGAAGATGTTATTCACAATGGCGGACCCAAGTGAGGAGCTGGGCTGCCCACCCCTTTTTTTTATTTTCTTTTACATATATAATTTTGTTTTAATTTTTTGTGAGTCAGGCTATACCTAGCGTACCATAATCCACTCCAGTCCGCCCCCAGCTCAGGTTTGTGGTTCCGCTCTTGGTTATTCATAAGTTATATTAACCACTCGGCTTATTTCAAGAGATTAGTATTTAATTACAGCTAATCGCCAACATATGGTTTAACACATATCTCGTCGGAATTAGGGTTTTTCTACTAGGAATGCTGATCAGTATGTGCACTGATTGTTGAATTATGTTACAACGACTACTTGGTGTTCATGATCATAAGTCTAAAATTTTGTGTTGTAGATAAATATAGTCCTTCTGGTTTTAGTGTTTTTTTTTGTTCTCTCGCTGTCTCTTTGATTTGGGGAAACGATTTTCGCGTTGAATTATGCTACAATGACTGCTTAATGTTCATGTTCATAAGACCACGAGTCTACAGGTTCTTGTTGTAGAGATATCATAGTCGATTTTTTGTTACTGGTTTTAGGACATTCCATTTCATCAGAGAGCCGACGCAGTGAGCAGCCTCGTGTACGAGGCGAGCGCGAGGACGCGCGACCCGGTCTACGGCTGCGTGGGGGCGATCTCCTGCCTGCAGAGCCAAGTATCCCAGCTGCAGATGCAGCTGGCGGTGGCGCAGGCGGAGATTAATCTGCTGTGCATCCAGATGCAACAGGAGCCTAGCTGCCTGCTGCAGCACCAGGAGGCGAACCAACCGATATATTTGGATGACAAGTCGTTTCTGCTCGATCATGATGATGGCCAGATTGGTATCAGTCAGCTGATGATGAACTTCGCCTCCTCCTCCAGCAGTGTAGTGCAAGAGCCTATGAAGAGAGAATCACTCTGGACGTAGCTAGCTAGATCAAGACGTTTCTCTTTGGTTTTAATTGGATGCTAAAAAACTTGTGCGAATTATGTATGAACATGGATTGGTTTCCCTAGCTTAGTTCTTGACTCCTTAAAATAGTCTCTTCAAGATCGTCAATTCATTATTAACAACTCAGAATTAGTGTAGTTTGTTGTGGAAGCATATGTGACTTTTGTATCGATCGGTGAGGTAGTATTTTTTTTTTGTCTGAATCATCAATAGTCTTGCTAGAAGATATCCATCAATGGATTGTTGTTGAAGATCCATGTCTTGGAACGATCATATCATCTTTATCTCTTTGATAGTTGTCTTGAGTTCGCGGTATCGAGTATCATGTCTTGGAAAAAACATTTCTCTGGTTCATCCAGCTTCTTGAATTGAAGGATCAATAGGAGCCATAAATTAGGATCGTTTGATATTGTACCACTTGATATATTCTAAGTCGAAGTAAAAATGATGCAATGATCCTTGGTGAGAAGAAATCAGTTCATCAGAACAAGGAAAAAAAAATCTCAATAGAAGTTAAAAGAGTTTTAAGATAATTGTATGAGTCACCATCATATACATAGAGTCCTGCTAAAAATGGAATCACTAAATAAGAGTGATACTAAAAATAGAATAATCAAATGCAAGTACTCTTAAAATAGAACCACCCCTTTAAATATGGCTATTTATAAGGGCACATGAAAAGTTGAACAGGGCTAGTCAGGATTGGGACTAGCCAATGTTTGAGGAATTTACTGGAGCTATCCAAATTTTCTACTCATGGGGCTGTCCAACCTCCCCCCCCCCCCCCCCCCCCCCCCCCCCCCCCCCCCAAAAGTCCAAATTTCACTCTCATTTCTAAATTTCACTCTCTCTCTTCCAAAACCCTTCTTCTTCTTCTTCTTCTTCTTCTCTACCATTTTCACTCTCACATCTCCATCAAAATCCTAGTTTTCTTCTCATCTTCTTCTTCTTCTCCATCATTTTCATCATCACCATCTCCATCAAAACCGTACACTACAAAAAAAAGTGTCTTTCTGGGACGCCAAAAATCCGTCTTAAAAAGGCCCAAATCAGTCCTAAATCGTAATTTGGGACGAATTTTAGGACGGTATGTAACAGTGCTATTAGGGTGGCGTGGCAAAAAATTTTAGGACGGAAAATACCGTCCTAATTTGGTTTTAGGGTCGAAAAATCTAACAGTACCAAAAGAGTTTGAATTATTATATGTTTATGACAATTTACTAAACTGTCCCAAAATAAAAGAGTTTGTGACGAATAACATCCGTCCTAGAAAAATTTGCCAGCGTCACAAAAGGATGTCGTTTATATCTAGGACAATTAAATAACCGTCCCAAAAGTAATCCATATGAAATTATTTTTTGCATTTTCCAGCTATAAAACGTACAATTTAAATACACATATAACATAATTCATATGTTCATAGTCGTTGTCATGCTTGTCCTCAGATGTATCTCAAGATATCGGAGCTCCCATACAAAAAAAAGCTTAACAACATCAAGCATTATTTACCACATTGTAGAACACAACAAAATCATATATAACTATAACGTTCAATTGATAAACAACAAAAAAGCTTAACATTAAGCATCTTTTACCATCATTTCCAAAATAAATCCAAAACACAATACATCACACACACCATCAGTTACAAAATGAATCCATAGTCTTCACCTTACATACAAAATTCTAAACCCAAAACATTAAGCACTACACAATGTTTTTGAATCATCTATTAAACATTCAAGTATATCAAACATGAACTCAAAATACATACTTAAATAATGAAAAACAAGTTGGCCAGGGGGGAGAGGGAAGAAAAGACACTTAAAGTATGCATCTTCAGGAGTATCTGCAAAATTGACAACATGAAAACGAACATCAGTGAAAGAAATGTTTAAAAATCCACAATTATATTGAATCGCTAAACAATAAGAAAAACAACTACTATGCATACAAATTCATAAGTCCTTAAGACAACTCAAATCATGTGATGAACAACCAAAAAACAACATTCATAAAAAGTATTGAAACAAGAACTCGAAAAAATTAGCACTTGTTACAGGTGTATAGCAAACTGGGGTAAATCAATCTTAAGTCCAATATCCAAAATGACAAGGTATACAACCAAATTTTTGCGTATGTGCCAACTTTTCAAAGAAGCAACATGTCAGTGTCAGGTTTCAAAAAAGGGCTTAAACTCTTTAACCAAAAAGATTGTTCTACTTGTTCCAACTCGTATTTTGTGGTCTTGCGACAAGGCTTCTTTTAAAAGCTAAAGATGGAAAATATTTTTTACTCAAATGTATTTTCTTTTACTCAAATATTGTAGGTCCTAAAAATCAAGTTGCACCCATCAAAAAAGTAAGGAAAATCAAATTGTGCACCCTTCAAATAAATTGCGCAGGAGATAGATTGCGCAACACCTCAATTGCGCAGGCTGAACTGCGCACTCAACCAAGTGCGCAAGCTGACGTGGCCTTGTCATCATTTTCTGACAGAAAATCTGATCTTCTGACAGCTGACAGCCCGAAGAACGAAGAAACTGTTCGTTTCTCGTGCAGCACAGTGCTCGAGGACAGCTGTACATGCAGTGCAAGCTACCAGCTCAATCGAAGCGCAATCTGCCAGACTCTCTATAGCGCAATTCAATCTAGCGCAATCTGAAGCCAGCGCAATTCAATCTAGCGCAATCTGAAGCCAGCACAGTTCATGTGGCACACTCCATCAAGACAACTGACAATTTACACGTGGACTACATGCCATCAATTACTCACCATGTGGCAACCGTCTGTACACGACCAAGCGCATTTCAATCAAACACAAATAGGTGGTCAATGATCGAGTAACTGCCAGCGCAGTTCGCCGCTTGCGCAGTCCAATGTCTGTGCAATCCATCATGCGCAACTCAGAATAACTAAAAATTAGTTATTTTCAGAACTCTATAAATAGAGTTTCAAGTCTTCATTATCACACAGAGATCATATCAGAGATCATTCAAGTCACCACCAGAGATCAGGAGTTCTTGCCAAAGTGCTGCTGCATTCTTCAGAGGCTACCGTCTAAAGTTCACATCGTCCAAGGGATAAAGCGATCGCCTTCATATCGGATTCCTACAGTTGTACTTTCCCAGAATTCCTGTAATCTTCTTACAAAGTTTGTGAAATAAAGATCAACTTTTGTTTTTGCAAACAAAATGGCGACTCTGCTGGGGACGACTTTCTCCTCCGACGAGGAAGTGACAACTCAATGTGACGTTGCGTCTATCGGAAAGACGCAGAAGACGCTGGTTGTGAAGGTCAACCAGATGGCCTACGAGGGGATGATCAACTCCAGGACCACCCCACGCACTGCAACAACTTCTGCCACGAGCAAAGTTCACCCAGTGTGGGTCCCCAAGACTGTGGCACAGTCTACTGCCTCTGCTGCACAGCCTGCTGCGTAGTCTGCTGTCTCTGCTTCCAAGGCTGCTGCGCAGTCTGCTGCTACTGCCCATGCGCAGTATGCTGCTTCTCTTGCCAGTGCACAAATCACTTCCTATGCTGTCCTTTCAAAGTGCAAGACTCCTCTTCCCCTGGCGTAGTTGGCTGCAACTCTTCCTGCGTAATCCACCACTTCAGCAACCAGAGTGCAACTCAAGCACTCTGGCATCAAGACTCCTGCTGCACAAGCTGCTGTGACTGTAGCCAGAAGACCTTCTGTCAAAGCTCCTCATGCGCAACCTGCCAATGCGCCAACAGCCACTTCAACCCATGCGCAAACTGTGCCAGCGCAGTCTAAGAGGGACAGCCCTTTGGCTAATCTTTCTTCTGCACACAGTAAGGGGAAAAACTTTGCTCCTCTTCCCAAGCACCCTGTTGCTCCAGCACAATCCACTGGGGGTTGTCTGTTGACTATTCCTCCTCCTCCTCAGAACAAAGAAAAAGGCCCGTTGGTCTTTTCTCAAACTTCCTCATCCCACGACTTGGAAGACAACAGAGGAAAACGCTCTTTAGCTTCACAAAACAAAGAAAAAGGCCCTTTGGTCTTTTCTCAGTCTTCTTCAGTTTTTACCGTAGAAGATCAATCTGAACGTGCCTCGGCACCAGTCAGTACAAAAACTCTTTCAAACAAGGGTTCTTCTTCCCTCATTGCCAAAGGAAAATGCACTGATCAAAGAGGTATTCTGCCTACTCCGGTAGCAGAATTTCAAGATCTTCCAACTCTCAGGATATCCCGCTCCAAACAGGAAAAATTACTGGTGTCTCAGACAGAAACCCCTGGGGGTGAATTTGCTGATCTAAGAACTTATCTCAATAGGCCAACTTCGAAAAAACACAAACAGCCAATGCCGAAGACCAATCAGCATCAGAGGCAAACTTCCAGGATCAAAAATCCTGACACCTATGCTAATGAAATGAGTACTTCCCTGTACACTCAAGGGACAAAACATTTGAAGAACCGGAACCATGTTCTGAATATTGTCAAAGAATATATCCCTCAGACTTTTTCTCGTCCCGTCATCGTTCCTGATCTCCGAGAATACCTTAAGTAAAAATGGGACAACATCTCAACGCCTCTAGTGCAACCACTTGGACACCATTGTAATCACAAGGTTGTCATCAAGTGTTGTTGTCAGACAACAAAACGATCTGTCTTCGATCGTTTGAATTTTGCAGCATCTGAACCTATGTCGGAAGATGAAGACAAAGTGTTGTACGCTTCCGTCAACATGACTTCTCGAGACACTGGGGGTAGGAAGTGCTCTAAGCACGGCAAGCCTCGCAAGCCCAGCCAGAGGTATTTAGATCTACTCCAAGAATCTTCTGAAGGCGTATTTCGACATACCAGATCTCGAAGCCGAGATACAATCGGTCAAAGGAATCTTCAAGATCCTTCAGGAGATGATTCTTTCTCTAACTATGATGCATATAGCGAAAGTTCTGAACAGACAGTGTCCTCCACTATACCTAGAGAGGTGACAGCTTATGTTGTTACTGAAGATCCAGATGCTTCTAGTTCGGCTAGTCAAGAACAACGAATAGCTGCATTAGAAGACAAGCTGAAGTCCATGGCTGAAATGGTTGCCAGTATGCATTCTATCATCATGGCCCAACATACAGTACCACCGACTGTACCTGCTGTAAATCCTGAGATCATAGCATCGTCGGTGCCTGTCAATGCAGGGCTGGGGGTAGCATCTTCTCAAGTACCTCCTGTGCAGATTCAACCTACACCCAGTCAGTCAGGTGCTGGGGGTAGTACTTACCACGCTGTTCCTCCCCTTAACACTCTTGTTCAGCCTGCTCCTTCTATATCATTGGAGGATGCCAATGAAGCTGTCAAACTCCTGTGCACTCAATTCGAGGCATTCAAAGAGAAAGACAACTTACAGAGGTTGGGGATCAAGCAACCCTACCCAGTTGAATGGAAGGAAGTCCCATTTCCTCCAAAGTACAAAATTCTAACAATCTCGCTGTTTGATGGCAGCACTTCTCCCAATCAGTTCATTAACCACTTTAAGGTAATGACTGTCCAACTTCAGCCAAATGACGCTCTTCTTACCAGAGTATTCGTCGGCTGTTTAGCCGGTGTGGCATACGATTGGTACAGAAGCTTGCCCGATGGCTGTATCACCTCTTTCTCAGGTCTCAAACAAATCTTCTTGGAACGATTCTATGAGGGGATAAACGACATGACCATGTCAGCCCTCAATAAAATCAAAGAAAGGCCTAATAAAACCGCTGAGAGTTTCATTGAAAGGTTCCGCCGAGAAGCCTTAAAAATGCCTCCTGTAACTTCGACCGCTGTCACCATAGACACCTGCTGTCATGCCCCGCTCCCGTAGGAGAGATCGTCCTCGCTAAGACGTAATGCCGCACGAGCCTAGATTGCGCTCGTGCAAGGCGGGTTCCATAACGGTCGATTCCAGCGGCTGCGACGAGGTCGTCGCACAGAAGTCCCATGCAGAGATATTGAACATGCAGCAAAAATTTAGAACAAAACACAAGTTATCCAAAGAAGCTCTTTTATTGATATTGAAAAATGGTTACATTGGGGCGCAAGGCCAAGATTACAAGTCTCTCATGCTCACTCAAGCTCACATTACAAGTCACTCAGCTCTCTCTCATCTCTCAATACATTTGTCGATCCAGCGGAAGCTTCGGAAGGCGACGTCATACATTATGTCCTGTATAAGTCTTTACTCCATGCGGCCGCGCGCTTTGAATCATCAAGGAACTTCGTGCCTCGACGCATCCAAGCGAGCTCTGCGCCACGAGCTTCTACCTGTGCCTGCACATGAAACACTGTATGGGTGTCAGTACTCAACTGTACTGGTGGAGTGAGCTCCTCGCCCACCCATACAAAACCTACACGTTTTATTTAATTTGTGCAACATAAACCCTTTTACGATTGTCTTTCTATTCTTGCCTTAGGATCAGTTTTAGGACCGATGCCTTGCATACTTGTGTCTAAGGACCATCCCGTGCTTGCACAACGACGTTAACTCGTACTTTTGCCTTAGACCCTTCTCGTGCCAATAACGTTAACCTATCAAGTCGTATTTGCCTTACGGCCATAATCAGAGACGCAACTACACGAAAGACTCTATTTCTTTGCCTCTAGACCTTTCTCGTGCTTGCATTGTCGATGCACCAACTTATACTTGTATTTTGTGCCAAACTCTGGGACGTAACGACTCGGTCGTGCCATAATTCGATTCGTGCTTCCATATCTCCGAGGCAACGCCTCCTCGCTTAGTATCGTGATACACTTGTATTGTGACAACGCGACCGTGCCTCGTATTTCGAGGTCGTGCCCAGCAACTCAACGTAACTTCACACAACTTGTCCTACGGCCCTTTCCGACTTAACTCGCAACAGTTCAAGCCTAACACATACAACTCTATGCCAAACTTAACACCCGATGCCACATCCCGTGTCGAAGCACGCCACCTTCGCTGCATACACATTCAACTCAACTCAATCCAAAGGCACACACGTGGATTGCCGCCCGTGCCGACTCATCTATATGAACTTGGTCACAAGCACGACAAGCTATCTTGGACCTCCGTTGGATATTAGGGTACGTTCGTCAAACGAGACACGATCTCGCCAAATTTCCCCTAATAGCCGTCCTACGACGCACCCCTTGGGTCAGGTCGCACACCATCCAAGGGTCCCGTAGGCCCGTGGTTCCTCCTAGGCCAGATCGGTCCCGTGGCCGCTGCAACCGTCTGAGGAACAAATCTCAAATCCTTGTGCACCGGTACACAAGTTGTCCAATGACCATGCAAACTCGACCCACTTCTTCATTTTAGGACCGTTTGGTTTTCTTTACTTTTATTGTTTTACTATCTTTTGAGTTCTACATTTAAGACTACATCATTTGAGACCCCTCGACGACCCACGGTCGCGAGCATTCTTTCCATGTTACCATATCATTTCATTCAACTCAGTAATGCCTATTCGATAGTCCTTTCTTCAAAAACTCATTAAGTCGACCGTGGTTCATGCCTTAACGCTAAGTCCAAGCATCGTGCCTCAAACCTACTTACGTTCTACGCGACGCTATCGCCGAAGTCATACCTCATATGACGGGCCTTGGGATCGTGGGACTATTTAACTTGACAACCGCATAATGAGCGGGACAGCACTCGAAATGACTTAGGTCGACCGGCATAACTTTGCCTAACTTACTCAAGCCTACAACTTAACCCGAGGAACGAGCAAAGGCTATGCCAAGCCTTGCATTTCGGAAGCGTGCATGCTTTATCGAGCATTTACGCGGGCGACGCCTATAACTTAGGCTAATTCACAGTTTTGTATCGAAGACCAACATTCCTCCTCCCAAGCCACGGGACGAAGGACCGAGTGTCATTTTCAAAGCACGTCGTGCACCAACTCTAAGCTGACCGTTGGACCTTTTTCCATGTTCTAACTCATTTTGACCCGTCGGGGTTATTCCCTTTAGCTATGTGAATTCATCTCTTTTATTATTAGGCCTACTTGTGCAAGTTAAAAACATGCGGATTATTATGTGAAGGCAAAGATGAGGCAAGTTCACCGAAACTACCTCACCTGAGCGAGTGGTCGCCTTGACCGAGCGATGTCTTCAAGCAGCCGTTGCATGGCTAAGTTCGAACGCCGTCGGCATTCCGTTTCCTCCGATTGACTGAGCGGGACGGGGGTACTACACCTGCAAGGCAAATCTTTTGCCTATCATCAGCATGTGGATGAGATCAACTCAGTTTCAAGATTGGCCATCCTTCATTGTCAACGCTAAAGCAGCTGAAGTTAGCGCTGACAAATTTAAGCAGTTGGGGGTACACATGTCTAACCCCGACCGGGATGAACATCAGACATCAGGTAGCGGTAATCGCCAGAACAACCGCAAGGGAAAAGAGACTTTGAACATTAACTTGAAGAACAAAGAATCTCTGGCGGTCAACGTAGCACCACCTACGTCTACTTCTACTCCTTCTGCACCTCCACCAAGGGAACCTCGTCCGAAAGTAGAGTACTCTTTTGACGAGAATGACACCGTGAGCATATTTGATTGTTTGATCAAAAGCAATAAGCTCCAACTCCCAGACCCGAAGAAGCCTGATGAGGTCGGTAAGACTGATCATCCCAAGTATTGTGTCTATCACAGGTTCATTGGGCATCCCACTCGAGCATGTTATGTGCTCAAAGGCAAAATTCAGGAGCTGGTCAACGCTGGTGTTGTCACTCTGCAGCAAGACGAGAAGACTGTTACCGCGAACATGGTCTCAGTTCAGTTCGGTGACTTCCCTCCGCAGATGGTACAGCATGGTGTCATCCCTATCCCCAAAGCTACTCTTGAAATCGAGAATCTCCCTCCTCCACGAAGTGAAGGTCTCGTTCCCTTATCTCTTGACAATGGTGAGATTATGTGGATTCACCCTGATCTTGCTTCAGAGTTCGAAGTTCCCTCTTCCTCCAAGAAGAAAGACCGCTCCAAGGGCAAAACAAAGATCTGCAATATGGTGTCTTTTGACCCCATAGTTGAAGAGGAAATCCTATTGGGCACCAGATCAGGAAAAACCTACTTACGGGAAATTCTCGAAGTTCAGGAAAATCCTGCTTCTTCTTCTGAGCCCTCTCCAGTACAACCTGTGTCTACAGAGGATATTCCTTCTGCCTCCTCACCGGTTGTAGAACTCACTCCTTCCAAGCCAACAGCAGCCGACAAAGGCAAACAACAAGTCCGCTTTGACAAACCTTTGAAGAAGTCATCTCCCTCAGGACTTGAGAAGCCTTACAACTTTGATATCTTGGCTCAATTAGCCAATACACCTGTCAGGCTATCAATTTTCGAGCTCTTACGCCTCTCCAAAGAAACTCGAGAAACTCTGAGTGAAGCTCTCATGCAGGCAGAAACTTGTCTAGCCCTTCTGAAGAAGCCGAAAGCAGAGCCAGTCTCTTGCCTCCATTTTCATAGTGTGTTGGAATTAATTCCAAATATTACCTTCACACAGGATGACATGTTGATGGAAGACAATAGGCATGACCGTCCTCTATAATATACAGGATATGTCGACTCGATGAAAGTCGATCGTATTCTGATAGATCCAGGGTCTGCCCTCAGCATCATGCCGAAGACAATATTAGATGCACTAAAGATCCCAGTGCATAGTCTTTCAAGTATAATCACCACCATCCTTGGGTTCAATCAGGAAAGGAGTGAACCTCTGGGCAAGATTCGCCTAAAACTCCAAATAGGCAATCTCCGCACAAAGGTGACCTTCTATATCATTGACAACCATGGTTGTTCTTACAATACTCTATTGGGGAGACCATTTCTGCATGAGCACAACATTTTTCCTTCGACTCTCCATCAATGTTTCAAATATCTTGATGACAATGGAGAGGTTCAAAAGGAGGTTGCTGATCTCTATCCTTTTAAAGGTGTCGAAGCATACTGCAACGATGCTCGTATGTACAAGGATGAGTTCATAAAAGTAGTACTATCTCTGGACACTGAAGAAGAACAAGAAGCAGTGCCCAATGACACTCTCATTATACCTGTCAAAGGGCGTGTTTCTCGTCCTCAATCCTCCAAAACATTGGCTATTTACTTGCCAGTCCAGAAGCAACCAACTGATGGAGGTCAATATCAAAGGGAGCTCACCTCTTCCGAGCCACTTGTTATCGACTTGCGTCGTAACAAGGATAAAAAGCAGCTCACCTCTTCTGAGCCACTTATTATTGATTTATCTCATAACAAGGATAAAAGGGAGCTCACCTATTCTGAGCCGCTTGTTATCGACCTCCGTCGTAACAAGTCCAATCCTCCTCCACGTTCTTCTTCTCCCCCTCTTGTAATCAATCTGACCAAGCCTGCTAAGGCTAAAGGTCCTGTTGTAAATACAGATGTACAAATCAATGAAAAAGCATCTCCTTTCCAGTATACTGATGTCATTTATCATGTTAAGTGCTATTTGGATATGTTAGATAGCTTTCAATTATTTATATTGGGAGTTGTACAATCTCTTCAAACAGAAGTCTCACTCGAACATCCAATGACTCATATCGTGTTGTGCCCGCTCGAAAGAGAGGCGAGAGTCCAATACTTTTTAGTAAAGGACCGGAACAAGAGTTCAGTTATACGGATGATAGCAAAAGTAACGACACGGGGCATCTTCAACTTTGACGTTACAGTCAACAATCAAAAGACATCATCCGAAAGATGGGTTATGACTTCAAGAATGGCCTCAACTACGGTAAGGGTAGAAGAATTCCTATCCGTATAACCGTCCCAAAAGGGAAGTCAGAGATGTATTACAGCAGGACCAAAAGAGGTCTCGGATATGCTTCTCCTCTAGTATTATCTCCAGCAGTCTCCGAATCCGATAGTGAGGAGTGCTCTAACTCTTTTGATTTCAGATCATGGGATTCTGACACCAGCATCGATCAAGTTCATCGGCTGATTGTATCTTCTAACATGGTCTCCGTCGAACTTCCAGAAGGCTATGACGAGGATGTTGAAGAAAATCCCGAAACAGATCCTTGGGCTCAACGAATGGATACCCAATGGGAGCTGCGATTCGAACAAAGGGAACCTCCTACCGAAGATCAATTAGTTCAAATTGATGTAGGAGAGAGCGGGTCACCTCGTCCAATATTCATCAGCAAGAACCTTCCAGAGGCAGATAAGCAAGAATTAATTCTTCTTATTCAAGAATACATTGATGTCTTTGCTTAGAGCTATGAAGACATGCCAGGACTAGATCCCAAAGTGGCTACTCACAAATTGAATATCCTACCTAATGTAAAACCGGTCAAACAGCAACAATGATGCTTCAAGCCAGAAATGATGGATACAATTGACGATGAAGTCAAGAAGCTCATCGCTTGTGACTTTATCAGAGAAGAACAACATCCAGATTGGGTAGCCAATGTCGTTCCAGTTCTGAAGAAAATCGGAAAAGTTCGAGTCTGCATCGACTTTCAGGATCTTAATGAAGCATGTCCAAAAGATGAATTTCCTCTCCCTATCACGGATGTCATAATTGACAACACCTGTGGGTTCGAGTGAATATCTTTCATGGATGGATTCTCCGGATACAATCAAATTCGGATGAATCCTGAAGATGAAAAACATACTTCTTTCCGCACTCATCGCGGAGTCTATTGCTATACCGTAATGCCATTTGGTCTCAAGAACGCTGGTGCAACTTACCAACGAGCCATGAGTACCATCTTTCGAGATCATCTGCGCAAGACTGTCGAATGCTACGTCGACGATATTGCTGTCAAAAGTCGTCTAAACGAAGATCACATCCAAGACTTGAGAACTATCTTCAATCTAATGCGCCAACATCAACTCAAAATGAATCCCACCAAGTCATTCTTGGGTGTCTCTAGTGGCAAATATCTCGGCTTCGTCATTACCTCTAAGGGCATACACGTGGATCCCGAGAAGATCAAAGCCATTCAAGAGATGCGTCCTCCACGCAACCTAAAAGAGCTACGAGGATTCCAAGGTAGACTTGCGTACATCAGGAGGTTCATTTTGGATCTGTCTGGACGCTGCAGACCATTTACTCAGCTAATGAAGAAGGGTGTGTCTTTCATTTGGACTGAAGAATGTCAACGAGCATTTGATGACATAAAACGATATCTCATGAACCCACCAGTCTTGGTTCCACCAATCTCTGGCATACCGTTCTTAATGTATGTCCGTGCTATGGATCATTCATTGGGTGCTTTACTTGCCCAAAAGAATAAAGAAGGCCATGAACAAGCCATCTACTATCTCAGTCGTACTATGATTAGTGCCGAACACCGTTATTGTCCGGTCAAAAAAGAATGCCTAGCTCTTATGTGCTGTTCAAAAGACGAGGCATTACATCATTGGCCAAACTATTTATGTCATATCCCGAGTTAATCCTCTTCGGGTATTGATGAAAAAGCCTAGCACACTCAATTCTCGGCTGGCTACATGGGCCATTCTGCTAGCCCAATATGACATGGTATATGTTCCTCAAAAGTCTGTCAAAGGTCAAGCACTGGCGGATTTCTTAGCAGCTCATCCTGTTCCAGAGACATCCAAACTTTATGATAAAATTCCAGACGAGACATTAGAATCTAATACAATCTCCGAAGAATTTCCTACTTGGCGTCTATTCTTTGACGGTGCATCCAGGATCGGACCTAATGGTGCCATTGTCACGGAGTTGGAGTTGTCCTTGTTTCTACAGACGGATCAACTATTCAAAGAGCCTACTCCTTAGATGAACCTTGCTCCAATAACGTGGCAGAATACAATGCTCTACTCATGGTCTTTAGTTAGCTAAACAACTGGACATCGAATATCTTGAAATTTATGGTGACTCCAAGCTGGTTGTTAACCAGGTTAGAGGGACCTATGAAGTTCGCCATCAAGATCTCGTGCCCTACGAAGCGGCAATCAACATGGCTACATCATTCAAAGCCTTCTTCATCGAATATGTACGCCGAGCTTGCAATACTGAAGCAGATGCTTTGGCCAATCTTGTAGCAGTCTTAGCCATCCCTATCAAAAGACAGCAGGTGGTGGTTATCTCTAATCGGGAATTGTTTTGCATCGAAAACAATCTTAATATTGAGTTCAAATGTTATCAGTGAAGATTGGAGAGCTCCTTTCATCGACTTTGTAGTTCATGACATACTTCCCGAAGATTTCAAGGAAGCTACGAGTATTCGTCGACGATCTCTACGATTATACTACAATCAGACCACCAAAACTCTCTATCGGCGGACTTATGACGGTCTTCTCTTGCGCTGTCTCGCTGGTGATGAAGCAAAGCAAGTATTGCGTGAAGCTCACGACGGTGTCTGCGGAGCTGATCAACCCGGTCCTAAACTACAGGATCGCATCCGATACATGGGTTACTACTGGCCCTCTATGGTATCCGATGTCATCGAATATGCAAGAAAATGTCGAGCTTGTCAAATGCACGTAGATTTCATCCATCAACCGTCGGAATTCCTTTATCCGACTGCTGCTTCCTGGCCTTTTGAAGCCTGGGGCATGGATATTATAGGTCCTATCAACCCTCCTTCTTCTAGAGGACATCGGTTTATACTCGCAATAACCGATTACTTCTCCAATTGGGCCGAAGCTATACCCTTGGCTGAAGTCAAGACCAGTAGTGTCATCAACTTCGTCAAACACCATGTCATCTATAGATTTGGTGTACTTCGAAGGATCATTCATGATAATGGACCACAATTCATCAGCCAAAAGTTCACAAGGTTCTGCGATGATTACCGGATTGACAATGTCGCTTCGACAGCTTACAATCCTGCTGCTAATGGCTTGGCTGAAGCTTTTAACAAGACTATCATCAAGCTCCTCAAAAAGTTTGTGTCTACTAACAAACGAAACTGGAGTGAAAAGCTTGGAGAATGTCTTTGGGCCTACCGTACTACGGTTCGCAACCCTACAGGCTGTACACCCTTCTCTTTGGTGTATGGCTGTGAAGCAGTTCTACCCCTGGAACTTCAAATTCCATCTCTGCGGATTGCCATCGCCAATGAACTCACTACAGAGAATAATGATCTCCTTCGATTTCAAGAATTGGAGGCGCTCGACGAGAAACGGTTAATGGCTCAACAGCATATTGAGTTATACCAAGCCCGCATCTCGAAGACTTTCAATCGCAAAGTTAAGGTCAGAGCCTTTCAGAAATGAGAGCTCGTTCTAACCGTCAGACGTCCCATGACTATGACTCACATGAGCAAGGGCAAGTTCGATGCGAAATGGAAAGGGCTATATATCGTGAGCAAAGTCTTCTCAAATTGAGCCTATCAACTCACAGAACTGGATGGTCGAGTTGCAATGATGCCTATCAATGGCAAGTTCCTCAAAAAGTATTATGTATAAATGTAAAAGACATTACTTGTAATCATCAAACAAGTTCATAAATAAAATTTGATTTTATTTCATCATGAATGATAGTATATAATATCAAGTAAGGTCACTATCATCCTTCTCAAAATTGGGACGAGGACCATTATCAAAAACATAATCAGCAAAAGAGCCGAGAATATCTTTGCTCGAACCCACCAGGAATTTGCAACCAGCCATCCTCATGGCCTCTTCTTCTTCAGTCTTCCCTGGTTCAAGAAGAATATCCAAAATGTCCCTTGGCGGCTTGGATGCAGATGAACCTTCGCCTGCCTCTGTCTGCTTTGGCTGGGCCGGCTCGACTGGGCGTTCTTCAGTAACCGCTTCAAACTTCGGGGCGATCTCAGCCTTCTTGGATGCATCTCCAGACGACATCTTTAAGTTGAAAAGTGAAAGTGATCATTCCATCTGATTTTCTGTTCTATTTATAGACAGAGATTCGTGAGACAACGAAGCGACACATTCATCTGACGGTTCACCCATTCATTATATTCATCTAACGGTTCACCCGTTCATTTATCCGACGGTTCGTCCGTTCATCATACTCATCTGACGGTTCGCCCGTTCATTTATCTGACGGTTCACCCGTTCATTCCATTCATCCGATGGTTCACCCGTTCATTCCATTCATTTGACGGCTCGCTCGTTCATTACATTCATCTGACGGTTCGCCCGTTCATTTATCCGACGGTTCACCCGTTCGTCACATTCATCCGACGGTTTGTCCGTTCATTTTATCTATCTGACGGTTCATTCGTTCACTTTATTCATTTGACGGTTCACCCGTTCATTCAATTTATTTGACGGTTCATCCGTTCATCCCGACGATTCATTTCGTTCATTCATTTCGTTCACACATTTGACGATTCATTTTCGTTCATTCATCCATTCCTTCATATCAGCAACTTATCATCTTCGATTAAGTTGTCTACTAAAATAATGATATTTAACAAATTATATTCTGCCATGTCCACATTACCTCTGAACAGATATAATGAATATAATTATTTTCCACAATCAAGAAATATATTATGTCCTGTACCTCTGAATATATTTTCTATCGATATTATTTATATCTGAATAAGATATGCAATAAATAATAGATCCACAAAGAAAATATCTTTTTATTGATCAAAATTGGAAGACATTACAAAAATACATGCTACAAAACAAGAAGATACAAAAAGTCTTTCTCATTCTGCTGGCGGAGTCATCAAGCTAGTCATCTGCTACTTTAAAGTTTGCAGTCGCTCCTCACGAGAGTCCATCACTCGCCTCCTAGCTTCCTCCATCCCAGACTTATCATCAAAAGACGGCATGGTTACTAATTTGCGAGAGATTTCCGCTTGATGAGTTACGACATACTCATCTCTTTCCTGAGTTAGAGCGTTCAGTTGTTGAACTACAGTCTGATGTTCTGTGGCCTCATCCTCCAAAGCAAGCTGAACAAGTCTCAGCTCTTCTTGAAGACGGACAGATTCTGCTTGCAGCTCAGCAACTTTCCTCTCCTTCTCCTCAGCAACAGATGCTATTGTTTCCACTTGAGAGTTATACTCAGCAGACTTAGTAGAGAAAGTGTCCAAGAGAACTTGGAGATTAACTTTCGCAACGACAGATTTTTGAGACATTTTCTCAAATTCAGCCTGTACCAAAGGCTCCACCTCCCCCCTATTAAGCTCTTTGTAAATCTTAACCGATGCCTCCAGCTCATCTAGTACATGTTCAAGAAAAACGGCTTGAGCTTCGTCGCCTTGACTGCGGATGGCATTGATCAGATAGGAGGTTGGACCTTTAACTGTTGAGAAACCAGCATCTTCTTTCTCTATCACCCTATTCATTAAGGGTCCCAACGAAGTAAAGAAAAGGTTGGTGAAGGAGCTTATGATAAAATGGTTAGTAGCCAGAGCACCAGGTGTAGCGGCTACTCCCGTTGACGACAAAGCAGCTGGTGCTTGGGATAGACGTGCAACTTTTTGCATATGAACAGAGGGCTCTCTGGATAGAGGAGCCATCGTAGAGCTAGCTGCTCCTCCAGGATATTCTTCTGCAAAATCAAATAAACCTTATCATTTTGGTTTCATTTGCAACTAATCAAAAAGGATCAAAAGTAAAAGGCAATCTTACCATGACTTGGTTCAGCAACAAGTCTGTCATCTGTTGGCACAGGTTCCAACCTAGCAGAAGTAGCCTCAGACATTACTGCCTGGCTACTACCGGCCTCGGAGCCACCCAAAAAAGGTCGGCTACCACTAGCTATAGCCGTTATTGGCACTATGTCTGTGCATGCGGGAGGAACTGGGGAAGATTCAAGTTCTGCATGGATAAAAACGTAGATGTCAGCTATTTAATCTATGAAAAGAAGGTTGATAAAATCATTTAATACCTTTGGGATCAGCAGGAGTAGTTTCTTCAGGTGCTACTTCTTCACCCGTATTCTTTTCTGGAGACACATGCACCTCAACATCCTCTTCAGGATTCAGCGTGTCATAAACAGCTTTCGAGGATACATGGACATTAGCGTCCTCTTCTGGATTTAAAGTATCATCAATAGCTTCTGTTGATGCATCTTTATTACTTATACTGTCCTCTGGTGCATCCTCGCTGTCAGTTGCGGCGGCCGGATCTACATCATCCTGCAGGCCGAAGTCGTAATCATTCAATGCATCGATCATTAAACGATCTTCTTCTTCACGGAGTGTTCCTGGTGTAGCAGGAGGCTGTGTGGTTTCTACTTCGAGTGAAGGAGATCGCAAAACTTCATCCTCTCTCTCCACAATGTCTTTCCTGGGCTCTACAGCCTTATCCCTCCGTTCTGGACTAGGAGTTTCCTGCATAGGTTCAGGGACAGGAGTAGGAGATGACATTGTAACTCCAGCAATAGCACTAGCTACGACCGATGACATAGGTCGAGGAGTGACTACCTTCTTTCTCCGGAAGACTATCACTACCAAAATTTATCGTTTTAGCGACGGCCACATCCGTCGCTAAGACGACGGTAAATACAATTAGCGACCGAGTACCGACGGATATTGGCCAAAAACATCCGTCGGCAATCAGCTCGTCGCTAATAACCTTCCGTCGCTAAGTTGTCGTCACATGATGGACTAGCGACGGATATTCGACGTTACAATATGAAGCCTTAGCGACGGATGTCCGACGGACTGTCGTCCACTTCAGCTTTTAAGTACTGAACTGTGTAGGCTATAGCGACATACATTTCCGTCGGTAACCCGTCGTAACAGCATATCAGATTGAATCATTCCGTCGCTAATGCGTCGCAAGGCGTCGGTAATTAACGACCGCTTTTCGACGGATTCCGGACGGACTATCCGTCGAGCAGGTTCTGAAAAAGCTTGGCATTTCCAGCACCATGGCGACAGAATCGTAGTCGCTAACCCGTCGCTACTGCGACGCCACAGCGACGAAGTTCTGACTGATTATCCGTCGCCATGGTTCTGAAAATGTCATGCATTTCCAGAACCATGTCGACGGATTTGCCGTCGCTACGTCGTCACTATTTAGAGCGACTGATTAGCGGCTGTCTACCAGTCGTCCTGGCGACGGCCGTTCCGTCGCTAAGTCCGTCGAAGCTTATACCACCAGAACGTTACCGACGGATAATCCGTCGATAACCCGTCGCTGCCTGGAAACATTTTAAAAACTCTAGATAGCGACAGATTACCCGTCGACAACCCGTCGGAAACTGGGAGTATCCGTCGCTACATGGTCACTAGTCCGTCGCTAACTGGGTTTTTTGGGAAAAAAAATTACAGCACTTTCCCTGTTCACAAATATATGCATAAACCAAACCAATATATAATGCACACCAATTATCCAACAATCACACAGACCAAATATATAATGCAGTCACATTATCCAAGAATCACATAGACCAAGTAATGCACATACGAATTTAATGCACACCAATTATCCAAGAATCATATAGACCAAACCAAATTAATATAAAATAGACATCAATTATCCGGAAGAGTAACCTAATATCCATCGTTATAATCCGATCATTGCATAAATATTCCAAATTTTTCACAAATATTCTAAAACACATAGGAAAGAGTTGGCCAGTTACAGTAACCTAATATCCAATCCTGGCGACCGATCATAACACAAATATTCCAAAATTTTCACAAATATTCCAAAACACATAGGAAAATCGACTTTCACCTCAACAATGACCACAAGTCAGACGATGAATTCTCACAGCCAGGGATGATAGTTGCATTGAGGCATGTACCATTCTATCAGCCACTTTGCATACGAAGGCTCAATCTGGTTGAGGTCTTCTGTAGGGACAGGAGGGTCGGTCCCGATGCTACTACTCTCTGACGGTGGCTCCTCCTTAGCTTCAAGCTTGGGAGCAATCTCTTCCCTGATGGTCATCGGTTCTTCCTTGACCTCGACCTTTGGTAACACCTTCTCCTTAACAGTCACCGGCTCTTGTTTGACGACGGAGACTTCCTCCGTGTCGACCTCCATGGGTTTCTTGCCTCGACCCCTTCGTCGACTAGCAGCACCACCTCGACGAGTCCTAGGAGCCATCTTTCTGACAACAAAAATTTTCATATAGGGTAAAGAAATTTACTCAAGTTATAAAAGTTGTGACGTTGGTTTTTTGTGTTCATCATCATTAGAGGAAGCAGCACTGGAAAAGTTGTGACGTTGGTAGCATGAGTAAAAATCTGTATCACAAGACTAACAGAATTACTATGTAATCATGTACTCACCAATAACCGGATGTAACTGGAGTCGTTGGGCCTATCGTGCAGTAATTTGTGGATCCGCTGGTATAGGCCAGATGTACTTAGTATCTAGTGTATCAAGCCTGTATCGGTCTATCGGATTGGTATAGGACGTATCATATTGGTATTGGCCTTAACAAATTGGTATCGTCCTATATCCGATATGTACATGTATCGGCCGTATAGCTAGGATTCATATTGGCCTTATCGATTTGGTATCGGTCATATCCGATATGTATCAGGCCGTGTTGGATTATTATATACCATTTCGGATTAGTTTCATGGAAGGTTTAGTAACAACTGTACTTGGATTTCTCTCTTCTCGAGCTAGAATACCATTGCAAGAGAATCACCAGATCGTGATTGGCCAGTTACAGTAACATACATACTTCCTTTTCCATCAGGAAAAGCGAGATTGAAAAGGAAGTATGTATGTTCTGTAACTGGCCATTTACGCTCTCGTGACTCTCTTGCAATGGTAATCTAGCTCTAGAAGAGAGAAATCCAAGTACAGTTGTTACTAAACCTTCTACGAAACTAATCCGAAATGGTATATAATAATCCAACATGGCCGATACCTATCGGATATGACATATACCAAATCGATAAGGCCAATATGAATCCTAGCTATACGACCGATACATATCGGATAGGACGATACCAATTCGCTAAGACCAATACCAACCGATACGATCCATACCAAAACTGATAGACCGATACTAATCCGATACGGTCAATACTTATAAGTACCTACGGTCCAGAAGCTTGATCCGCTATAGTACACCCATGTACGATCAACGAAGTAACAATCCATTTCAATTTGGATGTGAAAATCTGTATTGTAAGACAAACTAAACATAATCAGTTCTATTTCACATGCTTAATTGCCAAGTATGGGAATGAATGGCTCAGAACATAACCTAAAATTCATTCTAGCATACATTAGTGTGAATCATCTACGTTCTGTATATATAGTGTAGTATATGTTCTTATCGTATCTAGTATCTGAAAGATGTAACAGAATCAAGATAAACTCACATAGATTACAGGTGCCCCACATTTGAGTGCTACACCAAGACTCACCGTGATAAGGTTAGTGATTTATTTAACCTAATATAGTAATCTTGTAATTTAAAGTTGGAAGAACGTGCAAGTAGCCTTATAGTTTCTGCCTCGCCAGTCGAATGGCTTAATTGCCAAGTATCGGAACGAATGGCTCAGAACACAACCCGAGATTCATTCTAGCATACATTAGTGAGTTCATCTTGATTCTGTTACGTCCTTCAGATACTAGATACGATAAGAACATATACTACACCATATGTACAGAACATAGATGATTCACACTAATGTATGATAGAATGAATCTTGGCTTGTGTTCTGAGTCATCCGTTCTGATCAAGCATCTTCCTTCTCCTCTCCTCCACCATGGCTCTGAACAAATCTGCTCCTCCCTCTACTTCCCTTCTTCTTATTTGACTCTCTCAGCAACATATGACATCCAGCTCAAGTGTAGAGTCGGAGGAGAAGAAGTGGGCAGAAAGAGGAGGGGGAAGCAGCACAGCCGGCGGCATGACCCGGAGGAAGTACAGAGGTTTTCTTCAACAGCAGTAGGAGAACTATAAGGATATATCTTTTTAGCGACATATCACATTGTCAAAGACCCTTAATGTGACAATCATGTTACCGCGGTATCGGAAGACTAACATGTCAAGCGAGATTCTAAGCCATGTATTTTGATATAATCCTCAAAACTCTTTCCTGCTATGTAATAATGCAAGATTACTACAGAAGAGGAAAGAGTTGGGAAGATTATATCACACGGCTTAAAAACTTATGACATGTTAGTCTTCCGACACCGCGGTAACATGATATTCATATGAAGGGTCTTTGACAAGATGACATGTCGCTAAAAAGATATATCCTTATAGTGATGTGGAGATTTGGAGTACAAGACGACTAATTATAGATTTTATGAATAATTATTTAGTTAATTATTACGGTATATGATTTTAGCCATAGTTGAGATTTGGAGTACAAGACGACTAAGAATTATGGTACGGATAGTGCAGTGGCGTGTTTTGACTAGTGTATTAGCCCTGGTAGAGAAGGCCGAGCCATAGTGATGTCCTAACTAGGAAAACCAGGCCAAGTTACGACGTAACCCTTATCGAAGATTATTTATTTATTAATTATAATATTTAGTTTTAGGGAACCTGATTGTACTAAACTAGTACAAATTGGACCCAAACCAAGCCCAAGCCTATGTAGACATACTTTTAGGTATGTACAAATATTTTCTAGCTTTTTGGGTAGACTTAACGATATTTCCTAAATATTTGGTTATTTATACAAATGGATTTTATTATTATTATTATTTATTGAGATTATTATCTATTATTATTTTATTGGTTATATTATTTTATTGTCTAATAAATATATTATATATGTGTATATATAGAAGATATGTGTATACGTGTATATAGATAAATATATATATGTATGCATATATATAGATGAATATATATATATATATAGAGAGAATATATATATAGAGAATATATATATACGTGTATATGTGTATATATTATTTTGTATATTATATGGGTGTATATATTTTTTTTTTTCATATATATATATATATATATATATATATATATATATATATATATATATATTTATATATATATATAATATATATATATATATATATATATATATATATATATATATATATATATATATATATATATATATATTATACGAGTGTATGTGTGTATATATATATATTATATGTATGTGTATATATATATATATATATTTATATATATTTGTATGTATATACGTATATATATATTTGTATATATACGGATATAATTGTGTGTATATATATATTAGCTATATATGTATTCAGGAAATTCCAGCCCAAGCAGCCAGGCCATAATAGGCCGGCCTGTCCATAAGCTGGCCCGAGCCCCACAGAATGAGCCCAGGCTTAAAATCGAATCTACCCAACCAAAATCCCCAAAGCCCAGCAGCAATAGGCGAACCCAGCCCAGTAGCAAGGCACCAACCCCCCCTCTGTTTCTAAACCGAGTAATTAAACCCCGTTCGAGTATATATAACACAGCCGAGAGATAGAGGAAATCGATTCAACTAAAAACCCTAACCCGTACCAGAGCCGCGCCACCCCTCCTCCACAGGGCAACCCCCGCGTGCGCCCTCGACGCCGTCCGCGCGCCGCCAGGCCGGCCGGAGAGCTCCGCACGGCAGCGCACAGGCGCGGGTGGCACAGCGACAGTTGCAGCCACGGGGGCAACTTTTGACGCAGATTTCGTGACGAGGAGTTGATTACCTTCCGATCTTCCTTCGCAGGTTTGTCGACAACCCTACCAACTCCCTATCCCTTCAAATAGTTTGAATTGAGGAACCCTAGGTTGCCCGATAGAGCGACACGAACATGACGAAAAACCATTCAAAAAATAGAACTGTTTTGGGTTCAAAACCCTATATTGGAAGGCAACTTCCTGTCGATCTATCGACTGTTTTGAGAAACCAAAAGAGGACAGTCCTAGACAACCTATACGACTCTCCATCCCTTCAGATAGTTTGAATTTAGGTACCCTATGTTGCCCGATAAATCGGCACGAACTTTGCCGAAAACTGTTCTTGAACAGTCCATAGAACTGTCCCAATCACGTGTTTTGGAAGATGGATTGCGGACAGGATATCGATACTCTTGAAAATCTACCTGAACACCTTTTTAAAAACATATACGAGATGACAACCCCATTTATAGATTTATTTTTCATCAATTAAATTGTTGTTAAACTATCTTCAAAGTTCGAGAAAAACCTATTTCTAAAACTGTTCAAAACTTGAAAAACCCTCCACACGACGTGCGTCCCGCCATTTCGGGCGACGTGGTCACGTACCGTAAGCATCGAAAGCTGCGTAACAGCTTTATGGTCGTGTGGGCTTTGGCGGAATTCAAATTGGTCGCGTGTGCGCGACGAATTTGATGCGTATCCGTCAAAATTCACCGTATCGTGCACTTTGCAAATTCTCCAATTACTTTGTGCACGCTCATCAGATCGAGACGAAACTTGTGCCAACAGAACCGTATCGTTTTACTGGTCCTGTATGCCAAATTTGGTCCGATTCTGAGACCGTTGATAAAATCGTTGTTTTGCGGGCCCTACGGTCCCACTCAATGGGCGATTTTGTGCACAGCCCGCCGGAATCCAACTTTGGACATACGGTTGGGTTCATATCTAAAAACTGGATTCGTTGACATGTAGTTTGATGACTTTAGAGATCGTTGACTCTGGCACGCTTTTCGGTGCAAAGCGGGTCCAACGACGGACACCGTTTTTGCCCAAAATTACCGTTTTGCCCCTGTGTCCAGAATTGGACTTAAGGACAGGCAATCCTAGCTAATTTGACTATTCTGAGAATGTTGGTACTGTTTATTTCAGCATCCGGAGACTTTCGCATGTGTTGACTGATTGTGTCTTATTATGTGGTATAATATTGGTTTCTCCAGCTAAGGACCTCAGGCAAGTGCACTTTCTGATTGCTTTTCGATTCATAATAGTCTTTCCATTTCATGTCTGTATATATATCTTGCTACTTGTTGACACGTTCATCACACGGAGTAGTCGGGAGGGGAAATATCTTAGTATACATGTGGACTACCCAGAAATATACCAATATGTCTATTCTTGAATGCTAGCCGCTGCGCACGACACGTGCAGTGTGCCTTATTTACCCTCTAGCTGTCCACAAGTTAAAATGGATATTTCACACCACCTAGATAGATGTCTTTTATTAGTTTTTCCTTGTTTACTCCTCTATCGTGCTATGTCATCAGTTTCTTACTAGCTTTCATATTCTATATGCATTTTCATGTCTTGTTAATTCTATTGTGTTTTGCATTACCGTCGGTTTGTGTACTTGTTCCATTCCTGACTGGAAACCAACATTTTTCAGGTTTAGCCGCTATCACTCTTAGCACTGGGGAAGACTTGGGTATGCTGAAGACAACCTAGAAATAGAAAATAATTGTATCAATTTCATTAATTGTAAATCTTGCATTTTCTTTAATTATAAATCATGTAAATGTTGTAATAAATTTAGAATTGTGAATGAGCAGCAAATATTATATTTTGTGATTTTGAGCATTTATTTCTTGCGGGCTTGACAGCGTTCTACCGCCGACTCTGCGGCGTAGGCTGGCTTGGACACGTCTCGTATCCGAAAAGCGGGTGCGGGTCGTGACAGCTTTTCTTCGAACTGAGCCAATATCCAATTGGCTATGCTGTTCCATATTTTGTTATCTGGATTCACCAGACCTGTCAATCGGATGTCCTGATCCGGATATCTTCCCTCAACCTTTGCAAATTCATTCGTAAAGATCGGCGTTCTAACCGGCAACAACAGGGAGGAGTTCTCTGGTGGGATACAGTCGGGCTTCAATCCTCTGAGCAAGGAGATGTGACACTCAGAGGAGCTATAGAACATATCTTTATTATTCGCCCCCTTCTTCGCACAAATATTTCCTGTTCTGGCTTGCTGGAGAGGAGTAATATCCCAGTCCATCCTCCTGGGATAGCTGGCATGAGCATAGCGAGATAAAGGGAGGCACCTGGCAATGTCTGGTAACAGTTTTCTTTTCTCGCCTCTCTGAAAGAGTCTTTTTTCAACTCGAGGCCTCGGTTGAGAACTCTTATCAAGAGCCTCACCGAACAGAAATAGAGGCTTCTTATGAACAACGGCGTCAACAGATTGCAGTGGCTGCCCGTTCATAAGACTTAGCAATGTCTCATTATTCTGTGCTGTTAGAATGGCCTGTCGGAAAGATGGTAGGGCATACTGAGGAAATATCACATGGGACAGATCCTCCTTAAATTCCGGCTCAGCTAAAGTCCCTGCAAAGACTTCATAATTCAGGTCTTCCCTGAGGTTGACTGTATCAAACAAAGAGACAGAATTCAGTACATGTAAAATCAAAGATTCTGTTCAAAAGATTAGCAAATTGTGCAAGCATCAGATTGCGCTATGTGCATGGCATCAGATTGCACTAATGCAGTCTACATGTGTAAAGTATCCAGCTGTGCCAACTCATCCACTTGTGCAAGCCATCAGATTGTGCTGAACAACTTGCGCAAAGCATCAGTTTGCGCTGGACAGCCTTTCGTAAATCAGCAGATTGTGCTGAACATTTGCCAGCGCTTTCCACCGATTGTGCGAGAAAATAGTTTTCATAAAAATAAAAACTATTGAGTTTATACAACCAAAACCCTAAACAGAGCGGCGCAATACAACCAAATATCTAAAAAGAGAAAGGTTCGGAAGTTTGACAATGTCAAAAAACCCTAAAAGGGGTTTTTGATCGAGTTCACTACCTTGCAGTGCGGGATGACCGATTTCGTGACAAGAAATACGAGGCGCAGGCCGAGTCGAAGACTCAGCGGGGGCTTTGCCCTTCTCGGTGGCGGAGCATTTCGGAGCAATTGGTGTCGACGGAGAAGACGGAGAAGGGTCGGAGTTGGCTCAGGAGTTTTCTCTCTCAAACGTTTGGAAACAAATAAAGAATAACAGAAAGAAGAATGAGAACTGTTTATAGTTTTTCGAAAGTAACAGATGTCTCAGATTGCGCCGAAGAAATAGGAACTAATTCCTGCAATTGCGTAGACAGGGCAGTACTTGTGCAACTTGATTTTAAAATCAAAATTCAAAGTATTTCGAAACTTTGAAACACTTTCAAATTTCGAAAACTTTGAAGGGGTCTTGTAGGTCCTAAAAATCAAGTTGCACCCATCAAAAAAATAAGGAAAATCAAATTGTGCACCCTTCAAATGAATTATGCAGGAGATAGATTACGCAACACCTCAATTACGCAGGCTGAACTGCACACTCATCCAAGTGCGCAAGCTGACGTGGCCTTGTCATCATTATCTGACAGAAAATCAGATCTTCTGACAGCTGACAGCCCGAAGAACGAGGAAACTGTTCGTTTCTCGTACAGCACAGCGCTCGAGGACAGCCGTACATGCAGCGCAAGCTACCAGCTCAATCGAAGCGCAATCTGCCAGACTCTCTATAATGCAATTCAATCTAGCGCAATCTGAAGCCAGCACAGTTCATGTGGCGCACTCCATCAAGACAACTGACAATTTACACGTAGCCTACATGCCATCAATTACTCACCGTGTGGCAACCGTCTGTACACGACCAAGCGCATTTCAATCAAACAATGCCACACGTCACAAACAGGTGGTCCATGATCGAGTAACTGCCAGCACAGTTCGCCGCTTGCGCAGTCCAATATCTGCGCAATCCATCCTGTGCAACTCAGAATAACTAAAAATTAGTTATTTCCAGAACTCTATAAATAGAGTTTCAAGTCTTCATTATCACACAGAGATCATATCAGAGATCATTCAAGTCATCACCAGAGATCAGGAGTTCTTGCCAAAGTGTTGTTGCATTCTTCAGAGGCTACCGTCTTCAAAGTTCACATCGTCCAAGGGATAAAGCGATCGTCTTCAGATCGGATTCCTACAGTTGTACTTTCCCAGAATCTTTGTAATCTTCTTACAAAGTTTGTGAAATAAAGATCAAATTTTGTTTTTGTAAACAAATATCTACATAGGAATTTTTGTATCCTTTTTATTGTCTCAACCCTAGCCTTATTTTTTTATGAGTCAGTCATTTGGTTCCTAACCATTCATGAAAGAAAATGCTGGTCCTAAATCCCGGTTGTCAACTCGGAACATGGAGAAAGCACTTGCACTTGTTGTCAACTCGGAACACGAGCATGGATATACGTAGTTGGTGGGTTGAAATAGGAATATATAAGTTGTTGATAAATGTGAACATTACATGTAACGATGTGTCCTTGATTAGCATTCCTCCAGAAGTAACTCTTTCCATAAATATGCTCTCTAGCTTCCTGTTCTTGGTGAAGAGAGAGGCAACAAAAGGTTTGGTTCTCAAGTTTATCACAATAAATTGTCTTCAATCTTGTCAACTTCAACAAATCAAAACAAAAATTTCTTCTCAGGATACTTGCATCTTATATTCCAATATACACATCATAGCTTTGAAGGTTTTAGACTAACGACAAGATTGTTAGTTTTGGATATAAAATGAGAAGTAATATGTTCATGAACTGAGGATTATTCAACATATTGTGATAATCGAAAGCAAGGGACCAAATACCTCTTCCTTTATTATTAGTGAATCCTCAGGAACATCTAAGAGCAATATCAGAAAAATCTTCCTGCAATGACATTAAGATATTACAAAGACACCGGTATATGTCTAAATCAGTAGAAAGCAAAAAAATTGAACTACCTATAGCAGCTTTTCATCTTGGTTTCCTCCATGTATTATCTTGTCAAATTGACTGAGAAAGAGACGCCCAATGGTCAGTATCGGTAGCAGTTGGTATGGGATTTGGACCTACCAAATCATATTGTTATAGCCCATATCGTATCAGTATCAACATATTCTTAAGCAAAAAAAAGAATTAGTTGTAGTAATACTAAACTTTCAGAAGTCAGTTCATGTTATAAGAATAATTTTAAATACATAGTGATGAAGGACAACACTGTTTGTGTCACAAGTCCATGTCCATGCCTCTTATCTACTTGACACACATGCATAAATGATATACTTATTCTTTAGCTCAAAAAAGAACTAATAAGTGAAATTGATAGATACATACTAATTTTTCTCTGCATAAAGGTTTTTGCTTGATCATTCCGAAAAGGATCCTTATCCATGTACCATGAATTGTTGCATGAGAAAGAATTACAACCTACTTAATATGTATATATATTTATAAGGATAGAGAAATTTCATCATAAATATATACTAGGGTGGAAAGGACAGAAAGTAGGAGGAGAGATGTTAACAGGTCACTCTTAATTACTTGCACCAACCAATCTAGCGTAAAGAATTTATGGGTCATCCTGGAACCAAATGCAGGCTAAACAAAGAGCCAATTTACTGTCTAATCAAGAGTAAGGTGATACAGAAATCACGTATGTCTTTAAGGACTAAATTTCAATGTTGACTTTGAAGGAGCCATGGCAGTTGCTCAGAGGTATACGAGCTATATTAACAACACATGCTACAAAACAGGAAGTGTGAATTGAGGATTTGAAGCCCCGTCAAACAAACGAAATATAGATTGCTCGTTATAGCAAAGAGCATCAGTCCCATATTTCATTTGGCCACATAGTAGGAGGCCACCGATTGATGGATTTAAACATCTAAAACTATGGTAGAAAGTTCTAAGGAAATAGACCGACTACAAGGATTCTAAAATAGAAAGTCATGTAATAGAAATCTAAAATTTTATTGGCTATGTAGGTTCAAAGGAATGCATTGGTACATGAGTGGAATAAAATTATGCTTCATGTATTAATAGACATCATCATTACCAATCTAAAAACATCAGATGAGGCTCCTATTCCTGCAAGCATGAGTCCAACCTGTTTAAATATAAACCATTAACTATTTTACAAATGTTTAATAATTTCTAATATGAGATATGTTACGACCCGTACCCTGATTAGGGGCACGAGTACGTGGTTACGTCCAGCCTACGCCGCTGCATCGACGGTAGAACGCTGTCTAGGTCATCTATAAATACTACAACTAAACAGATAAAGGTACATCTACAGTATATACACTCCGAATGGAGGTGACAAAGCAATACAGTCTCAATCACAAGGCACACTAGGATAGATAGCATGAAAGGAAATATGATAGATAAAAGTAGGAAATAAGTTCGAGATCCACACAAGCCCAAAACTATACACAACACCACAGAGTCACAGAATATAATATGAAATACTACTGTCTGAAAAGTACTAGCTGGCTCGCAAGCCAGACAACCCTAACTAAGCTACTCTACTCAGGGTGAGCAAAGTCTAGTGGCTCTAGTAACAAGCCATGGTCCAGGTCTACTTCATCAGACTCGACCCCATAATA
This sequence comes from Iris pallida, assembly GCA_029216955.1. Taxonomy (NCBI): domain Eukaryota; kingdom Viridiplantae; phylum Streptophyta; class Magnoliopsida; order Asparagales; family Iridaceae; genus Iris; species Iris pallida. Next base: position 5,355,738 of record JANAVB010016999.1, on the reverse strand, counting down.
GGTCGGGCAATCTGCCTCAGAATCATCTGTAATATATCAACGGTATCCTGTCAGGAAAATGAACAAGTACAAACACTAACAGCAGTTCCATGTGAATTGACAAATTCTATAAGAGACAGTATAATGAAATACAAGACAAAGATATAGGAAGACTTGGGAGCCATTCGGAAGCTGAATTACAACCCGTAAACCAAACAAAGACCGGGGTTGTAATCCTTCTCCCGAGCAGAACTTAGTCTCCAATCAAGGTATAACATAAAGGCATGTAGAACATGTGAGTCACTGAATATCATAGCATGGTGAGACAGTATTGAATGTAGAACAGAACAAGATATATGATAAGATAAGTAAATATAAAATGTGCCTTGAATTATTAGAGCGTTATGTGATCGGCTTGGGAAACATGATCATGCTTTCCATCCGACCGGCTATGAACAATGTGTACAATAGAACGGTAAGGTCGGTCACCATAGAAAGTTATAAACGATGTAGGGTAAGACTTTACCCGTCATGAGGCAAGGGTATAGCTATGAACAATGTGTACAATAGAACAATGTGGAAATTTTGATCACACAACCACTAATAACTCTCCATCCCCGAATAGTATAAAGGATCCGGACATAACACGTCATGACACGGGATTCAAAAGCAGGTGTCCGCCCACTCCCAAGTCCATGTCTATACAAGTACAAGTAACAAGTCGAGTCATGTACCAATATACCAAGTAACCCGGGAACAACATCTCATGACAGGATCCGACATATACTAGTCCGTGAACCATCGTGTTAGAAATCAAGTAAGACACTACAACTAAATCGGATATAGCAGATATCAAGACAATAAAAACTATCAATAAATGTACTCGCCTGCTGTCCTGAGCTGTAGGATATATCAATGCTCAGGGTGGTAATCAGAGACCTAATAGATGAGATATTTTATGTTAATTTAGGTTTAACAAGTTATGAATGATTTAAAATGAATTATATGAAATCTAGGTCAAACTAGGTCTCACCGAGTCACACTAAGTCCTGTCAAGTCAATCTAGGTCAAATCAAGTTATATCAAGTCAATCTAAGTCATACTAAGTCAACTCTAGGTCATACCAGTCATCGCAAGTCAAAACAAGTCAAGACAAATCAAACGGGATCAAGAGTTGGCCTACAGTTGACTTTTAGTCAACTGGTCAACCCTGGTCAACTCTGGTCAACTCTAGGTCAACCCTAGGTCAAACTGGTCAAATATTGACCAACAATTGACTTTTGGTCAACTGGTCAACTCTAGTTTGGATTTGGTCAAATTTAGACAAAGTGTCGACTCATCGTTGACTTTTGGGTAAAAAGTCAACTTTGGGTCAACCGAGCCAAAATCGGTTTAAATTTGACATTTGTAGGGTGTACCTAACAAGTCACCTAAGTTTCAAGTCAATCCGAATACCCGAATCCCGTATTTTGAATTTACCCGATTACCCCTTAATACACATTACCCTTAAACCATTCTAACTTGACGCCAAGTGGCCTTCCCTTAGGAATTTCACTCCGGGCTTCCTAGGGTAGTAGGGTACTAGCCTATCCAACCATTACCTATAAAGTTCCCTAGGGTAAGTGGACATCTAGTCCATCTAACGGTCCATATTGGTCGTTTACCCGTTATCTTGAATATCTCAAGATACTCAACGATATCGCATGATACCACTCTCCTAATCCCACACGCAACCCCGGTTTCAACCTAGGAGCTTACCCACAAAATCTAATTCACATTAGCTAGGTCCCCTTCAAGTTTGGACGCATTCCGAATCACGGAACTCAAAATCACCCTTCTCCACGCCCTCACACAACCCCTCATTCACTCACTAAATCTCACTTTTTAACCTATACTTTGGACTAGTTTTAGGGGTTAGTTTTGTGGGCTAAAAAGGTGTATATAAAGCTAATATATAGGGTATATATATGTATATATATAGGTATACATATAGGTTGATTTGGGGGTCAAAAGGGGGGGGGGGGAAATGGTGCTACTGCTGCTGCTAATGGGCTTGCTGTTGCTGCTGCTAGGCAGCTGCTGCTGCTGTTGTTTGGTATTGCTGCTGCTGCTGCATTGGGGGGGTGGCAGCAGCCCCTTGGCCCCCCTTGCTACTTCTGTTTGCTCTCCCTTTCTCCCCTTCTTCTCCCCTCTCTTTTCCTTCTATTCCTCCTCCAATCTCTCACTCTTTTCCCTTCTAATCCTCCTCCAATTCTCTCTAAACTCTCTCTAAATTTTCGCTCTCTCTATATATAAACACTCACACATATTCTCTCATCCATTCCCTTCTCTATATGTAAATACATACATACTAATATATATAGAGACACACACATGTATATATATAAACACACACACACACACACACACACACACACACACACACACACACACACACACACACACACACACACATATATATATATTTTCACACACACACACACACACACACACACACACACACACACACATATATATATATATATATATATATATATATATATATATATATATATATATATATATATATATATATATATATATATATATATATATATATAACTATATATATAAACACACACATATGTGTATATATATATATAGACACACCCTCATACACACATATATATATAGAGACACTCACTCACACACACACACACACACACACACACACACACACACACACACACACACACACACACACACACACACACACACACACACACACACTACCACAATAAATTAGGAGTGCCTAAACCACTTAGACATAAATCTAAATTATTCTAGAAGTTTCCAAATTTGGGGAAAACTCAAGGACACAACCACAAATCCTAACTTCTCCTAGGACACTCCAAACAGACTCAAACTTGACACGAATAGGGACACAAACACGGGGATCAATCCTACGGGATCTGTAGGAGCGTAAAAAAATGTTTCATAAGAATGACTCAAAGAGATGGATTACTCCATTCAAATCGATCCACTTTACGCCAAAGAGAGGCTAATCAATTTACGCCTGAAGCAGGCTAATCATTTTACGCCCGGGTCAAAGCTAATGGTTTTACACTCAGAACAAGCTAGCCACTTTTACGCTGGACAAAGCTATCAAGTCTTGCATTTAATGCAATGTCTGACATGAAGATTTAATGATGGCATATATCACAGAAATCAAAAGGGATTTGTTTTACACAGAGGCCCATTTGTCGTTTAGTATGTTGACTGAGCCATCTTACGCTCATAATATAGCTTCTTTTACGTACGGAGACTATACGAGTTTTTACGCTCAACGGTCGACGTGTGCGTAGGGTTTATTTGGGCTACTTTTACGCTCAAGGTTATTTAACAACCACTTTACGCGGGAAGTCTACATCAGGGCTATTGTACGCCTAGTCTACTACTTTACGCTCAGGATATATTTGGATTGTTTTTACGCCCTATTCCAATTCAGAACGTAGTTTGCCTACATGGCTTTCATGTCACACATCTCGAAGAACGTGTGTACGTGCATCCTATTCTTATTGAAATGATGGGACACGTGTCAACGTATGTAGAGGATGACTTCGGTCATGAGTGGCAGTTGTTAGCGTAAAGACGGAACTTTTGCTGAGTTTTTACGCACAAGAAGCCAAGTCTATAAATAGACTAATTTTTCTCATATAAGGGACAGAGACAGAGAGAGAGGAGAGAATACATAGAGATCAGAGCCCAGAGACTTTGATTTTTCGGAGCATTCTTCTTTAACTTTTCTTCCAGAACATAGTGAAGCAAAGCAGGAAAGCATTCGACCTCGCCATCAGTGCCCAAGTACGTCGATACCTTTCTGGTGACTTAGTTCTTCCAATTGTTCATCTTCTAGCAGTGATCTTCATCATCATCATATGGTCCAAGGAATAAAGTGATCATTTACAGATCAGACTTCCATAGTAATACTTTTCAGAATTAAATTTGTACTTCTTGTACTTTTTCTTATTTTATTTCCAAAATCCGATTTCCAGGCATATTGTTAAGTGAAACAAAAATGGCGACTCTACTGGGGACGATCTTCTCCTCTGACGAGGCGGTAATTGCTCAATATGATGATATGTCGATTGGATCGACAAAGAAGACTCTGGTTGTACACTTCGACCAGACTGCTTATGAAGAAATGCTCCGAACTGGGGTGGTTCTCGCCGCTCCAATGTTCAAAAATCTCGCAAAGCACAAAAAGTTTGGATTCCTAAATCCAATATAGCTTCTGATATCTTTGTTGCTTCTGAGGGCAAGGGAATTCTTCCCACTCCTGTCGTAGGGGCTCCCGTTCGTAACGAGGCAGTCCTTACTTCAGCGTTGCACTCTAAGTGTGGCAAGTTATCTCCCGTCTGTGACGGTGAAGATAATCAGGTTTTACGCCCAGTGGGTAAAAACCAAATTTTACGCTCAGTGCATAAGAACGAGTCTCCCATTTGTAATGAGGCAGACTCTAATGCTTGTGCTTCTAAGTATAAAAATAAGTCTCCCGTCTGTGACGTGGTAGACACACAAAAATTATGCTCTTCGTGTAAAGGAAAATCTTCCGTCTGTGACGTGGTAGATAATCAATTTTTATGCTCTACGCGTAAAGGTAAGTCTCATGTCTATGACAGTGTAGATAAAATTCACAACGATATTTTTACATCTAATGTAAATGTACCTAAATGCATATAGCGTAAAAATGTTGTTGGTAAAGCTTCAGTTCTACACCAACAGCCTTCTTATACTGCTCTACGCAAAGTACCAAACCTACAAATCACACGCAATAAAAATGGAGTCCTTCGTGCTAAAAAATCTCAAGATTTGCGTACACAACTCCTAACGCGTAAAAATGTACAGTTTGGTTTTGCGAATGCAGCCAGTAATCTTCTTTGTACACAAGGGACTAAACATTTTGCTATCCCAAATGTAATAAAGAAGACTACTCCTTCTACTTCTGATTTACGTGAATTGCTAATGCAAAAGCGTAAAAATAGACAATCTCCCGTAACGCTCCCCCAAGAAAATCATCACTGTGAGTGTCACCATATTGTGATCAAATGTTGTTGCTCGGCTTCCAGACGGTCAGTTTTTGATCGATTGAATTTTAATGTACCCCAACAACAAGCTGATGAGTTGTCATATGCGTCAGTCAACATGGCATCTCACACCAACAGAGGACGACGTCCTAGACGGAACACGTCTCAAACCCCAGGTTAACAACAATTCAACAGACTTCTTGATTCTTTTGAAGGAGTATATCAGAATACTCGATCAAGAAGACAAAGACAATTGTAGACTTCTGATTTTGAAGCTGGGGGTACTCAATCTCTTGAGTCTGAAACTGATAGTATTGATTCATACTTCTATACTAATCCTTCTGTATCTTCAAGAGAGATCGAATCCTACGCTATTGGAGATGAACCAGAGACGTCATCTGTTAATACAGAACAACGTCTCACTGCTGTTGAACAATCATTGAAAGACATGCTTAACATGATGCAAAGCATACACCAGATAATAACGGCTCAGCAAACTGCTCAACCAGCAATTGTAGCATCGGTTCAAGCAGCAGCACCAACTCAAGATAGCCAAGGGGTTGATATACCTTTGAACATCCAAGAGCCTGCTGTTAACCAAAATTCTGCATCTCCAAATCCCATCATTCCAGAAGATGTACCATCTCCGGTGGGGATTACGGTACAACCAACAACTTTTCAATCAAATGTGCTTTTTCAAACCAGCGAAGCCATTCAAGCAGTGCGTGAGCTCAAAGCACAGTTTGAAGGTTTGAAGCAAAATGATCAACTCCAGAGGTTAGGAATTAAGCAACCTTATCCTCCTCATTGGAATGATGTACCCTTTCTACCGAAATTCAAGCCACAGTCCATGGTATTGTTTGATGGAAAGGCTTCTCCTAGTCAGTATATCAATTACTTTGATATTATGACTGTACATTTGCAGAAAAATGATGCTCTTCTCACTCGAGTATTCACAGGATGCTTGACGGGTTCAGCTTACGACTGGTATCGTAGTTTATCCGACAATTGTATTTCGTCTTTTGACGAATTTAAGGCAATGTTTCTCTTCCGTTTCTATGAGGGAGGTATGGACATGAACATGTCCTCCTTAATAGAAATCAAGCAAAAGGAGAAAGAAGATACTCGGACATTCATTGAACGTTTCCAACAGGCGACTTTAAAGATGCCCCCTGGCATGCCAGATTTAGCGCTAATTGATACATGTAAGATGAATCTGCGACCATCTATCGTTGTTTTCACGGGTTCCCAATTCACAGATTGGGCTTCGTTTATCATAGCAGCAGTTTCTGCCGAGACCAATGGTAGGTTGGCTCGTGAAAATGGGATGATTTTTGCCTTTGAGGATAAAGGAAAAAAAAGTAATCCTGGTAATAATTCCGACAATCGTAATATGAAAGAAAAAGACACTCTTATGGTCAATCTTTCCAAGAATAAAATGACGCCGAATAATCAGGAATCTTCCAGGCCAAAAGAAGAATACTCTTTTGACGAAAGTGCTATCCCAGGGATATTCCAATGTCTGGTGAAGAGTGGCAAACTCCAGATTCTGGAGCCAAAGAGGCCTAATGAAGTGAATCTGACTGACAATCCCAAATATTATATCTATCATAGATATATTAATTATCCTACCAGTGCTTGCTATGTTTTGAAGAAGAAAATCCAAGAACTGATAAATGGTGGTGCTATTGCTTTAACCAATGATGACCACACGGTTACAACCAATATGGTTTTTCTTCAATTTGGAGATTTTCCTCCACAACAAGTACCAGATAGAATTATCCCAATTCCGAAGGCGACGATGAAGATTTTGAATATCCCGCCTGCCAGGAAGGAAAATGAAGGATTATTGTCTCTTATATTAAAGAATGGTAAAATTATGTGGGTACATCCTGACTTAGTACCTGAAATGGAAGATGAAGGTAAAACTTCAAAATTCAAGAAAGGTAAGAAAGTCAAAACCTGCAACATGATTTCTCATGTTATTCCAGATCCTGATGATTTGGATCATCTATGGATGGCATTCCTTTGGAAGATAGACTGAGAGGATTGAACATATGTCCTCCAAGTCTGGCTCCTCCTGCCAAGCTCAAGCTTACTCATCAGCAGTGGCTAGCCATGAATAGTGTTCCTTTATACAGGACACAACAAGTTTTCGCTGCCTATGAAAAAGCTCCTACAGGGATTTTTCCTCGTATCCCGAATCCTTTTCCTCCCGTAGCTGCAGAGACGGTTATTCCTCATTCTCCTGTAGTCACAGAGATCTTTTCTTCTTCCTCTATGAAATTACCTGTTGAAAGTCCACTGCCTACTCACTTGTACAGTCAGCAGTCTATCCTTCTCATGAAGAAGATGGGTTATGACTTTCAAAAGGTAGAAGGTTTGAATTATGATAAAGGGATACGACTTCCTTTATAAATTCAAATTCAAAAATCCACTATTGGATGGGTTCTGAGGTTCCTCATAACAATCCTTACAAGAAGAAGAATAAGGAAATGAAGATTAAATCCTGCAATATGGTACTTCCTTCTTCGGAGTCTGAAGAAGAAACTTTTACTGGTACAAGATCTGGAAAAGAGTACCACAAAGATTATGAGGGATCCTCAAAGGAAGCTGAAACACCATCGACTCAACCGTCTCTTGCTCCTGCTGTGGTTGAAAAGGGAAAACAGAAAGCGGTACGCTTCGATGTCCCGTTGAAGTCTACTTCCAGTCAGGGGGTGGTGATGAAACCCTATAAATTTGATATTTTAGCCCAGTTAGCTAATACTCCGGCTAGATTATCTATTTTCGAGTTGCTTCGTCTTTCTAGAGAAAGCCGTGAAACTTTGAGTGAAGCTTTGCTGCAAGCTGATTCCTGCTTAGCTCAACTCAAGACTCCTGGCAATATACCAGTATCATGCCCACAATGTCATAGTGTGATGGAAGCAATTCCTAACATCACCTTCACACAAGAAGATATGCTGTTGAAGCATAACAAGCATGATAGGCCTTTGTGTTACACTGGGTATATTGAATCCATTGAAGTTGACATAATTTACATTGATCCTGGGTCTTCCATTAGCATAATTCTTCAAAGTATGCTAAGACCATTGAGGATTCCTGCTAGTGATCTGACTTACACTAGTACCACAATAGTTGGTTTCAACTCTGGAAAGAGCAAACCACTGGAGAAGATTCGTCTGAAGATTCAGATTGGTGATCTTCGAACTTTGGCAACATTTTATGTTATTAACTCAGACGTATCCTACAATATTCTTCTTGGAAGACCATGGTTACATGAGCATAACATCGTGCCTTCGACTCTCCACCAATGCTTCAAGTATGTGGATCCCTAAGGGGTTGTGAAGACTGAGTTTGCTGATATTAATCCTTTCAAAGGTGTTAAAGCCTATTTTTCTGACTCAAGGCTTTACAAACAAGAGCATGTGAAAGAGATATCAGATATGGCTGAAGATCAATCATCTGCTGAAGATCAGTCTATTAACAAAGATCCGCCAGAAGAGCAACCTTTGAATATCAAAGTCAAAGGGCGAATCCAACACCAACCTGTCAACAATCAACCTTTGATGATCAAGGTTAAAGGAAGAACTCAAGCTTCATCTGAGGAATCAGTAAATGTTCCTGTTAAAAGCCAAGTTCAACCTCTTGTGATCAAAGTCAAAGGGCGTACATTTCGTACGAATGATCCAGAACCTCCTTTGATTGTCAATCTTGGCAAATCTACGCAGAAGACGGATGATAATCCACTAGTGATTAGTCCGAAGTGTAGCAGTCAAATTGTAAATGATGTAAATATTGATCATTCTGTACTTTTTGATATCAATGAAGATTTCCTTTTCGAGTATATGGCTGTCAAGTTTATTGAAAGAATGACTTTATCTTCTGATAATCAAAGTCATCAATATAAAGACGACATAGACACAGAGGAAACCTTATACATTGATAATAAGGAAAATTCTTTTTCTCCTTATGTCGATGTTGGACCTTATGCTCAAAGGTTTCTAACATCTTCTCCTTATCTTCTTCATGTAGCCGCTTCATCGCAAGCTTGTGTAACTTATAGACGTCACAAAGAATCTTATTTCGTGGTTCTGTCTGATAAGAAAAATAAGCGCCAAATTGTGTTTGGCCTGGATAGAAATATCCCTGTTGCTCAGACAGATGATTTGAGAGATAAAGATAATAGAAGAATCCGAATGGACAGATATAGTCAACAATCTCTCAAAATTATCCAGAACATGGGGTATGATTTAAAGTCTATGCAAGGTATCAATCAAGGCAAAGGTAGACGACTACCATTATGTGGTGATCCTTTTTACCAGAAAACTCGTCATGGATTGGGATATGATCCGTTCCATATGTTTAATGACGATATACAAAAAAAATTCTCTTCTAGCTCTTCACAATCATCAGATTCAGAAGAAGTCCAATTCATTGAATCCGATATTTCTTACTTCTCGTGTGTTAAAGGAGATTATTATGATGAATCTGAGCAAATATTTTCAGCTTATATGGTTCAAATTGATGGTGAATCCGAGCCATTTGAGAATGATCCTTGGGCTCAACAGATGGACACTCAATGGGAGCTTCGTTTTGAACAACGACAACCACCTACAGAGGACGAGATTGTCCAGATTGACATTGGAGATGGAACTACCCCCAAACCAATATTCATCTGTAAGAATCTTTCTGAAGAAGAAAAGGAAGAATTGATAAAACTGATCAAAGAATATATTGATATTTTTGCATAGAGTTATGAGGATATGCCAGGTTTAGATCCCAAAGTTGCTACTCATAAACTCAATATTCTTCCTAATGCTAAGCCTGTAAAACAACAACGATATTTTCGGCTAGATATGATAGATGCAATTGAAGTAGAAGTCAAAAAGCTGATCACATGTGGTTTTGTTCGTGAAGAACAACACCCTGATTGGGTTGCCAACATTGTTCATGTTATAAAGAAGAACGGAAAAGTCCGAGTTTGCATAGATTTTCGAGATCTTAATGCAGCTTGTCCAAAAGACGAATTTCTACTTCCAATTACTGATGTCATGATAGACAATACGTGTGGTTTTGAACGCATGTCTTTCATGGATAGATTCTCAAGATACAATCAGATCAAGATGCATCCAGAAGATGAGAAGCATACCACTTTTCGTACACCCCTTGGGGTTTACTGCTGTACGGTGATGCCGTTTGGTCTTAAAAACGCCGGTGCCACATATCAATGGGCCATGAGTAGCATCTTTCAAGAACATCTACGGAAGACAGTATAATGTTATGTAGATGACATTGCTGTTAAGAGTCGATCAAAAGATGATCACATTCAAGACTTGAAGACAGTATTTGAATTGATGCGCCAATATCAATTGAAAATGAACCCAACTAAGTCTTTCTTAGGGGTTTCCAGTGGCAAGTTTTTAGGATTTGTCATTACTTCTCAGGGTATCCATGTTGATCCTGATAAGGTTAAAGCAATTCTTAAAATGCGTCCTCCACGAAATTTAAAAGAACTCCATGGCTTCCAAGGTCGCATTGCATATATCAGGAGATTCATATCCAATCTCTCTAAAAGATGCCAGCCTTTCTTTCGTCTATTAAAGAAGGGTGTATCATTTGTTTGGGATGAAGCATGTCAGAAAGCCTTCAATAACATCAAGCAATATCCTACAAATCCACCTGTTTTGGTACCTCTAGTGATAGGAAGACCATTTTTGCTATATGTTCGAGCTTTGGATCATTCACTTGGTGCTCTTCTTGCACAAAAAAGTGATACAGGGCATGAACAAGCGATTTATTATCTTAGCCGAATGATGGTCGGAGCAGAACACAGGTATACTCCTGTAGAAAAGGAATGTCTGGCCTTGGTTTTTACTGTCCAAAAGACAAGACATTATGTGATAGAACAGACTATCCATGTCATCTCCAGAATAAACCCCATTCGGGTATTGATGAGAAAACCGAGCATTCTTAACTCTAGGTTAGCTACCTGGGCGATGCTGCTCACTCCTTATGACATGGTTTATATACCTCAAAAATTAGTAAAGGGTCAAGCATTAGCGGATTTCTTAGCTGCTCATCCTATACCGGAAACATCAAAGTTATATGAGGACATTCCGGATGAAGTTCTAGATTGCAATATGACTTTGAAAAATGACATTTGGCAATTATATTTTGACGGAGCATCACGGATTGGACCTAAAGGTAATATTGTCTCTGGGGTAGGAATCGTCTTGGTTTCTCCTGACAAAATGGTCATATACCGTGCCTATTCTCTCAATGAACCATGCTCCAATAATGTAGCAGAATATAATGCTCTATTAATTGGTCTCCAAGTCGCAAAACAATTAGATATTGAATTCCTGGAAGCCTATGGAGACTCCCAGCTGATTGATCAGGTTAGAGGGACCTATGAAGCCAGAAATCCTGATCTCATCCCTTATCATCAAGTAGTAGTCGAATTAGTCCTTTCATTCAAAGGATTCTTTATTGAATTCGTACCACGTTCTCAGAATGTGGAAGCTGATGCTCTTGCTAGCCTAGCCGCAGATTTGGCTGTTCCAATCCGAAGACAAAATACAATTACTTTGTTGGACCGAGATTTATTCTGTATCAAAAATAATTTGTGTATTGAACAAAGTTATACTACAGATCAAGCTCTCAGCAAAGGGATTGGAGAACTCCATTTATTGATTACGCGGTTCATAGGATTTTACCTGAAGATCCAAAAGAAGCTGCATCAATTAAAAGACGATCATTTCGATTCTATTATGATTCATCTTTACATATGTTATATCGTCGCTCATATGATGGACTCTTGCTGCGCTGTCTCTCAGAAAATGAAGCTAAACTGATACTCCGTGAGGCTCATGATGGTGTCTGTGGTGCTCATCAACCAGGTCCAAAATTACAGGATCGCATTCGAAAAATGGGGTATTATTGGCCTTCCATGATAGCAGATGCTGTAGATTACGCCAGAAGGTGTAAAGCATGTCAGATTCATGCCGATTTTATTCACCAACCTTCTGAATTTCTACATCCTACAGCAGCTTCTTGGCCCTTCGAAGCTTGGGGTATGGATGTTATTGGTCCTATTAACCCTCCTTCTGTTAAAGGACATTGGTTCATATTAGCTATAACCGATTACTTTTCTAAGTGGGCAGAAGCAGTTCCTCTTGCTGAAGTAAAAACATCTAATGTGATCAGCTTCATCAAACATCTTGTCATTTATCGCTTCGGGATTCCTCGACGGATAATTCATGACAATGGTCCACAATTTGCCAGTCAGGCATTTTATCGATTCTGTGATAAGAATCAAATTCAAAATTTGGCTTCTACGGCTTATAATCCAGCTGCTAATGGTCTAGCCGAAGCCTTCAATAAGACTATCATTAAACTTCTCAAAAAGTTTGTCTCTTCTAATAAATGTGATTGGAATGAGAAACTTGGAGAATGTTTATGGGCTTATCGAACAACAGTCCGAACTCCTACTGGTTTTACACCATTTTCATTGGTTTATGGATGTGAGGCTGTTCTTCTCTTGGAAATCTATATTCTGTCTCTTCGAATAGCTATTGATAATGAGCTAACTATAGAGAACAATGATCGCTTACGACTCCAAGAACTTGAAGGATTGGACGAGAAGCGTCTTCAAGCACAACAGCATATTGAACTATATCAAGCCCGTATATCTCGAACTTTCAATCGTAAAGTTAAAGAGAGGGTATTCAAGATTGGCGAGTTGGTATTAGCCGTTCGAAGACCGATGATTATGACTCACAAAAGCAAAGAGAAATTCCAAGCGAAATAGGAAGGTCCTTATGTAATTGAGATCGTGTTTTCTAATGGCGCCTATCGGTTATCAAAACCTAATGGAGATCTACTCATGATGCCAATCAATGGCAAATTTCTTAAGAAGTACTATGTATGAAAAAAAATAATGATGAAAATAAAGTTTCTTTTATTATTATTTTTGTTCAAAGACAAAAGATTAAGGACGAGGGCCACTGCCTTCGCCTTCCTTATTGAATACATAGTCAGCCAATGCATAGAAAGCATCGTTGCCAGAGCTCATGAAAAATTTGCAGACAGCCATCCTCAGTGCTTCTTCTTCAGGAGTTTTCCTTGGCTCCACTAAGAAAGCAAGGATATCTTGTGGTGGCTTGAGCGTAGGAGAGTTCTCGCTTACTTTGGTTGGGCCTGACACAATTGGCTCGACGGGATGTGTCTCAATGACGTCCTCAACCTTTATGGAGACTTCATTCTTTTGCTGCATATCCTTGGAAGACATTTCCAATAGAGGAGTGAAAATAAGAATGAAATGTTACAAAGAGTTTTCGCCTGTTTATAGGAGAGATCTGTTGATGAACTGGTCTTTGAAAACAACCTTTCATTCCCGAAAAGGACTGTCCGTTCATTTTATCAGGTTCATCCATTTAATTATGGAATTGAATCAATATTTTCTTTTCCCGAAAGTTATGTTGGTTCATTCATCCATTAATATGGACATATATGCTCATGACGTCTGTCTCCTTATTCCCCAGCTACCAAGGTTTGGTTAAGCTGATTTCTTGTTTCCTTGGAGAGGGATTTTAAATCTTCTATTTTATCAATTGATAAACAAAGTGGGATTCGTTATTTATCATGTTTTCAAGACCTCTGGAAAAATATTAAATCCACTTACTTTTTTTATCTATCATTTCCATTTGACCTCTGCATAGATATTAATCTAATTTTTTCTCTGAGTTCTTACATGCTGTCATGTCCATAATACCTCTGATAGTATTGTATACTCTAAACAGAAAACAAGATTTTATTATCTGTCATGTTTATACTATTTTTGGATAGATACAAATCATTGAGCGTAGAAGACTTGTCATTTCCATTCTCATTTCATCATAAAAGTCTATTACATTTCTTAGACTTTCTTACAAATCATAATAGAAATCTATTACAATCTTGGATTTTCATTCTATACAACTACGATGACCTAATCAAGATCTATTTCTTCTTTGGATCTCCTTCATCGGATTCGTTGTTGGTGTCAATTCCTTACTGTCTGAGCCTCAATGGCGACCAGAACAGAAGGAATCAAACTCTGGTCTTCTCTCTCAGACGAGAGGAGAATCCCAGAGTATAGCAGTCCGAAGACGTGTTGCTGCCAATATAATTGGTGGAGGAATGGCGGCCTTTCAGAGGAGATAGGAATGTATCCAGCATTGGGATACAATTCCTAGTCCTGCCGTGAAAGGAACTCTACTACCCAATTTCTCGGGATAGAGTTGACTCCACTATCCAACTTTTCGTGTATAAAGGCTTTTCCTACCAACTGAGGAAGACCCTTTTATCCCACGGGAAGTTCTGAGTTGTCTGATTTGCGCGTCAAAAGCGCATGAGCTCCCTGATGCTGATGTCAGAAGAATACTCCTCACAGCGTCAAAGTCGCCAATACCGGTTCTGGAAAAATTCTTCAGCCAAGCTTCTGCATAAGACAACAGAAAAATCTTATCATCAGTCACTTACTGATCAATTAAAGACTGATGCTCGTGCACCCTACTCAACAAGGTTTTTACGCCCGTGTCTCATATGCACCCTATTCAACAAAGGTTTTTTTACGCCATTGTTTCATATGCACCTCATTCAACAAGGCTTTTACGCCAATGTTTCATGAGCATATTATTCAACAAGGCTTTTACGCCCGTGCATCTTACCTATAAGATTCTACGTCTGTCAAGGGTTTACACTCATGGGCATCTATTTTCGACAAAAAAAAAGTTTAAAGGTAGACGATTGTTTTACGAATTAAACTTACCATTGAGGTCAGATAATTCGGCTCTGAGAATTGTTGAATCAACGACTGTCGACCGAGCGTACAGAAGTACAGCATCAGAAAGCATCATCATTTGCTTGAAGCTATCTTCGAAAGAATAAGAATGAGAATGTATAAAATATTCTTTAACTCAGCTATTTATAAGGGTTGAGGAAACGGTTGGCATGAGTCTATTTCGGGAAAGATCCTACTAAAAAGGCGCTCGTAACCACAAAGCAGATGCCACGTGTTGTTTTGTTTCTCTTGGGAATAAACAACCATAAATGCAGTTAAAGAAGTGTTGAACAATTCTATGTACCAACAGATGAGATTAACATCAAGATTTTATTTTTAGAAAAGGGGGGAGTGGACCCCTACACATAAAAGAGTCGCAATACATGGAATATTATTTTTTCTCTCATTCGTTGGGCTGACGAAGGGAGGCATCTAAGTCGTGCATGTTGCGAATCCCAGAGCGACGCATCAAATTAAGAAATGCTTCTGCATCTCCTGATCCCTCATATGCAGTTAAGGACCAACATCGATACGACTGAAGACTGCTGGAGTCAGTCCAAAGCACCCTACAAAGTTGCGTGCTCGCTCAAAATCAATCCTGGAGCTCGAAGCCTTTTCATTGTTAATCTCTTTCTTTGGCGCCATGTCACTATGAGGATGAATGGCAAGAATGAAGAATTTCTCTTTATTTATACAATCAAATCAACTCTTCATATTCCTTATGGGAAACTGCTCATTATTAATGCAAACTCGGGGAGGTGAAAAGGCATTCGAAAGTTTCGAGAAAAAAATTCATTGTGACGGTTAAGTGTTGACCGACACTATTTCTTCACTTTACGCCGACTGTTGGATATCTCCACTTTTACGCGGATGACTGTTGAGTATCCCAAATTTTACGCTGACTGGTCAAAACTCAAATTTTACGCTTCTGTTTAAAGTGTTTCAAATTTTGAAGACATTTGAAAACTTTAAAGGGGGTCTTGTAGGAGCGTAAAAAAAAAAGCTTCATAAGAATGAGTCAAAGAGATGGATTACTCCATTCAAATCGATCCACTTTACGCCAAAGAGAGGCTAATCACTTTACGCCTGAATCAGGCTAATCATTTCACGCCCGGGTCAAAGCTAATGGTTTTACGCTCAGGACAAGCTAGCCACTTTTACGCTGGACAAAGCTGTCAAGTCTTGCATTTAATGCAAAGTCTGACATGAAGATTTAATGATGGCATATATCACAGAAATCAAAGGGATTGGTTTTACACAGAGGCCCATTTGTCGTTTAGTACGTGGACTGGGCCATCTTACGCTCATAATGTAGCTTCTTTTACGCACGGAGACTATACGAGTTTTTACGCTCAACGGTCAACGTGTGCGTAAGGTTTGTTTGGGCTACTTTTACGCTCAAGGTTATTTAACAACCACTTTACGCGGGAAGTCTACATCAGGGCTATTGTACGCCTAGTCTACTACTTTACGCTCAGGGTATATTTGGGTTGTTTTTACGCCCTATTCCAATTCAGAACGTGGTTTGCCTACATGGCTTTCATGCCACACATCTCGAAGAACGTGTGTACGTGCATCCTATTCTTATTGAAATGATGGGACACGTGTCAACGTATGCAGAGGATGACTTCGGTCATAAGTGGCAGTTGTTAGCGTAAAGACGGAACTTTTGCTGAGTTTTTACGCACAAGAAGCCAGTCTATAAATAGACTGATTTTTCTCATATAAGGGACAGAGACAGAGAGAGATGAGAGAATACATAGAGATCAGAGCCCAGAGACGTTGATTTTCCGGAGCATTCTTCTTCAACTTTTCTTCCAGAACAGAGTGAAGCAAAGTAGGAAAACATTCGGCCTCGCCATCAGTGCCCAAGTGCGTCGATACCTTTCTCGTGACTTAGTTCTTCCAATTGTTCATCTTCCAGCAGTGATCTTCATCATCATCGTATGGTCCAAGGAACAAAGTGATCATTTACAGATCAGACTTCCATAGCAATACTTCCCAGAATCAAATTTGTACTTCTTGTACTTTTTCTCATTTTATTTCCAAAATCCGATTTCCAGGCATTTTGTTAAGTGAAACAGGGTCCAATCTAGATTACATGTTGAAAAGAATAAGTTAGAGAATAGATTGTACCTATCGGGAGATGGATTCCTGATTCGAAAGTCCTCCGATACGGCTCCGACACAATGAATTATTTAGGACACACCCTTGCACTTCTTGCTCCCAAAATCTTGGAGAAGCTTCACTTGGGGTAGAGGAAGAGTTGGATGGAAGAAAAATGGAAAGGAGAGATTATTTTGGAGATGATTTCCAAGGAAATCTATTCTTTCTATTTGAAAGAAACTTGGAGAAGAAGAAGATGTGAAAATTTAAAGTGGAAGAAGAAAGAAAATGGGGAGGGGGTGGCCGACCCTATTAAGAGGGTTGGGGCACTTGTTATTTACAAGTTTACCCCTCCTTATTACTTCTTAGCTAAGTAAGCTTCCTAATTTGGTTTTGGGAGTCAGTTTAGACCAAATAAAAATCATACTTAAGCCTAAACACTCATGTGGGATTAGTCCAAACTCCTAGACCTAATTGTCAAGTTTGGTTGGCCATGGCTAATTAAAGTGTTAAACACAACTCAAGTCGAAATTTTTCGGAGTCCCGAATTAAGTCGGAATGCGATAAAATTCGAACCCAACTCCTATAATCATTAAATATTAATATTCATGAAATAAAATTCCCAAAAATATTCTAAAATGGAAAATTACCATTTTACCCCTATCTTGGAAAAGTGAGGGTGACAAGATAAAACAATTTCAGGTTTATTTAGTAGGCATTGGTCCTAAACAAAGCCATCAAATTTCCAAAAGAAGAAAAGTTCATAATCCAAAGAAAGATCATTGTTTGTTATCCCCTAGCAACCGCCGTTACGAGAAGATATAGAGGTAGTCCAAGAATATGGTGGAAATGACATAGCAATGTATCCCTGAGTCTCTCAATAGTGATTGTGATTGAAAACAAGAGAGATGTCTCCCTTTCATACGCCTTAAACACAACTCTAATGTGTAATAGATTAAGATAGAAAAGAAAAAGTTCAAAACTTTCTTTCAAATCCAATCCTTGTTTATAGATATTGAGGACAATTGCCATATGGTAATCCAGAACATGAAAGGACGAGATAGGGATGCTGGAATATGGAAACAATCAAGATGATCCCTATACAGGAACCAATGCTAAAACTGCTGTGTTTAAGATAAATGTCCAACACTTCCATATCCAAAATGATGACAGAGATCCAACTAGTGGATCATGAGCAAGGTGAGAATTACCTAGACTGTATTTTCTCATCATGAAAATTGAATTCCCTGTATTTTACAAGTTGTTAACCTAATAACCTGGCGTTGAGTTGTTATGACCGTGTGAGGCAGGCAAGTAAAAGAGGGGCCAACCTTGCCGGACATACTTGTAAAGCTCATAAACCTAGAGATTGAGACAGCTTTTAAGATAAGACTGCAGGAATCTAGATGGGGGCAAAACAAAGTTTGCATAAGGAATCACGCTCATCATTCAGGCATATTACAATTCAAAGAGGTAATTGCATCAAAAAAGTCTACAGATGGCAAACTTAATTATAATTAGATGATACTTGACTTACTTTATAGTGTATGATTTAAGTGTCGGTACTAGTTTTATCTATTAGTCTAGTGTTTTCATGATTACAAAGATAACTGATCCAGTTTATCCCAGCAGTTCCAAATTAACGATGTAGCAAGCTAAGTTGTCTTGGTCAATCACTAACAATGACATTACTTCCAGACTTGCAGTACATAGTAGTAAAAGACCCATGAAAGTGTGATACAATAAGTCAGTTAAAATTTGGTACTCTCTTACGTTTATCCTCTCCACCCTCCACATTTCATCTTCAAGGAGAGAAATCTGTGCAGCCGAAGTCCAGTAGATGCAATCAACTGGGCTGAAAAACAAAGAATTAAATGCATGTTCGATTGCTGCAGTTAGAGATAGAAAAGCTACTGACAGAAAACAGTAACTAAAAGTAATTCAGAGGGGAGGAAGCTTCAATAGTTCCATAAGATGAAGCTCAAGGAATCAAAGGGATCTGAGAACCAAACTACTCATGAGATCAAGCTAAATTGACAATGAAAGAATAAAACAAGATCACCCAGGTCATGGGTTCAAATCTCCTAACGCAATGGCAAGAGAGTTTCAACCATAAATATGGGAGAATTATTTCAGGTCTTAATGGCAAACACTCACAAGCAAATCCCTATATTTCCACCTTATATGTTTCCTGTAAAACAATTATAACCCCAATTAAACTTTTCTCCTCGACGTCAACTCTCTTCGTCGATTCAAAGAACAAAAACTGTCTTTAACAATAAATTTTTTGCAGAAAGACAGCTGAAATCCAATAATGAAATCAAACTTCTAATCCCTACTGCCTTTATAGTGGTTTCACGATATTTAGACTCCGTAGTACTGATGTGATTTTATACATTGCCTTAATCTACAAATCATCTACAATAATTTCTCTCTGTTTTACATAATGCTAGTCAGAAGATCCATAACCATGAGGTCATTTAATGACTAGATTTCTGCTATAAATCTTTCAAAGACTTATGAGTAATATTACCAAAAGATGTATGAAGACCAGCTATAAGTGCACTAAGATGTCATTCTATCAAATTCTAACTTTGTTGCTTTCACGCATGCTCACGATCATCTCTCTGCTGCAAGTGAATAAAAATAAGAAAGAAGAGCTTCTTCCACTGGTTCATAAACTTTTACC
This sequence comes from Iris pallida, assembly GCA_029216955.1. NCBI lineage: Eukaryota > Viridiplantae > Streptophyta > Magnoliopsida > Asparagales > Iridaceae > Iris > Iris pallida. Next base: position 5,336,072 of record JANAVB010016999.1, on the reverse strand, counting down.
GAGATAATAATAAGTTTCGACTACTTCATCTTCCATAATTTTATACTACAATGGAAAATTCAACGTTTGGATAAAAAAAGATCCTACTATCTCACAGAACCACTTTGATATCAATTGTTCAAGCTATAAAGCATTTGAAACAATATTAGTTAAAGCTTAGGCTGGTATGGAACTCACCAAGTATCAATTTCCTCTTGGATTAAAGCAGGATTTCCAGATTGGCTACAAACCCTTGCTCTTCCAAAGTCTTCCTCGATCTGAAACACATCTGGGGCCACATTGGCACAATTTTTACAACCTGTTTGCATACAGAAAAGGAAGGTGTTTGATTCATACCAACTAAGTGTAAGTCGAATGTGGTAGATGATTGTCAAGTTCTCTTATCCAACTAGTAGGATACTAGACCATCGAGTGTGTATATAGAACACTATGACAAGAAATACAACTTGACCTAGATATGTCAACAAAATAGGAAATGATATATGAAAAGTAAAGAAGAAAAAGGTGTGGTTTACTGTTCCATGGAGAAATGGGAAGGATTCATACCTATACAACTGAACTCATCAACAAAAGCATGATCCTTTGGAGCAGCGTCATCCAAGAACGGATTAATGCCAGTTAATGAATAACCAGAGGGAATCGAAAGGAGCGGCGAAGGGAATCAGGAGAAGCGACGTTCAGATGAGCGACGGAGGGAGTCGAGAGAAGGAAGAGAGGAGGCTGAGCGACGTTCAGATGAGTACAATGAATGAGGAGAGAGAGAGAGAGAGAGAGAGAGAGAGAGAGAGAGACGATGTGTATCTTTGTGTAGAGAAATAAGTTCTGAAAGTTTTAGGATGGACGGTCTAGATTAAGTCATCCGATTGAACGGTCAAGATGGAGACATGTGGAGGTAAACTTTTCACCCATAAAATTTGACAATTAGCCGTCAAATGTGTGGCATTCCCGCAGAGCTATTTGGGACGGTAATATGAATTATTTGGAATAGAAATTTTTATTAGTCCCAAATAGTGATCCATTTTTAGATTCTGCCACAAAAAAATACAACTTTTTGTTACTAAAAATATAGCGGTCCCTAGAACTATACTTTTAGGACTTTTTAGACTAGTGTTCCGAATAGTGTCGTCCCAAAAAGTTATTTTTTTTGTAGTGCTAGTTTTCTTCTCATTCCCAATTTCGATGGCACCCAAAAAATTAAATAAATCCTAAAATGCATTGAAATAAAGCTTAAATACTTCTTTCCACACAAAGAATGCATGGAAATAAACCCTAAAATGCATATTTCACTCTATTATCAAGATTGAAATAAACCCTAACATATTTTTTTTCATTCAAAAATTTTGACTTTAGGACTGCCAGAAATTATGGCAGTCCTAAAAGAAACTTGTTGTACAGCAAGTCCCTTTCAGGATTGCCTCTACTTCATCATCCATTGTTGTGAAATCAGGAAATTTTCAAATGATTTTAAACATTAGAAAAGAAAGCATTAAATCCAACCTCACGGGGGGGGGGGGGGGGGAGAGAGAGAGAGTATTGGAACAAAACAATGCATCATTGTCGAACAGACATTATAAAGTGAAGCTTGGAATGAGAGCATCTCCAACCTTATTGTGACTTTAGAAAAAAGTTAATGCCACATACGAATGAAATAATTTTATTCAAAAGTTCTTCTTCAATGCAATTGTCAAGTCAATTGTGAAGCTTATGTGGCAAAAATTAAAGAAGACATTGTGAAGTTGATTGTCTTGTTCTAGACAATACACTTGACAATGTCTTCTCTTTATGAATAAAAATATTAGAAAAAAGAAAGAAGATGAGTAGTTGTCTTAAAAGTTGCCTTGGAAGTTGGAAAAAATATTTTTTATTGTCTTCTCAATACTTTTGCATTGGAGAGAGTTTTTCTATCTTATTGTCTTTTGAGATATAATTTTGTCACATAAACAAGACATTGTCTTGTGGCTCATGCCACATAGGAGCCACCTAAGACTCACAACACTTAACAAGACAATAGGGTTGGAGATGCTCTGAGTGAAGCAGTACCACTACTACTTGCAGAGCTTTTAAGCTTCTTGAAGTAGGAGGCTACTTGAGACTTGGGGTAGGGCCCAGTGGCGAAGCACGTCGGGAATAGGATTTTACTAATGGGCGTAAGCCCATAAATTTATCAAGTCAGCTTGGACCAAACTAAGCAACCTTGAGATTTTCTTATTAACAATATTTTGGGCCATTTTGTAGGCCCATTAAAATTCCAGATAGATGCCGCTTCTAAATAATTTTCTTCTCTATTCTTCATCTTTGCTAGTATGCTAGACCTTTGCTTTGTTGGACTTGACATAGTTGATATTGTATTTTTTTTTGCGATATCCGGCATTACGTACGGGACTTTATGTACATTGCATTGCATATTATTTGGGTTCACTGTCTCCAATCTTCACACCCACAGACCATACCTTCCCCGTGGTTGGATTTCAAGACCATTCGCCTAACAAAGAAGGGTATACCTCTTCTCTCTGACCACAAGAGCCAGCTGAGTTAAGGAATGCTCCCCCACATTGTGAGACTCGTCTCACAGCCTCAATATTTATATACGGATACGTTTTTTGTATTGTATTTCGTATTTTCTTGGTTTTTGAAATGCTTTAAAAAATTTTAACTTATAGATTTTTTCCTTGACTGGCATACCGCCAGTATACCAGTGTATACCGACGGCATGTCTGTCACTCCCATTTTCGGTTATACGTATTTTCAGTATATGCTTACGAAATTCTGACATTTGTCAAGTGACCCATGTTTTCACTTGTCTTTTTTAGCCTTGACTTGGTTTAAGCTTGACTTGGTTTATTTTGCTTTGGTTTAACTTGGCATGGCTTGGTTTGGGTTGGTTTTAAATGAGAAGAATTTTTTTATAAAAACCAACTTCTCTCTCTCTCTATTACTTTATTTATTTCTTCCTTTTCTTCTTCATTTACTCCTCCCCCAACCCTAGGCAAGTACACCTTGCCAAATCTTAAACATTATTATTTTGTCATTTTGTTTGTTCCGTTATGTCTTTTTTGCTTGATTCTAAGCCTCTTTAGAACTTGGAGATTTTGGTTTTGATGGTTACATTTTTGTACATCTAAGTTTATAGTTTTTTGAATTTTTTTTGGTTTTGACCTCTTAAACTTTGTTATTTTCGAAAACTATTTGTTCCATGTTGTAGAGAATTCAATTTCATTCAATTTAGATCTTTATTTTGCCCAATTTCGAGTCCTTTAGCCCAAGTTATGGACATTGAAAGTTTCTAAAACTCTATGGTCAAAAGCTTGCTGGTGGGGATGATACCTTGCGCACCTCGCGCGCACCTCGTGTGCACCTCGCACACCTCGTGCGCACCTCGTGCGTACCTCGCACACCTCGTGCCCACCTCGCACACCTTTTGGTCCGCGCACCTTGCACCTTGTGCAACTTTTGGTTCGCGCCTTGCACCTCGTGCATCTTTTGGTCTGCGCACCTTGTACCTCGCGTACCTCGTACACATTGTACCTCGAGCACCTTCTACCTCGCGCACGGTGTACTATGTTGAGACGTTGACTCGAAGAGTCGCATTGACCGAATAAAATGTATCGATGCGAATCGATACGAGAGTTACGTTGTCCCGAGCGATACATCGAACTAAGTCGATGCGAAGAGTTGCATTGTCCCAAAAAAATGCATCGAGTTGAAACAATGCGAAGCGTTGCATTGCCCCGAAGGATAAGTGCGTTGAGTCAGCTCGAAGATTCTAAGAAATCGAATCGACCCAAGGCGCAAGTCCGAATCGATGCAAGTATTAATTTTAGTTGGTTTCATGTGCAGACTATCCGTTTACGATAAAATATTAAAGGCCGACATTTTGCCTCATTCGTAACGGGTTCGTAAAACTAAATCACCGCCTCACAACGGACTGGGACTTGGACACGGTAGGCCGAAATCGATCGAGTAGTTCAATGAAACAAGAAGTGCTCGAATGGCTATGTCAAAAGATTTGGCTGTGCAACAAAGATATAAAATCGAGCCGCATCGGCTCGACAAACAACAAGTCGTATCAGTTTTAGGTGGAAGGATTGACTCTTTTTTTTTTTACTCTTTCATGCCTAAGTAAGAATGTATCATTGTATGCTAAGTTAACCTATCAACGCCACGGGTGTGGTCCGATCGAAAGATAAATCATAGTGTGTGTCGAACACTAGTTGGAACAATTGAAATAAAACGTGCATCGAATGCACGAGTTGCTATGGAACATTGGATATCGCAAAGGCGAGCGCCTCGATGCGCAAGCCACAAGAACATGGGATAACTGTATTCGGCGAGTGCCTTCGTGCACGAGCCATTTCGTGCCTTCGCGCACGAGTTAGAAAGGCTAGCACATTGAAAGATTATGAAGGCGAGTGCCCTAGCGTGCAAGCTGTAGCGTCCCGCTTTCGATAGGCGACGGACTTCATAATATGCTTACGCTGAGTCGGATCGGCCGGGAACCTAGATGGCCATCCGACTCGATCGCTAGGCTTGGTAAACGATAACACCTTGCGGCATCGATCAAATCGATTTGGACGGACGTTACGAGAATCAATCCAACTAATGGAACGACTTTTGTTGGAATAAGTCCTAGATGCAGCGGGCTGCGTCTCGGCGAGTGAGCTCTATATAAGAGTCCCTTCGACGGGGCCGGACCGCTGTATTGTTTTCTTGGAGCTTTTACCGCTGGGTTTTGATGAAATGCTTTCGCGTCGTTTTCATGGATGCCATTACAAATTTCGATGCAAGGAAAAAAGAAAGAAATCTAACAAAGTGTTGGTGCCATTGTAGGAGCTCGCGTAACTAAAGCTTGACGTTGCGTAGCGCTTCGATGACCGGCACGAAGCAAAGTAATCGGTGGGTGATTCGGCCCTTTCTTTTCTACTGTCCCACAAACTTATTCCTTGTTTTGAATTCATTCAAATCGAACGATGCCAAGTTAATTGCATGCCAATCCACTAAGGTAAAGAACTCGGGAAAATGTATCGATTTAAGAGTAATTTACTCTGAAAAATACAAGTTTCTCACATAGTCGAAAAAGTTTAAGGTTCTCGTAAAAAGATAGCCTATTTCACGTGCTACAAAATAATACGAAATGTCGATTATGGGTTATGATGCCTCGGACAATTTGGTGCCCACGGGATGCTAAATCGGGTGTACGGCTTGGGGAAAATTGTAACTCCACTTTTCCAAATATTGAAATTTTAATATATTTTTTTACTAATTAAATGAATTGGAATTTATTGGTTTAATGTATTTTAGTTATAACTAAATCATGTTTAGTTTTATTTCTTTTAAAGCCTATTAAGTTGGCCCATAACCCAGGAAGCCCATAACCTTGTTAGCCCCCACAGCCTTTCCTTCTTAAGTCCTGTGGAGAAGGACTATGTTTTCTCACTAGTGAGGGCTCTTCACAGAAATTCAAATCTCAATGGCCATGAACAGTGGCCATGTGCTCTCCTCTCCCCTGCTCTCTAACAACCTTGTTAGAAGCTTTTTCCGCCAGTAGGTTAGCCTGCCCCTCACGCTATCAATCCCTTATTTAAGACCATTCTCTCCTCACAATTCTCCATTCCCAACTCCATCCTCCCCAAAAACTCTGATCGATCGGCCATGGCAGAGTGAGTTGAGGATCGACATTGCAATCAGCAGGACAAGACCAGTAGGTGATTTCCCTGATCTTCTTTATTTTCTTGATCCAATTGAATCACTCTAAATATTGAACATGATCAATCCATGGTTGATTGTGGGTTCTTCTTTGGATCCAGTCAATCGACTTGATCGAGAGAAGAACAGATCAAACGTGATCATTGATCCAATCTTTATTTCTAATAATCTTTTATTTTTGGAATCAATAATATCTGATCGCAATGTGTTTGATTGTTTTCCTCCATGATTCGAATTGATCCTGCACGAATTGGAATAGTCGATCGTATCTTCTGATCCAGATATGTTATCATTTCAAATCTCAGATCGAATAGTGGAGGTGAGCAACTGTCCTCTCATAGAAATTATTTTTAGCCTTATTCTTTAATAATCCTGGTATGATTTTGGGAGTATCAGGATATTGAGTTGGCAGTACAGACCCATTGATCATTTCGATCAAGCTTTTGATCAATCCATCCTGGTGAGTTGGAGTTAAACCTTTTAAATCTGAGTTGATGTTTTCCAACGTGAGGATTGCAATTACTAATTAAGAAATTTTAGGTAGAGAAATCTCTTCAACTTAGAGACTGAGCTCAGGGAGAATTATTGAGGTGACTTGTTCCCTTCGATTTTGTACATTAATTTTGAGGTGATTGTTCATGTGATCTTGAGCATATCATTAATTGCAGTCTTTGGGTTTATAATTGTTTAAGAACAATTCATTCACTGGTAACCTTAGCTAATAGGTTTGATTACTCACCTATAACTTTACTTAAGATCTGTTTTATTTAACATGTGGTTATCCAAGCATGGCTTGTTTAGGAGTAGGTAAAAACTCATTCAGGCTTTCCCTAAAGAGGCTGGGCAGTAGCTTACACTTTGAATTGTTTCGTTCCACTGAGGAATTGTTCCAAACCTGGAATTTAGAATTTGAAATCCAGTTCAGGAATAAGGATGAACCAGTTCAGACTGATTCATCTCAGCCTTAGCTAAGAGTGATCCTGTTCAGTACCTTCCTTGGACTGACACTGAATCAATTTTAGTTCAGGATGATATGCATCAGCCTAGGAGGGGAAGAACTGGATTGTTTTCTTCAGTACTTAGGACTGTCAGATGAGTCCTGAGTGGATGTCAGATGTTGTCAATTGTTAACCAGTAATCCATTTTTAGGAGTAAGTTGGAGGAACTGAACTGTGGGAAGTTTTGAGAAGAGGGTGCTCTAAACATGATACATTATGAGTTTAATGATTTCTGGCATGATTTAGCTCTCAGTGAATGAAATTGACTGGGATTGAGTTTGGAACAGTTTAGCTTTACATTTTGTTCACTGATTGATTACTGCACTATCTCTAAACTTTCATGATCAATCTAGCATAGGTCACTGTAAATGATGATATACCCTCCCTGTGATGTCCAGTTCTCTTGTCAAGCAGTCATTCCAGTTACTGTTTTTCTCCATAATTATTTACTCTTTCTATCAGTTAATGCACCAGTCCACTTATGGACATTAGTGGTCCTTGAGTTCACTATTTGAATGATATCTTACCATTACTGCTAAACTGGGAGGAGTGATATCTGGATGTATCTCGAACTAGGGACTGTCCTGAATTTTGGACATGGACTGATATGAAGTTCATATGGGACTATCATGATAATTGAAATCAAGAGACTGTTCTGTTCAGGAAGTTGTGTCAATGTTTAGTTAGTTGATATGGGTTAATCCTGAAGGGTGTAATCACAACCAAGTTTCAATATTGTTTAAAGACTGTTTTTGAGTTGTACTAAAGTCTCAGTGATAATGGCATATAGGTTAAGTTGGTAGAACAACTGAATTGATAGATTGGATGATTGTTACCATTTTAGAACCTGTAGACTATGAGTTGAGAGTGGGCATGTTGCAACTGCTATTCAATGAATATTTTGATAGGAAATCCTGATACAGGTTGGAACTAAACTCTTACACTGACAGTAGTGTCCAGCCTAGGGACTGCTTGATTGGTCGAGTGGTGAATAACAATTAAGATTGAGTAAAGGATGGACAGAACAATTTGTTCAGTCCATTCGAAGTACTGAATTACCATATTTCCTGAGATTGACTTATGTTTCCTGTCAGCAAGAGGTTAATATACTTGGTTGCCTAATGGAAATGCAGTATGACAGGGGTGTTATCAGTCAATTCAAGGCTGACCCATTTGGGAATAAAACTGAAATCAAGGGACAGCCTCCTAGAGGAATCTGAGTTTAGACTAGAATGTCTAACCAATAGGTTAGAACTAAATCCATATCAGTCCTATTTTAGGACTGATTTCTAATTGAAGTATTAATGAATTAAGAATTCCAGTTTTACAAACCCTTAGGACAAATGCACATGGAACAAGAAATCAGCCTAGGGATGAGTCATCCATGGCTCTCTGAGTTTAAAGTTAATTAGGACTAAGAGACTCTACCATTGTTTAGTTCTACTTTTTGAACACTTGTCTTATAACAACTCATGTAGAAAACTGTTTAAGTATATTGTAGTTATGATTTAAGGTTCTTGCTAAGTTTAGTTAATTATATTGGTACTCTATAGGAAACCATAGAACTAAGGTTTATATTAGGAATTATTTGTGATTAGAATCTTTTTATAAACCATTTAGAGTTAGCAGTTTATTAACCAACTTGTACACATCATTATTACATACAGGAGGATATCTAGCTCTTTTGCCTACTCGTACTTTCCTGGAGCGAGGCAAGTACACTCTATGGTTTTGATCAGTGCATTTTCTTGTTCTTTATTGCTGACACACTGCGACACGTTCATGATCTTTTCTGGCTTGTTCTTTCATGATCTTACTTGTATCTTGGGGTGGGAAAATACTCTAGATATGTGACCAAACCCGGATACTTATTCATGATCTTTAGCTTAGGCCTCGCACAGTGCACGCGGGTCCTAAGCCGTACCTTATATGATCTTTCAGGATCTTTTCATGCTCTTTCATGGTCTTACCCAAGCCGGTCACATATCATAGAAGTATTTCAAATTTATAACACACATGTTCAAGATTTTGTTCTTACATTAGTTTCCTATGATCCTGATCTTGATTTTAGCTATAGTCGTAATCTTTCCTGCATCTTTACATAGTCATGATCTTTTATGTATCTTTATAGCAGTAGTTCATGTTCTTCTTTTCTTTACATATCTTGTTTTTCTTGTTCTTTCAGTATTTACTTTCCATATCATGATGTTATTGTTCATTACCTAGAACTGTACTTTGCTCCGCTCCTGAATAGGATATGTTGAAGGTGAGATGGAGGCCTTGTGTGACACCTACTATGGTCAGGATATTGCTTTCCCTGCTGAGCCAGCTAGAGCTGCTTGTGACCTAGAGGCTGCAGAAGTCCTAGTGCTTCTTTAGTATTTCCTATTATCTTTTCATGTATTGAGACTAGCAGACTCTTTCATTAGTTTGAATGTAATAATTTCAGATATTGTACTTTACTCTGGTTGGGACACATTTATATAGATGTTGTGATTTCATTCATGTTCATATTATCTGGTTAGTTTCCCTAGAATGGTACAGCTTACTTTGTTGTGTCTAACAACAAAGGCTGGGCGTGTCCGACTCGTATCCGGTTATTCGGGAGCGGGTCGTGACAAAAATGAAACGTTGTATGAGTTGGGAGAAATGATAATGCCGTTCAATACTATCCGCGCTATACAAAACTGTTGCATATGTTAAATTGTTCACGCATTGGTATGGTCATGGACAGCTTGTGCACAAGTTGATATTTTCCTCGAATCGGTATTCGGGGCATCAAAATCGAATCGACCTAGGGGAATGAATAATCGTGCTTCGGCACTGATGCATTGCGGGACCGTCAGTCAGGCTTGCAACCTAGACTGAGCGGGCCGAAATACCGTTGAGATAGTCCCACGTGATGTGTAACATCAATGGCCGCATATAAGATAGTAGCATGCTCACCTATTGTCTTATGTAGGTGTAAATATTATCTCTGTTTTCTTGCAGGGACAAGCACGACCGTGGTAAAAAATATGATAAACTGCTATATTTCACTGTATGCTTTATTACTCAAAGATGGCTATCGAATATGAACTGAATTCATTTAGTTCTAATAGAAAGACAACTCTAAAGCATGCCTACCCTAACAATCAGAGTCGGTTTAGACGAGTGGGTTCGTCTCGTCCACTTAGCAAGTGTGCTAATCCCATTCCCTCAATTTCCCCAGGTGCGGCGGGCGCTCCCAACTAAACTGAAGCTGAAGTGCGGAGAGGCATTTTGAAGCTCTTCCTATGCTGAAGTATTTTGAAGCCAATTCAATCGACGGCTTTGTATAAAGGGGCGAATGTATGGAACGACATTAGTTCAGACAACTTGTCGAGTGTATTTTCTTCTGTTTTTAATCAATGTAGCCGTAACGGCATCCAATATAATTACGACTTACACTTCGTTGCAAGCTATGAATGAAAAGTATTTCTATTTTTTTATACTGCGTCTTATATTCTGATGTGATTTGTGAAGTTTCAACTTGGCATATTAATATGAAAAGCAACATAACGTTTTTGCCTTGTACGAGTGCAATTCCAGACTCGTACGGCATCACGCCTTAGCGAGGACGATCGAATCGGCAAAGTAACACCGGGGACTAACGGTTTGTCGATTCAGGAGCATGACAAATTAGTACCAGAGCTCAGTTATGTTTTTCGGATTTGCGAAAGATGTTTCATTGTTGGAATGTCCGTTGTGATGGCTCGATTGAATGCTTGTCGACATGCTACGTGAAATAAAAGTTCCATACAGGTAAGCCCGTAGATATTTTTGAAAAAACTAACGGGTTTACTCTGTTTTGTAGGAATGACTAAGAAAAGAAACAATCCCGGCACAACAGCCCAAACCGTAGATAGTATGTCGAGCACAAAAAGTATTGGCCCTAGCGAGACGACTATGGAGAAGATGCTATAGTTGATGGAACTGCAGCAGCAACAGCTTCAGCTGCAATTCAAAGCCCAATTTGATGTGCAGCAGAAACATATGAACGTCCTGACTCAGATAGTGAGCAGAATGGTGGGCAATACCAAGACGACGGATGAAGTACCCGAGGAGAAGCAAGGTGATCAAGAAGAAAATGAGGAAGAAGAAGCTCAACCGCAAATGATAAATTCTTCTTCCTTGTTCAAGGCAAAGGAGTTCCGCAAGATGAATCCTACCAAAATTAAATGGCCGAGCAGAGCCTGATGTGATCGTGGGATGGCTCGCGGAGATGTAGGACCTGTTTAATCTGCTTAGCATTGAAGGGTCCCAGAGGGTAACTTGTGCGGCGTTACAGCTGCAACTGAGGGCGTACGACTGGTGGGCAGCTAAGAAGCAGAAAATCTATGAAGCCAATACAGACGCTACGATTTCCTGGAAAATATTCAAGGAAGCTTTCCTCGAACAGTATGTTCCTCGCGCCGTCCGTCAACAAAAAGAAGACGAGTTTATGACGCTGTTACAGGGAAATATGTTTGTCGACGATTATGATTCGAGCTTCTCAAAGCTGGCGAAGTTTGCCGGCGCCTTCCTGCCCAACAAAGAAGCCTGGTGTGAACGCTTCCAACAAGGCCTAAATGACGAACTGCGAAGGGACATCATGATTCAAAGGTGCCGAACATACCGTGAATCCTATAATGCCGCTCTTGATAGTGAGCGTATCTTTGGCCGTATGTCGAATAGAGGCATCCGTAACTACTTCAACAAGCGTCCTAACGACGTCGGGGGATCGGGAATAACAAAACGTCCGAACAGATTCGATGACTGAGGCCATGGCAGTCAACACTGCACCAGGTGCGGTAGGCATGGGCACCGAACCATCGATTGCATCACGAGATCTTACTACAAGTGTGGCGAGGTAGGCCATATAGTTACATATTGCCCGTATAAAGTTCTGAATCAACCCAACCCACCAAGGAACGTTCCGAATCCACATAAAGCGCCGATACTGTAAGACGCAAATGCGGTGCCCGTCAACCAGCAGAACCAACGCCACGGAGCTCAAGGCCGAGTTTATGCCTTAACTCGGGATGAGGTGTTTGTGTCCGATACTGTTGTAACAGGTATATTACTCTATAAAAATATATATGTTCGAGTACTATTCGATTCGGGTGCGACGTATAGCTTTATATCTGCTGATTATGCTGAAAGAAAATAAAATAACCATGTAATTACTAGATATAAATATTAGCGTTAGCACTCCGTTGGGAGTCGATATGTCTGTGAACTTTATTTGTAGGGATAGCCACATTTGCATCGGAGGAAGATATTTATCCTTGGATACCGTCGTGCTAGACATCAAAGATTACGACATAATCCTGGGCATGGATTGGTTGGGCGCTTGTCATGCAACGATCGAGTGTGCGAAGAAGAGAGTAGTGTTTCGTCTTCCTGGCGAGACAGAGTTCTCATATTCTTGCGGTACGGTCTCGAAGACGGCGATGATGGTATCGGCAATCTCGGCGAGACGTATGTTGCATTTTGGCTGTACGGGATACTTGGCATCAGTTCGAGACACGCGGAAGGATAATATAAACACAATGCAGACTAATGTTGTGGCAGATTTTCCCAACGTTTTTCCTGACGAGATGCCCGGGATGCCGCCGGATCGAAAAATTGAATTCAGCATCGACACCTTTCCGGATACACGGCCGATATCAAAGGCGCCTTATCGAATGGCTCCAGCAGAACTGAAAGAGCTGAAGGTGCAATTACAAAAGTTGCTAGACCGCAGGATTTATTCACCCTAGCGTCTCTCCGTGGGGAGCTCCCGTATTGTTCGTAAAGAAGAAGGATGGGTCGATGTGGCTATGCATCGACTATCGTGAACTCAATAAGGCGACCGTACGGAACAAGTATCCTTTGCCACGAATCAACGACTTGTTTGACCAACTGTAAGGCGCAGAAATATTTTCAAAAATCGATCTTCGTTCAGGCTATCACTAATTGAAGATCAAGTCCAACGACGTATCGAAGTCTGCCTTCCGCACTCGATATGGTCATTACGAATTCCTAGTCATGTCGTTCGGTTTGACGAATGCTCTAGCCGCGTTCATGGATTTTATGAACCAAGTCTTCCGACCTCAAATTGATAAATTTGTAGTCGTATTTATCGACGATATCCTTGTCTACTCAAAGAATCGAGAAGAGCATGTAGAACATTTGAAGACGGTACTGCAGATTCTACGTAAAAACAAATTATACGCCAAGCAGAGTAAGTACGAGTTCTGGATGAGTAGCGTGACATTCCTCGGACATGTAATCTCTGCCGAAGGTGTCGCGATAGACCCAAAGAAGATTGATACGGTGGTAGATTAGAAACGACCTGCCTCGGCTAGCGATATTCGGAGTTTTCTGGGCTTAGCGGGCTACTACCTGTAGGTTCGTGCAAAGCTTCTCAAAACTAGCGTCGCCTCTGACTCACCTCACCCAGAAGGGAGTAGTATTTGAATGGAGCGACGACTGTGAATCCAGCTTTCAAGAGTTAAAGCAACGGCTCGTCTCAGCTCTAATCCTTGTACTTCCAGATAGTCCAGAAGGCTTTCAGATATTCAGCGACGCATCGAGAACTGGCCTCGGATGTGTACTCATGCAGAGAGACAAAGTCATCTCCTACTCTTCACGGCAGTTGAAGCAGCATGAGAAAAACTACCCGACGTACGATCTAGAATTGGCGGCAATCGTGTTTGCGTTGAAGCTATGGCGGCACTACCTCTATGTTGTGGCGTACAGAATCTACACAGATCATAAAAGCCTGAAATACTTGTTTACGCAACGAGAACTCAACCTACGACTGCGACGATGGCACGAACTAATAAAAGATTACAAGCTAACGGTCGAGTATACGCCCGGCAAGGGAAACATGGTGGCCGACGCACTTAGCAGAATGTTTATGGGAATACTGGCCATAAATAAGAAGATATGGCGAGACCTTGAAGCGATGGGTATCGAACTTGGAATTGAGTATCGACACCTGCACCTAGCTCAGCTGAAGTTAGGATCGAGCCTGCTTAGCAAGATAAAGACCGCACAGGAGGACGACTTATTCCTGAAGAAAATATACGCGAGCTGATTTTAACAGGAAGGACGACTGACTTTGCGGAAGACGGAGACGGGACGATGCGACTAAAGGGAAGGCTATGCATTCCTGAAACTGCCGAACTCAGAAAAGAAATTCTGATGAAGGCACATTATGCAAAGTACTCGTTACATCCTGGAAGCACCAAGATGTACAAGGACTTGCACACAAACTTTTGGTGGCACGACATGAAGAAAGACGTGGCTACTTTCGTATCGTAATGTATGGCGTATCAGCAAGTGAAGGTAGAATACCAAAGGCCCGGCGGAGAGCTGCAGAACATCGCCATTCCCGAGTAGAAGTGGGACAACATCTCAATAGATTTTATTGTGGGATTTTCGAAGACGCCGTGGGGGAATGATGCGATTTGGGATCATTGTTGATAGACTGATCAAGTCGGCTCACTTCATCGCAATTAAAGTAGGATGGAGCGTCGATCGGTTAGCGCAAATCTATATCGATGAGATTGTTCGACTGTATGGGGTACCGGCCTCAATAATTTTGGACAGTGACAGGCGATTCCTATTGCATTTCTGGACGAGCCTACAGGGGACGATGGGGACCAAACTGAACTTTAGTTCTACGTACCATCCCCAAACAGACGGTCAGACGAAGAGGGTAAATCAGATCTTAGAAGATATATTGTGTCTGTGTGAGATCGACCTAAAGACTAGTTGGGATATGCATTTGCCGCTTGCGGAGTTTGCGTATAATAACAGTTATCAGTCGAGCATTCAGATGGCTCCATATGAGGCACTCTACGGGAGAAAAGTGTCAATCACCAATATGCTGGGACGAAGTCGATGAGCGACAAGTGCTTGGACCGGAACTGGTGGAGCAGGCCGTCGAAAAGGTCCGCTTGATTCGAGATAGACTCTGTATCGCACAAAGTCGACAAAAGAGCTACGCAGATCTTCGTCGTCGACCGCTAGAATTCTTGGTCGGGGACCATATGTTTCTGAAAGTAACGCCCATACACGGTGTGATGCGGTTCGACGTTAAAGGCAAGTTGAGCCCGAGATTTGTAGGCCCCTTCGAGATCATCGAACGAGTTGCAACGGTTGCTTATCGGATCGCACTCCCTCCTGCCTTGGTCGATGTGCACGATGTTTTCCATGATTCACAACTTCAAAAATACGTGCACGATCCAAGTCATGTGGTTAGCTTCGATCAGTTGGAGCTACGTACTGACTTGTCTTACTCAGAGGAGCCTATTCAAATTTTGGACCGCAAGGAGAAGGTGCTACAAAATCGATCGATGTCTTTGGTCCGCGTGCTTTGGTGGAACCATTCAGCTGAAGAGTCGACGTGAGAGATGGAGACAGAGATGAAAGAAAAATATCCTGCGTTGTTTGTCTAAATTAAGGTCAGACCCTTGTTCTTAAGTTTCGGGACAAAACTTTTTCTTAGTGGTATATTATGTAGCGCCCCGCTTTCGATAGGCGACGGGCTTCATAATATGCTTGCGCCGAGTCGGATCGGCTAGGAACCTAGATGGCCATCCGACTCGATCGCTAGGCTTGGTAGACAATAACACCTTGCGGCATCGATCAAATCGATTTGGATGGACGTTACGAGAATCAATCCAACTAATGGAACGACTTCTGTTGGAATAAGTCCTAGATGCAGCGGGATGCGTCTCGACGAGTGAGCTCTATATAAGAGTCCCTTCGACGGGGCCAGACCGCTGTATGATTTTCTTGGAGCTTTTGTCGCTGGGTTTTGATGAAATACTTTCGTGTCGTTTTCATGGATACAATTATAAATTTTGATGCAAGGGGAAAAAGAAGGAAATCTAACAAAGTATTGGTACCATTGTAGGAGCTCGTGTAAATAAAGCTTGACGTTGCGTAGTGCTTCGACGACCGACACGAAGCAAAGTAATCGGTGGGTGATTCGTCCCCTTCTTTTCTACTCTGTCCCGTAAACTTATTCCTTACTTCAAATTCATTCAAATCGAACGATGTCAAGTTAATTGCATGCCAATCCACTAAGGTCAAGAACTCGAGAAAACGTATCGATTTAAGAGTAATTTACTCTGAAAAATACAAGTTTCTCATATAGTCGAAAAAGTTTAAGGTCCTCGTAAAAAGATAGACTATTTCACGTGCTGCAAAATAATACGAAATGTCGATTATGGGTTATGATGCCTCGGACAATTTGGTGCCCACGGGATGCTAAATCGGGAGTACGGCTCTGAGAAAATGAAACGTTGTATGAGTTGAAAGAAATGATAATGTCGTTCAATACTATCCGCGCTATACAAAACTGTTGCATATGTTAAACTGTCCACGCATTGGCATGGTCATGGACAGCTTGTGCAAAAGTTGATATTTTCCTCGAATCGGTATCTGGGGCATCGGAATCGAATCGACCTAGGGAGAATGAATAATCATGCTTCGGCATTGATGCATTGCGGGACCGTCAGTCAGGCTTGCAACCTAGACTAAGCGGGCCGAAATGCCGTTGAGATTGTCCCACGTGATGTGTAACATCAATGACCGCATATAAGTAGCATGCTCACCTATTGTCTTATGCAGGTGTAAATATTATCTCTGTTTTCATGCAGGGATGAGCACGGCCGTGGTAAGAAATATGATAAACTGCTATGTTTCACTGTATGCTTTATTACTCAAATATGGCTATCGAATATGAACTGAATTCATTTAGTTCTAATAGAAAGACAACTCTAAAGCATGCCTACCCTAACAATCAGAGTCGGTTTAGACGAGTGGGTTTCGTCTCGTCCACTTAGCAAGTGTGCTAATTCCATTCCCCCAATTTCCTCAGATGCGGCGGGTGCTCCCAACTAAACTGAAGCTGAAGTACGGAGAGGCATTTTGAAGCTCTTCCTATGCTGAAGTATTTTGAAGCCAATTCAATCGATGGCTTTGTATAAAGGGGTGAATGTATGGAACGGCATTAGTTCAGGCAACTTGTCGAGTGTATTTCCTTCTATTTTCAATCAATGTAGCCGCAACGGCATCTAATGTAATTACGACTTGCACTTCGTTGTAAGCTATGAATGAAAAGCATTTCTATTTTCCTATACTGCGTCTTATATTTTGATGTGATTTGTGAAGTTTCAACTTGGCGTATTAATATGAAAAGCAACATAACGTTCTTGTCTTGTACAAGTGCAATTCCAGACTCGTACGGCATCACGCCTTAGCAAGAACGATCGAATCGACACAGTAACACCGGAGACGAATGGTTTGTCGACTCGGGGCATGACACAAGCCACGAACATTCAATATTAAGGCTAAGAATATGGAATTACGGTATCGAGGCATGCATCATATGCACGACTCAAAAAAATAAGAACAATCGTGTCAAAATGTGTCTATGTGCACAGAATCATAAAAGATGGCTTCGTTGCGAAAAAAACAGTTGTGGCATGAAGGTGACGGAACTGTCAGATGTGACATGATGCCTCGAAAAGTGTTCGGGACCTTCGGTCATTCGGTTGACGAACATTGAGTTGAGGCATGATGCCATGGAACATTGAAATGAAGTATGGAATGTGAGAACATAGAAAGTTAATGGAAGAAATACGAGATGATTCAGTCTGAGTCTCGGACTCAAGACTATGTTTGGTTGTTTGAATAATACTGCGTTGCATGCTCGAATGGACTTAAGGAAATTGAAATAATCTTCCGTGAACGGCTGTTCCCTTCGAATAGGTTACGCCGGGGCACCGGGACCGTTCGGCCTTGGAAGGATATAATCTTTGAGGGACGTACATCCGTAAGACGATTAGCGACTGCTTAGCGAAATGTAAAAAGCCACAAATAATGGTATGCAATGAAAGGTCTCCGTAATTGGGATAGTAACCCACTACGAGAGGCGCCAGGCTACCAAATTTGAGAAAAGAAAAGAAAGAAAAGAAAGAAAAGAAAAAGAGAAACACCTTTAGTCAATTCTGGCGCGGACACGCTAATGACCTTCATATAGTTAAGGAACGATGGGTTGAAAGTACAGGCACGTATGTATCCTGCACACATAGATCCTGTATAGAGAGTACTTCAACATGACAGGGAAGGAATGGGCGTATTCAACTTGCGTCAGGTGCAAGGGCGAGTGCGTCAATGTTGGTAAGAAGTCGTGTCACGAAACAAACACGAGATTGCTTGCCTGCTTGCCTATTCAATTTGAATAACATGCTTGCCATGATAACATGCTTTACTGCTTTCGAATATGCCATAAAATCGACCCTAAGGAGAATATAGCAAGATCATAAGCTAAGTTGCATGATTCAATATCACTTCCAGTTTTCATGAACAGGGGTATTTTGGTCATTTTCTACTTTAGAATTATTTTGGAATTATTTATTTATTTATGATATTATTTTGGGGTTATTTAAGTCGGGTTCGAATTTCAACTCAATCCGACTTGTATCGGAGACCCAGGATAGTTGTGACTCTAGTTGGACCCACTCATTAATTAGGCATGAGCTACATGATATTATTTTTAGTTAGTGGGTTGGACTAATTACTCATGGATAGGTTTAGTTGGATTAGAGACTTAAACCATGACTAAAATAGCCTCAACCTTAAACCATTTCCTAATTTTAATTAAATAGACTAGTGGGGGCTTTTTAGACATTTCAATAGGGGACACCTAAGCCCTTATGGCCGGCCACACTTGGGAAGGGATAGGAATGGGCCTCTTTGATATTTTCTACTCCATTTTCTCTCTCTTGTTCTTCCCCAAATTTTGAGAAGAGTTCATATTGATTTCACCATCAAATCAATCCTTTTCTCCACCAATCTTCTTCATTTCTTCTCTACTCAAGCAAGGGAATGAGCTAGCCAAGTTTGGGAGGTTTCGGAACTCGTTCGTGTCCATTTGGAGATCTCTACGTGTCGGTGTCGTATCTGGAGGAGTTTTCCTAGATTCGATCTACCGGGAGGTATAATCTCTTCTCTATTTCCTTCCTACATGCATATAGGTTTATTTTGAGCCCATAGGAATGACCCCCATGGTTGTATCTCCATTTGTGTCCATTTCGTGTCCATTTGGAGACTTCTAGGTGTGTCCTTGTGTTGTGTTTGTGTCCTAGTGGGAAAATCCCCTATTTTGGACACATGGTGTTTTTGTCTTTGTATGAATGATTTTATTAATGTTAAATCTCAGATTTTATATTATTGGAATGTGTTCTTCATGGTGTGTTCTTCATGTATCATATGGTATCATATTCTATTTATATATGTGTGTGTGTATATATATATATATATATATATATATATATATATATATATATATATATATATATATATATATATATATATATAGTTTTTTTGGCATGAGTGTTCAGCAGCTCGCCCACTACTCTGGCTTGGGGACCCCGTAGGGTCCCCCACCTCCTCCCCTCGTCTCGTCCCGGCCTTCCCAGCCGCCGGCTGATGGCTCCGCCCCACCCCCCATGGCCGGCCGACTGTCTCTCCTTGGTTGCGTGCCCTTCGTCTTCGTCAGTTCCCATCACCGCTAACTCCTTCCCGCTCTCATCAGCTCCCAGTCGTCCCCCGTTTTATTTTGGTACCCTCGCTTCTCCGGCCGGCGTCTCCGAGCTCTCCGAGTTCTCCGCCACCCCTTCCTGGCCGGCAGCAGCGTCTTCTTCCCTGTTCGCGGCCTCCGTCGGTCAGCAGCCAGCCCTCCTTTGGAATGGAAGCTCCTCGGCAGGCCTCCCGAGGAGGTCGCTTTCTCTCCATCCCCTAGTTCAAATTTTGAACGGCGCTGCCATCCCATCGGTGTGGGACCCAGCCAGCTGGGCTGGTCTCGGGGGTCCAATCTTTGGGTCCGGTGCCAGGGGTGCTGCCCCCGAGGCTTGGGCTTCTTTTTCCGCTCCTGATGGTTCGCGCAATCTCCTCTACTCTCCTTATCTCCAAGGTGGGCCCCAGCTAGCGCAATTTGCTGAGCCTTCTCATTTCCCTCTCGGGACCCACCACCAGTCCTCAGGCTCCGCAGCACTCTTTGGCAGGTCCTACTACCCCCTCTTCACGGATCAGTTGGGGGCTGCGCGTGCTGAACTTCTAGCGGGCCCCCACCACCTTGCGTGCTTCAGCCCTCCTGGGCTCTACGCCAACTGGCGTAATCCTTCCCTGCGCGGTTTTGAGGTAGGATCCTCCCTCATACAGCGCAGCATTGAGGAGGGGGTGGCAGGCTCCTCCCGCTTGCTGCCGCCACCTGCGCTGGTGCTTGGTGGCGACTCCCCCTTGCTGTCATCAACCTCTCCTGCTCTCTCCGCAGGAGGCTCCTCTCCCACCCTCTGCGCTGGTTCCTCCCCTCCCTCCCGACTCCACCCAGGCTGTTGTCATCCCTCCATCCCCTTCCTCCTCCATGCTTCTCCCGGTAGCTCCTCCTTCTGGTTCTGTCGATCTCCCTACATGCTTCGTCGACCCCCCTCGCTGTAGCCCCCTGCGCCAGCCCTGTCGTTTGCCTCCGGAGGCTCCTCCCCTGTGCCCCTTGAGGCCCTGCCCAGCGCAGGCACTCTCAGTGTCTCGCCTCTTTTTGCCGGCCTCCCGGCGTCCTCCGCCGTAGTGGCGGTAGGGAATTCTTTTGCCGCCCCTCCCTCCTCTGTCGTCGTCTCACCCTTGCCCCCAGGCGATTTTTCTTCGGTCGCTCTCGACCCCCTCATCCCCTGCCCTGAGCCGATTCTACCCCCCCGTGCTCTCATCTAGCGGGTCTCTCCTCTCATCCTCATCTCGAGCTGGTCAGCTTTCCTACGCTGCCACCCTTCGTCCGGATTTAACTCCCCAGATGGGACTTATGATCCCAGACGTCAACCTCCCGGATATCGTGTACCCGCAGGAATCCCCAATTCCCATAATTCCATTCTCCGATCAGGAATTGCCCTCGCTTTCATCTTCCTTCCTCCACACCTTTGTACTCAAATTTTCCTCTGGATGTCCCAAAATTGCCAGAGTGCAGGAGGTTATAGCCAGCTGGAGACTCTCAGCGGAATACCATGTCGCCCCACTCGACCCCAGACATATTCTTCTCTACCTCTCTTCCGATGCTGACCACAGGTCCGTGTGGTCCAAAGGCACATTCGGGTGGACTCCCACCAGATGAAGATCATCAAGTAGTCCTCCGGTTTTATTACTCAAGAAGATTTAGCGAAGGTCGCAGTTTGGGTGACGCTGCCGTATCTCCCCCTCATCTGCTTCGTTTCAGCGGCTATTCGGCGCATTGCCAACTCCTTCGGGACATATGTCGCCACGGCCCCCGAAACCAGCAACCTCAATAAGGCCAACTATGCCAAATTCTGTGTGGAACTCGATCTTACCTCCGAGCCCCCCAATTTCATCAGTATCGAACTCGGCAATCGTATCCACACCCAAAAGATCGTATATGACAACCACATTATGTTCTGCAACCACTGCCATTTACGCGGTCACATCCCAAAATACTGTCATCGTCTTCACCCAGAACTCAAGAAGAAATCGGCCCGGAACGACCACTTTGAATTTGGAGGGAGGATCCCACGGTCCCCTCTCTTACCACCCCGGAATATGCATACCAGATTTGATTCCAGTGGCGGTCATTCTGACAATGGTGGAATCCCAAGCAAAACCTTCATCCCTTCCGAAACCCAAGCTCTAACCCTCTTCAATAAGTTTGATGCTCTTGAATCGAAAGATGAGGGCACCCCAATGGAGCCTGCCTTTACCTTAGAGGATAACACTACGAATGAGGGGGCCCTGTAGGAATCTGCCTTAACCCTAGTTGATCACAATATCTCCGAGATAACTCCTCACTCGGAGGCCATAGTGGAGATAAATGACTCCATTGCAGCAGAGCAACCCATCATCATTCCAGAACCAGTGGTAGAAGCATTAGCGACCCTCGGACCAGACCAGGTTCAGAGAGGACTACAGGTCCAAGCCGCTGGTTATCCTCTCCAGCGTACCCTGACGCAGATTGACAGCACCAGTGATGTCCTAGTCATTCCTCCGGAGGAGTCCATTCTGGATTCCGCCGGAGATCAGATAGACCACCCCGGTGAGTCCACCACCGCACTCCAAGCGAACTCCAGCAACATACCAATCCCGACAATGGCAGATAAATCAACATCGAGCAGGAAAACAGACAAGACGGGTACAGCAGAAACCCCAACTATACTCACCAGATCCGCCTCCAGGCGGAACAAAAAACACCCTCCGCATTCTCATTAATGATTAACATCCTATCCTGGAATGTTCGCGGACTGGCCAACAAACCAACTCTGAGGAGAATTTCCAGCCTTCGAAAGATTCACAAAATCGATATTCTCATTATTATCGAACCCAAAATCTCCCCCAAAAGATTGAAATCCATCCAGCTGCAGCTCGGTCTCCCCCAGGCCATAGCTGGTAGTAATGACATCTGGATCCTAGGCACGAAGGACGTCAACTTCGGAGTCATCCATGACTCCAGGCGGGCCCTCTCTTGCTGGATGGAACACCCTTTCCTTTCTAAGCACATCATCCTCTCAGCGGTGCACGGCAGTTGCGACATTGCAGAGCGGAAACAACTTTGGAACGACCTTCTTGACATTCACATCAACCACATTGTTTCTCCTTGGCTTTGCGTTGGGGATTTTAACGCTATCACCAGCAGAGAAGAGAAAATTGGAGGCCGCCCGCCGCCGACATCAGTCATGCTAGATTTCAACAACTTCATCTTCAATGCCCACCTATCCTCTCTTCAATTCACTGGCAATGCTTTCACCTGGTGCAACATGCAGGAAGAAGATCGTCGTCAATACTCTTGCCTAGACAGGGCCCTCACGAACGTCCATTGGGACGGAATGGGGATTACTACCAGTCTATCCCACCTCAACACATCAGAATCTGACCACGTGCCCCTGTTGATTGAAATAAAAAAGTCTGGCAATCCCGTCAAGAAGTACTTCCGATTCCTCAACTTTTAGACCGAGCACCCTCAATTTTTGGACATCGTTGCGGACGCGTGGAATCGGGTGGAATCACCCGACCCCCTCGTTCGGGTGAGTAACAAGCTTAAAGAAACGAGGAAAGCCCTGTCCATTTGGAGCAAACAAGCCTACGGGGACATTTTTCAATCTGTGCGGGTTGCAGAGGACGATGTCTCTCGGGCATAGGCTAGGTTCGCTTTGGATCGTTCGCCGACGGCTAGGACGGCCATAAATCTGACCAAAGCTATGCTCAAATTCAGGATCAGAATGGAGACCGATTTCTGGAAGCAAAAAGCGAGGTTGAAATGGGACAGCGATGGGGATAAAAACTCGAAATACTTTCATGACTGCGTCAAAGGCCGCAGAAAGAAGCTCTCGATTCACCAAATCACCGACGAAATGGGAAACATCATCACCGATCAAAAGAACATCCAAGCGGCCGCTGCGGAGTTCTACTCCAAGTTATTCTCCAAAGAGACGGTTGACAAAGACAACTCCTTCCTGAATCACATACCACAACTCATCAGCGACACCGACAATCTTCAGCTGGAGTTGCCCTCCACTATGCAGGAGGTGACTGGAACGGTTTGGGCCCTGGATGCTAACAGTGCACCCGGCCCGAATGGTTTTTCGGGGGTGTTCTTTCGTACATGTTGGGACATTATCAAGCAGGACATCACTGAGGCGGCCATTGCATTTTTCGAGGGAGCCACTTACCCCAAAGCAATCTCCAGCGCCAAGCTGATCCTTATCCCGAAAAATTCAAACCCTGAAACTTTTCGAGACTTTCGTCCCATCAGTCAATGCACTTTCACAAACCAGATCATATCCAAGATCATCGCAACCAGAATGGCCGGATTTCTTCCCAAGATCATCTCCG
The DNA here is from genome assembly GCA_029216955.1 of Iris pallida. Lineage (NCBI taxonomy): Eukaryota > Viridiplantae > Streptophyta > Magnoliopsida > Asparagales > Iridaceae > Iris > Iris pallida. Next base: position 5,312,484 of record JANAVB010016999.1, on the reverse strand, counting down.
AGGAGCAAAGCGGCTTTGTTCGCAGAAGAAATATCCAGGACAACATCATGCTAGCTCAAGAGTTAATCACCTGCATGAAGTTCCCAGCAAGAGGGGGCAACATCGCAATCAAACTCGATATGGAGAAAGCTTATGACAGACTGGATTGGCAGTTTATTATCTGGGTCTTCCGAGCCTTCGGATTCTCGAAAAATTGGACCAACACCGTGTGGAGGTCCATTAGCAACTCGTGGTTTTCAACGGTTATCAACGGTCAGGCCGAAGGATTTTTCAAATCCACCCGCGGAGTTAGACAAGGCGACCCTCTGTCTTCCACTGTTTTCATCATTGCGGCCGACGCTTTGAGCAGAAACCTTAATAACATGATTAACACCCCCAACTTCCAGCACTATCACACCTTCAGCGGCTGTCCCTTTATCACCCACTTGGCCTTCGCCGATGATGTTCTCATATTCTCGGCCGGGGAAATAGGAGCGGTGGAAGTGTTGCACCACACACTGCAGAGATACTCCAGATGCTCCGGTCAGAAAATCAACCCCGCCAAGAGCGTTATTTACGCCCACCATAACTTCAATCGAGAGCACGCGCTGCGGCTTCTCCAACTTAACTTCATTCAATGTAGCCCATCCTCCATTCAAATACCTTGGATGCCCCCTTGTGTACGGGAAATCCAACTCTGGCATATTCGAGGATTTGATCACTAGAATCAGGAAAAAAACTCGAGGGGTGGCATAATGCCACTCTATCCCCTAGCGGCAAGATGATCCTCATCAATCATGTGCTCACCTCTATCCTAATTCATACCTTGGCTATTTGTTTCCCACCCAAGAAGGTTCTGACCTCGATCGAACAGACCTTTTGTAACTTCTTCTGGGGGCAGGACAATGGCCAAGACAAGGCGAGTTGGGACTCTATGGCGCGCCCTACCGAGGAAGGGGGCCTGGGCTTCACTAAACTCTCCCACATCGTTAAAGCTTTCTCATTGAAACTGTGGTGGAATCTTCGGACTAGTAACAACTTATGGACCAGGTATATGAAGGACCAGATACTTCAAGCACATTCATCCATCAGTTGCTATCTCCAACAGCCGATCCTCCGCGGCATGGCATCGTATTCTTAATGGGAGGGACAGCGTCGAACCTGTAATGAGACTCTATTTGGGTATCGGTCATTCAGCCCCTTTCCTGGAGAGATGGATAGGGGACAGCATGATCTCGAGTATCACGGAGACCCCTAGAGACTGCAGGATCAGTGACCTGTGGGACTTCAGGAGTAACGACTGGAACTGGGACAGGATTCGTGATTGGTCCGAAAACGAAACTGTGGAGAGCATTCGCCTATGCGGAGTTAGAATCGGTACATAAGCGGATGGATGGAGGTGGTCACTCGAGGCTTCGGGAGCATTCTCGATGCGGTCGGCGAGATGTGCGGTCCGAGTTACTGGGAACCCGAATCCTACCATTGCCCCCTATTGGCACTCCTACATACCTAAAAAGTGGTCCTTCCTTATGTGGAGAATCATCAGGAAGAAACTGCCCACAGACGAGATTCTTAACACCATGGGAATCAGTTTAGCATCAGCCTGCAATTGTTGCTCTGACCATCAAATGGAGACTATTGACCACATATTCTACCAGGGGGTCTGCCAGGTCACATCTGGAGGATCCTCAATCATCTGTGTAGCATTGAGTGTAACGCCCCAGTCCCAAAATACGTAGGACTAGGAACATAGCATGCCAGCTGCACATATATATGAAGAATACTCCAATATATGAAATCTTCGTATATATACATAAGCTGTAATAATAGAAATTGCAGGCCAGTAATCATAAAGATATATCTCATCCACAGTACACACAGAAGGTATAATAAGTCCAAAATAGAATAAATGAGTGAGTCAAAAGATAGCCGGATGGACATGCCCATACCAAACAGCTATAAAAATAATATTAAATAGAGTAGATGTCCACTATGAGTCTCAAAGAACAACATGAATCTAAATATCAGCGGAAGATGCCTCGTCATCAAGGTAGGAAGGATCCAGTGCCGAGCCATACTCTTGCGAAAAATTGTCTATACCTGGAGAGATCACCAGGTCCTCAGAGGGACGTAACAAGATACAGGAAGAACATGCTATATGAACTGAATATAAATGCACCATAAAATAAAGATAAAGTAAAAGTGTCCAAACCATAACACGGCTCAATATCCCATCATCGAAACAGTAAAGTATTAAAGAGTTGTACATTTCGATCTTCAAAGTAATTTTAGATAGGGTGTCAAGGTCACAGGAATCAATAGTTCCAGCTTTAATCCACTATTTAGCCAAATAGTACACACGAGTTTGGATCCGAAGAACTCGCCAACTTCAACACGAGTTTGGATCCGAAGACTCAGCCAACTTCTACACACGAGTTTTCTTACGAAGGCTCGCCAACTTCAAACAAAAGAGAAGAGAACTTGTTGATCTTCTAACACGTGAAGATCTAAATGTATAACTCTTTAATACTCTAGCACTTTGGGAGAGGATGACAATGAAAAGCTTGGAAGAGTATTAATGGTGGAGCTCTTGGTTGTTGGAAAATTTATGGTAAGAGTTGGTGAAGTCCTCAAGAGAGAGAGAGAGGGCTTTCTTTTATAGAGAAACCAAGAGTGGGTGGCATTTAATGCTCTGGATACAGACAGACCGGCATGCCGTCGGTATGCAGCGGCATACCGTCGGTATACCGATCAAATAGTAACGGTCATATTAATGACCGTTTGAGAGCATTAAATATTGCCATTAATGCTAGTCAGGGCAATTCAAAAATCAAATATTTGAAACTCGGTATATCGCCGGTATGCCGGAGCATGCCGCCGGTATGCCGACAATTGGTCACAGCAAGTTTTGGGTTGCTAAACACGGTATACCGCCGGTATGTCGGAGCATGCCGTCGGTATGCCGACAATTTGTCACAGCAACTTTTGGGTCGCTAAAAACGGTATACCGTCGGTATGCCGGAGCATGCCGTCGGTATGCCGACAATTTGTCACAGCAACTTTTTGGACACAAAAATCGGTATACCGCCGATATGCCGGAGCATGCCGCCGGTATGCCGACAATTCGTCACAGCAACTTTCTGAGATCTAAAATCGGTATACCGCCGGTATGCCGAAGCATGCCGCCGGTATGCCGCTCTGTAGGTATTTGATTTTTGACTTGTTCTTTTTACTTGTCATCCGTCCTTAGGTGTTTACAAATATACCTAGACTTGTACAGACACAGAGACTCTAAGCAGGAAGACGCCGTCTTATGCAGGAAACGCCGGTAACTGCTTCAGTCTTCAATGTAAAAGATGATTGCGCTTGAACGGAAGAACTCCATGTAGTAGATCTTCTAAGAATATTTGAATCTGAAGAACAGAAGACTAAACTACGAAGATGCTGTTAATAATCAAAATAAAGTGTGCCAACAATCTCCCCCATTTTGATAATTGACAAAATAGAGAGATAGCATCTTCAGGGAGTAGCTCCCCCGTAGGTAGACAACTCCTCCTCAATACGATTTCTTCCCCTTTGTCACTTAGTCAAAGGGGGAGTGGATTAAAGCCGGAGAGAGTTCGAGACTGGTATCATTATGTTTGGCTGGACTCATCTCTATTTCTCGTGTCATTTTCTGGATTCACTTGTACTTGTGGGCGGGGAAATATTAGAGTAGACATGTGAACATTCCCAAATACTGCAACCACTCCCTTGGAATTATTCTGGAACGATAGCCATCCCACACTTGGCTAAGTGTACGGTGTGCCGTATTACCTACAGCCGTTTATATGTCGATCTCGGTATTTTAAAACACACTGTTAGAGTATAGGCTGGACTCACCCTGGAACCTTTGATCACTGACTGGAATCATCTTACACTGGACTCATCTTATACTGGAATCACCTGGTATCATATTCATGTTGTCTGGATTTACTTGGGTTTTGCACTTGTTAGATTTACATTCTGGACTTATATCATGTTGCTCTAGTTCTGCTAGTTTCTATTTACAGTCTTATTTGCTATGATTCTTTTCTTGTTTTACTTGCCTTACTTTCCTTGTATCCTTAACTTTTTCTCTATACCATCACCTGTATACAAACTACCATATTCATCAATAAAACTGTCTATAACTGTTTTATAGTTCTCTGTCATTTACTTGGAATTTCTTGATGATTTGTACTCGTTCCTGTCCTGACTGGACCTGTTGAAAATATTACAGATGACTGCCCTGAGGACGTTTGCCCTACTTGCCTTGGAGTAGGAGATGGCTTAGCTACCTATGGCCCTGACACTCAGGAGTGATCGGGAGACTAGCTAGTAGACTTGGTTTAGTTTTCATGTTTTAGAATTTCAATTGTAATAACTTGAGATACGAGTTTGTTTTGAGTTTGTTTGAGATATTATTATTTAGCAGTTTTTAAATGTTGTTGTTTAGTCTTTAGTTATAAACTTCTGTGATATCTTATCGTTCTTAGACTGTGATTGAGATTTATTATATCTATACTTGTCATCCGTTCGGAGTTGAGATTTGACAAGTACATTATATAATTGCGTGAGTTGTTGATTAGATAGTAACCTAGGACAGCGTTCTACCGCCGACACTGCAAAGATTCCAGAGTGATTCCAGTAGGTGGTTCCAGTAGTGATTCCAGAGGGTGGTTCCAGTAGTGATTCCAGTAGGTGGTTCCAGTAGTGGTTCCAGAAGGTGATGCCAGTAGTGGTTCCAGAAATAGAGGCCAGACAGATGGTATGTGTGTCGCATACATGAATCCAGAAATATCCACACGTGTTGTAAGAATCACATAAAACTAACTAGAACTGAAGTACAGTAATTGACAAGTAAATGAAAGAACTATCAGAGAATGTACTCGCCTGATACTCTGAAAAGAGTAATGTAATATCAGATGTCTGCACCGGAGTCACAATGTCCTAAATAGAGCAGTATGGATTATAATGTGTTTAAAACAAGGTAAATAAAGTTTACAATACAATCTACATGATTTCTAGGTCAATCTAGGTCAAAGTCAACTCTAAGTCAAACCTGGTCAACTGTCTAGGTCAAACTGGGTCAAACTCTTAGGATTTTGGGTCAACTCTAGTCAAACTAGTCAGACTCTAGTCAACTTAGGTTAATTTGGTCATATAGAGACTTAATGTTGACCTTTGGTCAACTCTAGTCGATTTTTAGTCAACTAAGAGTCAATCAACTATCTATGGTCAACTACCTAGTTAAATAAGTCAACAAGTCAATATTGGTCAAACTTGTCCATTACAATCAACCCTAGGATACCATGGTATCCTCTTCCTAGTATCCTAGGAACCCATAGCTAATATACTTATATAAGCATGCTATTCCATAAACTAACTTGCATCTATATCATACCCTATAACATACCTATAGGGTACTAAATCTAAAATCATTTTCAACTCCAAACAAATATAATACAACATATACAACCTATACTCATGAAGCTAAACTTGCCTATTGATAGTATCTAGCCTATAGGAGTATATATATATATATATACATAGAGTGATATAGAGAGAGAGGGGTAATGACATGTGTGTTATCAGAATTTAGAGTCTCAGGGAAACTGGGATCAAGCATTGTGGGCTAATACCTCCCACTGGACAGAATATACAGTCCAATAGGACTGAACCATATGACTATACTAATGGGATTTAGATGGTAATTAGACATCAAGCAAACAGTTTAAATGAACACAAAATAATTTTCAGGAATTGTGACGTGCAAATTAGTGCAATCATGGCAATGACAGTTAGTGTAATAGGGTTCAGTAATTTTAGATAGGGTGTCAAGGTCACAGGAATCAATGTGTGTTCAAGATGTGCAAATTCTGAGAACACACATATCATTACCCCTCTTTTGAGGATACCAGGATACATCCTTGAGTTTGATCTTTCTACTCTTAACTACAACAATTGAAGCAATAAAGACAATTGAAAGTAAAGAGTAGAAAGATCAAACGCAAGGATGTATCCTGGTATCCTTTTTTGAGGCAATCCAGTCCCGGAACTCTCTCCGGCTTTAATCCACTATTTAACCAAATAGTACACACGAGTTTGGATCCGAAGAACTCGCCAACTTCAACACGAGTTTGGATCCGAAGACTCGCCAACTTCTACACACGAGTTTTCTTACGAAGGCTCGCCAACTTCAAACAAAAGAGAAGAGAACTTGTTGATCTTCTAACACGTGAAGATCGAAATATACAACTCTTTAATACTCTAGCACTTTGGGAGAGGATGACAATAAAAAGCTTGGAAGAGTATTAATGGTGGAGCTCTTGGTTGTTGGAAAATTTATGGTAAGAGTTGGTGAAGTCCTCAAGAGAGAGAGGGCTTTCTTTTATAGAGAAACCAAGAGTGGGTGGCATTTAATGCTCTGGATACAGACAGACCGGCATGCCGTCGGTATGCAGCGACATACCGTCGGTATACCGGTCAAATAGTAACGGTCATATTAATGACCGTTTGAGAGCATTAAATGCTGCCATTAATGCTAGTCAGGGCAATTCAAAAATCAAATATTTGAAACTCGGTATACTGCCGGTATGCCGACAATTGGTCACAGCAAGTTTTGGGTTGCTAAACACGGTATACCGCCGGTATGTCGGAGCATGTCGTCGGTATGCCGACAATTTGTCACAGCAACTTTTGGGTCGCTAAAAACGGTATACCGCCGGTATGCCGGAGCATGCCGTCGGTATGCCGACAATTTGTCACAGCAACTTTCTGGACACAAAAATCGGTATACCGCCGGTATGCCGGAGCATGCCGCCGGTATGCCGACAATTCGTCACAGCAACTTTCTGAGCTCTAAAATCGGTATACCGCCGGTATGCCGAAGCATGCCGCCGGTATGCCGCTCTGTAGGTATTTGATTTTTGACTTGTTCTTTTTACTTGTCATCCGTCCTTAGGTGTTTACAAATATACCTAGACTTGTACAGACACAGAGACTCTAAGCAGGAAGACGTCGTCTTATACAGGGAACGCCAGTAACTGCTTCAGTCTTCAATGTAAATGATGATTGCGCTTGAACGGAAGAACTCCATGTAGTAGATCTTCTGAGAATATTTGAATCTGAAGAACAGAAGACTAAACTACGAAGATGCTGTTAATAATCAAAATAAAGTGTGCCAACAATCTTCTCCATTTTGATAATTGACAAAATAGAGAGATAGCATCTTCATGGAGTAGCTCCCCCGTAGGTAGACAACTCCCCCTCAATACGATTTCTCCCCCTTTGTCACTTAGTCAAAGATGGGGATAATAATAGAAAACGTGCATAATGATAATGACAAGAGCATATAAAGAAAAGCATGTATTAATATTTTGAAGTAAAAGTGAATACATGCCCGACACACACATAGCATAAGGTAAATAGAAAGACTCCTCCGCAACGAGAGCCGGATACTAGAGAGAACCACAGATAAAATCCCCGAAGGACTGCAAATAACTGGTACCAACCACACACCGGTCCCCGAAGGACCACAAAAGATAACATAAAAATAAACACATAAAACTAAAACTACGTATAAAACGAGACCATCATCCAAAAGGAAATCTATCCCTACTCATCAGCCGGATCGTCCCCATCACCCTGAGCCTGCTGGAAGGCGCCAAAAGGATCAATGCCGTCAGGGTACATAAACCCGTAGGCATTGGGATCAGAGAAAGCGCGGGGCCTGGTACATAGGATCCTGAAGATTAAGATCCAGAAAAGCATCCCGGTCCTGAAGAGTGTGCTGAATAAAGTACCCCTGATCGTAGAAACGGGACTGGATCAGGACGCCAAGGCCACGAGTGTGGGCCCGCATCTGCTCTTCCGCCTGGGCCATACGCATATTAAAGTTCTGCTGAGTCAGCGGCATATAACGACCCGAAGCGGGAGGAGTAGATGTTGGAGCAGCAGGAGTGGATGTCGGTTGCTCTTGGGAAGACGAGGCACGTGAAGTAGAGGCGCCACTAAGGGAACGGGAGACAGCAAGATAGGAGGGGACGCCATCCGAGGAGCAAAGAGATAGGTCAACTTGCCGGGCTTCCAGAAGGAGAGTGATAAGGGAGCCGTAGTAGAGGTTCTGCTTTCCCGCGGGCATGACACGCCGGAAGAGCAGAAGGAGAGTCTTCGGGAAGGAGAAGGGCTTCCGGACATAAAGATAATACATGCAGACGAGGGCATCGCCGGTAATGGCGTCGTAGTTCCCGCCCTTAGGAAATAGTGTACGGCACACTATCCTATGGAGCTCGTAGTAAAATGGCTCCAGCTGTGCAGAGAGGGCCAGGATGGCAGGAGGGTTGGGGCCCTTGCAGATGATACGGCAGAACTCGTCGAAGGGTGATGCCGCCGAGGAGTGAAGAGCAGCCAAGGATGGCAAGGCTTCCCCTTTGTCCGAGATGTCGAGGATGTACCCGATGTCCCGAGATGTGAGACGAAAGTGACGGTCATTGACCATAGACTGAATGGCGGGGTGATCGTCGTCCCCGACCAAGTTGCAATAGAATAGTCGGACAGCAGCGGGGTAGACGAGTTTTTGGCACCGAAGTAGAGAGGAGAGTCCGGCCTCGTCAAACAAGGAGACGTGACCGGGGAAGAGGTTCCAATTTATCGCTCGTCCTTGAAGACATTGAGATGAACGAAGTGCTGGAACCATAGCTCGGCCGCCAAAGAGTTGGAAAAGATCCGTTGGTCATACCCGTGAGGTTGGGCCACCGGGATGAAGGGGTTGAACAAGGAAGAGGAAGAACGGGAACGCTTAGGATTTGCCATAAAGAGAGATTAGGTTTTTGGAGTGGATAAAGGAGGAATAGGAGAAGTGATGGAGGAAGGAGGGTTTTAAAGAGGAGGAGGAAGATGAAGAGATGGATTTTGAAAGGGAAGGAGGGGGAACGATTGTAGAGAAGTTTAAAGAAGGGAGTTGAAAAGGTGGTGGGTTGGAATTTATGAGGGTGGAAGTAAAAAGAGGAGTGAAAGGGGGGATGTGAGGGAAGAGTAATAAATGAGATGGGAGGTGAAGAGATGGGTAGTTATGATAGATTGGATGGATGAGAGGGAATAAAAGTAGGTTAAAAAAGAATAAAGGAAGAAGAGAAGAAAGGTGGGCCCGGACCCTGATTTGATGTCCTGTCCGCCACGAACCTGCATACCGTCGGTATGCCGACATATACCGACGGAATACCGATTTTTGAGACAGAACCAAATTCTGAAACAAAAAACGGCATGCCGCCGGTATACCGCCGGTGTGCTGATCAAAGAACAGTTTAAAGGGTCAATGGATAAAATGCCCAATTCTTGGCAAAGAAAGGAGAAGCGATCTTCCGGGAGTGAGTTTGGTGAAGATATCGGCTAATTAAGAATTGGTGTCAATAAACTCAAGACGGATGTCTTCCTTTTGTTGATGGTCACGAAGAAAATGGTGTCTAATTTCAATGTGCTTCGTGCGTGAGTGACAAATCGGTTTTTTTCGTGAGATTGATAGAGCTAGTATTATCACATTTAATAGGGATGCAAGAATGAGAAATGCCATAATCTAACAGTGTTTGTGACATCCAAAGAATTTGTGCACAGCAGCAACCGGCCGCAATATACTCGGCCTCAGTAGTTGAAAGAGCAACAGAGTTTTGTTTCTTACTAAACCACGATACCAAGGATTTCTCAAAGAATTGACATGTGCCGCTAGTGCTCTTTCGGTCAATCTTGCATCCGGCGAAATCTGCATCCGAGAAGCCGTGAAGCTCAAAGGATGAAGATTTCGGATACCAAAGGCCCGTGTTAACGGTTCCTTTGAGATAGCGAAAAATGCGCTTGACGGCACATAGGTGAGATTCCTTTGGATTTGCTTGATATCGTGCACAGAGACATACACTAAACATGATATCAGGACGGCTAGCTGTAAGGTAAAGCAAACTACCAATTATACTACTATACTTACGAATGTCCACCGATATGCCATCGTCATCATGGTCAAGCTTTTTCGTTGTAGCCATAGGAGTCCTCATTGATTTGGATGAGTCAAGGTCGAAGCGCTTGAGGAGGTCCTTTGTATATTTTGCTTGATTGATGAAGGTTCCTTTGGGTCCTTGCTTGATTTGCAACCCCAAAAAGAAGGAAAGTTCTTCCATCATGCTCATTTCAAATTCTTTCTGCATAACTTTAGCAAATTCTTCACAAAGTGTGTTGTTAGTAGAACCAAAAATAATATCATCGACATAAATTTAAACCAATAAGAGAGTGCCATTATGAGATTTAATAAAAAGTGTTGTGTCGACTTTTCCTTTGAGAAATTATGAGAAACAAGAAAGGAGCTAAGGCGCTCATACCAAGCACGGGGAGCTTATTTGAGGCCATAAAGGGCTTTGTGGAGTTTGAACACGTGGTTTGGAAATTGAAAATCTTCAAAGCCAAGAGGTTGTTTAACATAAACTTCCTCTTTAATAATACCATTTAGAAAAGCACTCTTAACATCCATTTGAAAGAGCTTAAAGTCATTAAAACAAGCAAAAGTACAAAGCATACGAATGGATTCAAGACGTGCAACCGGAGCATAGGTTTCGTCGTAGTCAATGCCTTCCTCTTGGTTATAGCCTTGAGCAACCAATCGGGCCTTGTTACGAGTCACAAACCCATCTTCATTAAGTTTGTTGCGAAAAACCCATTTCGTTCCAATGATACGGTGATTGCTAGGTTTTGGGACAAGTTCCCAAACCTTGTTTCGCTCAAATTGATTTAACTCCTCTTGCATTGCTATCATCCAAAATTCATCAAGAAAAGTATCATTAACATTTTTAGGCTCTATTTGAGAGATAAAAGCCACGTTTGCACAAAGATCACGAGTGGAGGATCTAGTGCTAACCTTGGAGGAAGGGTCTCCAATGATAAGTTCCTTAGGATGATTGGTGACAAATCTCCATTCTTTTGGGAGATCCTTTTGAGGAGGCTCGAGAGGAGGAGACTCTTTTTTCGGAGTCACAACTTCATTGTTAGATGAAGAAGGACGATCTTCATAGAGGAGTTCTCCAGCCCAAATGAGATGTCATCAATATCCTCGGAAGAGGAGAATGTAGAAGAGTTAAGTTCATTAAAAGAGACATTGATTGACTCTTCAACAATAAGACTTCTTTTATTAAAAACACAAAAACCTTTACTGTGAGTAGAATATCCAAGGAAAATTCCTTCATAGGCTTTTTCTTCAAACTTGCCTAGGTTATCCTTGGTATTCAAGATAAAACAATTACAACCAAAAACTTTAAAATATTCAATAGAGGGAATTTTGTCAAACCAATGCTCATAAGGAGTCTTCTTAGAAATAGGTCTAATTAAGACTCTATTTATAACATGACATGCCGTATTAACGGCTTCCGCCCAAAAATATTGGGGGAGCTTATATTGGTTTAACATAACCCGGGCCATATCGCCAAGGGTTCTATTCTTTCTCTCCACAATACCATTTTGTTGAGGAGTACGTGGGCAAGCTAAATTATGTCCAAAACCATTCTTTTCACAAAATCTTTTGAAATCGGCATTATCAAATTTCCCTCTATGATCACTCCTAATTTTGTTGATAGAAAAACCTTTCTCATTTTGAACACGTTTACAAAAAGCAACAAATTCACGAAAAGTATCACTTTTGCAAGCAAGAAAAATAATCCAAGTAAATTCTCGAAAAATCATCAACTAAAACAAAAGCATAAAGCTTGCCTCCAAGGCTAGCAACTCTACTAGGCCCAAAAAGATCCATATGAATAAGTTGAAGAGGTCTAGTGGTACTCACAGAGTTGATGGATTTGAAGGATGACTTGGTCAACTTACTTTTCTTGCATTCTTCACATACCATATTCTTTTTGAATGGGATACTTGGGAGTCCTCGTACAAGCTTCTTGGAGGCGAGGCGAGAGATGGTATCCATGTTGGCGTGTCCAAGCCTCATGTGCCAAAGCCAACTCTCATTGTTCTTTGCAACTAGGCATCTGTCATTGTTAGTTCCTTCAACAAGATAAAGAACATAAATGTTGTTTTCTCTAATGCCTTTATACACAATAGTTCCATTAGAGCTATCGGTGATGTAGCATTTGAGTTTAACAAACTTGATATCATAGCCATTATCGGTAAGATGGCTAATACTAAGGAGGTTATGCTTGAGATTAGTAACAAGACATACATTATTAATACAAGGATAAGGAGAAGAACCGATATTACCATTTCCAATAATATAACCTTTAAGATTGTTACCGAAGGAGACGTGTCCTTCCTTCTTCATCGATAGCGTTGTAAAAAGTGAAGCATCACCGGTCATGTGCCGTGAACAACCGCTATCGAGAATCCACTTGCTTCTAGCATGAGAAGGATTCGTCACCTACAACATAAGTTGAAGATGAACGATTTGGTACCCATGATTGTTTGGGTCCTTGATTGTTAGTCTTAGGAACCCATTTAAGAACTTTCATGTCAACTTGTTTCCTTGTATAACAAAAATTAGAAGTATGTCCGAGCAAACCACAATAATTGCACATCAAAGAAGATTTAGAAGAAGAAGTGTGAGTGTTGTGCTGAGTTTCTAGTGTGAGACGTTCTACCATGAGTGTTATGATGATGATAGTAAAATGCATGATGTGAGATGTTCTTCTTAACAAAAGGTCATTTTCTTGTGTTAGAAAAGGAGTTGTGTGTAGTGTTCATGTAAGGGGTATACCTAGCATTGTGATGAGTGTGGGGGTATCTTGGAGCATGCATGTGAGTGGTATTCTTATTACCTAAATTCTTACTCCGTGTAAGAAGATCATTATACTTAATAGAAGTATCATATTCTCTTCTATTAGCATCTTGACATTTGCGCATAGCAAATTCATAAGAACTTCTCATGGATAGAATCTCATCATCCCTTTTCTTGATGGTGTCAAGAGATTCTTGATATTTGAGTCTTAAGGACTCTATCTCATCCGTGTCAGATGCGGGAGATTTCCCTTTTATATCAAGAATGATATTAGAGAGTCTCTCTACTTCAAGTTGAAGGGCATCAATATCTTTTAGAGACTTCTTGTATTTATTCCTAACACCTTTGTGTTCTTCGTGTAATTCATGGATAGCTTTTTCTAAGTCATCATAAGTAAGAGTGTTTAAGGAAAGATCATCAAGTACCTCAACAGTTACCATGAGGCAAACATTTGCGTTGTGTTTGCACTCATTGTCATTGTCGGAGTCACTAGCATCACTCTCACACCAAATGCTAGTGTTGACGAATTTTCTAGAGGACGAGCTTCCTTTGCTTGGCTTCTCGTACTTGCTTGAATCTCTTCTTATCATCGGACAGTCCCTCTTGATATGTTCGGGTCTTCTACATTGATAGCACGTCGGATCTTCCTCATTTTCCCGTCTGGAGCGATTGGCTTTGTTGAATTTTAGGAATTTCCGGAAGTGCTTAGCTGTGAGAGCTATTTCTTCATCATCATCCGACTCATTGTCGTCGGAGCTCTCCTTGGAGTAAGACTTTGTAGCTTTGAGAGCAAGAGATTTCTCCTTTTCTTTGGTCTTCTCCTTCTCCTTCTCTTGTATGGAGGAATCCTCTAGATCCTTCATATCGAGTTCGTGAGTCATTAGCTTGCCCATGAGAGTCTCAAGGTTCATGACAGTCAAGTCGTTCCCCTCAATGATTGCGGTAGCTTTAGGACTCCAAACTTTAGTCAATCCTCTAAGGATTTTTCTGATCTTTTCATGAGCCGGATATTCCTTACCAAGAGAGGAAAGAGGATTAATAATATCACCAAATCGAGTAAACATGCAAGAAATAGATTCATCATGCTTCATTTTAAAAGACTCATATTCTTGCGTGAGTCTACTAATCTTAGATTCCTTCACTTGTGAAGTTCCCTCGTGTGTGACTTCAAGTAATTTCCAAATCTCATTGAAAGTCTTGCAAGTAGAGATTCGGTTGAATTCACTACTGTCGAGAGCACAATAAAGAGCATTCATTGCCTTGGCATCTCGACTTGCAAGCTTCTTGGTGTTTTCAGAGAGAGTGTCCCTAAGAGTGTCAGAGGCAATATCCTCAATAACTCTGGAAGGAGTAGGGAGTCCATTTATCACACAATCCCATAGGTCGAAATCTATGGACTTCAGATAAATGCTCATCCTAATCTTCCAATAGTTATAGTTGGTACCATCAAATAGGGGAGGCCTATTTGTGGAGTGCCCCTCATTGTGAAACGTGTTGATACTAGGGTTAGAGGCCATGGATCACTCAAGGGTGTAAATCCAAATCAAGAGAACGAAGCTCTGATACCAATTGTAGAACCCTAGAGGGGGGGTGAATAGGGAAATTAAAAATTAACTACAATAATTGAAGCAATAAAGACAATTGAAAGTAAAGAGTAGAAAGATCAAACGCATCCTGGTATCCTCTTTTGAGGCAATCCAGTCCCGGAACTCTCTCCGGCTTTAATCCACTATTTAACCAAATAGTACACACGAGTTTGGATCCGAAGAACTCGCCAACTTCAACACGAGTTTGGATCCGAAGACTCGCCAACTTCTACACACGAGTTTTCTTACGAAGGCTCGCCAACTTCAAACAAAAGAGAAGAGAACTTGTTGATCTTCTAACATGTGAAGATCGAAATGTACAACTCTTTAATACTCTAGCACTTTGGGAGAGGATGATAATGAAAAGCTTGGAAGAGTATTAATGGTAGAGCTCTCGGTTGTTGGAAAATTTATGGTAAGAGTTGGTGAAGTCCTCAAGAGAGAGAGGCTTTCTTTATAGAGAAACCAAGAGTGGGTGGCATTTAATGCTCTGGATACAGACAGACCGGCATGCCGTCGGTATGCAGCAGCATACCGTCGGTATACCGGTCAAATAGTAACGGTCATATTAATGACCGTTTGAGAGCATTAAAATGCTGCCATTAATGCTAGTCAGGGCAATTCAAAACTAAATATTTGAAACTCGGTATACCGCCGGTATGCCGGAGCATGTCGCCCGTATGCCGACAATTGGTCACAGCAAGTTTTGGGTTGCTAAACACGGTATACCGCCGGTATGCCGGAGCATGCCGTCGGTATGCCGACAATTTGTCACAGCAACTTTTGGGTCACTAAAAACGGTATACCGTCGGTATGCCGGAGCATGCCGTCGGTATGCCGACAATTTGTCACAGCAACTTTCTGGACACAAAAATCGGTATACCGCCGGTATGCCGGAGCATGCCGCCGGTATGTCGACAATTCGTCACAGCAACTTTCTGAGCTCTAAAATCGGTATACCGTCGGTATATCGAAGCATGCCGCCGGTATGCCGCTCTGTAGGTATTTGATTTTTGACTTATTCTTTTTACTTGTCATCCGTCCTTAGGTGTTTACAAATATACCTAGACTTGTACAGACACAGAGACTCTATGCAGGAAGACGCCGTCTTATGCAGGAAACGCCGATAACTGCTTCAGTCTTCAATGTAAAAGATGATTGCGCTTGAACGGAAGAACTCCATATAGTAGATCTTCTGAGAATATTTGAATCTGAAGAACAGAAGACTAAACTACGAAGATGCTGTTAATAATCAAAATAAAGTGTGCCAACAGCTACCCCTACAACCAAACAAGGACAAGGGGTGACTTACTATCCCGTGATGTGACATTTTTCCATGCCATGACTGGACCATGAAATTTGCTAAGGTCTCCTAACCTTTCTAGTAGACAATTTAGAAGACATATCGATGTATAGGCAGGTGAAGGCTGACTCCCCCAGGACAAGGTAATAACTCACAACATGCACACGTCAAGTACCAATACTATCAGCCGGCATAACTCGAGGCTAGCGGCCCACGTGACCCATCAGTCCACATAGCTCGAGGCTAGTGACCCTCACGACTCGACTACCGTAGTACGCAGTTACTACAGCTTTTGGATTTGGGGTAGCCCATACATTTAACTGTCTTCTCCCTCCCAAGGTCACTAACAAAAGGTAGTTCGCTATGACTAGGTCCATATGCATACAAAAAAAAAGAAGAAAAAATACCGAAAGTAAAATAAAGTGAACTAAAATAGCAAGTAATGGATCCAACTGAGAACAAATAATAAAGATACAGTAAATAAATAAATAAAGATGCATCTAATATGAACAATAAATAGGGCAAGGTATCTTGCCTGAGGGTGGTGCGAGAAGCAGCAAAATCCAACAATCAGAATCGTGGTCAACACGAAAGTCAAAATCCACAAGAAGCTCCGGATGCTAAAATTGGTTGAAAACAGAGTTGTCCTCTGTTTACTGTCGGGTTTGGTCCTCCTCCGACGGTGTGACGGCTCTCCGACGGTCGTCGGCCCTGTACAGGTGGTCTGTGTCGGGCGCAATGGGTTGGCGGACCTTGGGGTCGAAGGGTTTTGGATGGAAGGAAGTTTCGCAGAGTAAAATTTGACGTTTTACTCTAACTTAATATATGTTGGTTCGAGAGTTATCCCAGGATTTAAATTCGATTTTTATTTGATTTGGATTTTAACATGGATTCAATCCAATCCGAGGAGAATTTGATTAGGATTTAAAGGAAAAAAAATTGAATGAAAACGATAAAGGTTTAGGTGAGTTTGAATTTTCGGATTCAAAGAAGCGGCGCTTCTTTTGGGCTCTGTTGCTCGGGTGAGGACGAGCACTGTAGCAGCAGCTACAATGCCGCCCCCCTTTTTTTTTAAGTTGCACTTACAAAGGGGGGTCGGGTTCCACTTTGGAACAGTGCGTAGCACTGTTCCGAGTTCTTTTCTTTTTTCTTTTTTTTGTTATTCTAAAAACAAAGTAATACATATGTATATGTATATTTTTTTTGTTATTCTAAAAACAAAGTAATACATATGTATTTGTATAAATATATTTTTTTTTTTTTTTTTTTTGTATATATATATATTATATATATATATACATATGTATTTGTATAAATATATATATATATATATATATATATATATATATATAGTATATATATATATATATATATATATTAATATTAATATGTATATGTATATATAGAAAATATATATATTTATATTTTAATATGTATATATTCAAAAATATATATATAAAAAAAAAGATATATATATATATATATATATATTATTTTAATATGTATATGTATATATATAAATATATATATATATATATATAATATATATATATATATATATATATAATATATATATATATATATATATATATATCTATATATATATTATACAAAACACAAAGGTTTTTGAATCCTAGGGCTGACTGTGCCAAGATAAAGAGTGGTTGGGATTTAATCTTGGTGAATCAACGGTTGTGGGATTTTATGGAGAATCCAAAGAGTGGGGTTTGCACTCATAATGGTTGTGGATGAGCATTATTGAGAGTGGGATTTTATGGGAAATGAGCATTATTGAGAGTGGGATTTTATGGGGAATCCAAAGAGTGGAGTTTGCACTCATAATGGTTGTGGATGAGCATTATTGAGAGTAGGATTTTATGGAAAATCCAAAGAAAATTCACATCCAGCAGTGGTTGGGATTTAATATTTTGATGGGGTCCTCATAATTATTATTGTTCGTTTAAAATTGGGGGTCCAAGATTTGAAGGGGAATACCTTAAATGAACCATGCCCTATGGGCACGGGTTATGACTAGTATATATATATATATATATATATATATATATATATATATATATATATATATATACTAGTCATATATGACTAGTATATATATATATATACTAGTCATATATGATATATATATATATATATACTAGTCATATATGACTAGTATATATATATATACTAGTCATATATGACTAGTATATATATATATATATATATATATATATATATATATATATATATATATATATATATATATATATATATATATATATGTGTAGCATTTATAATTATGACCAAATAAGATATACAAAAATCCTAAAAATTTAACTAAACCTTATAAAATATTTTAAAGAAATTATTTGGCAAGTAGATCCATAGAAAGGTATTTACACGGGCTTTTGATTTAAATAATCGAAACTTTCTATATCTAGCTATTTACTAAATAATTTGATTAGTGCAATATCTCACAAAATATTTTGAATAAAATCTAAAAATTTTCTAAAAATTCAGTAATCACTAGAAAATATATTTTGAGTGAGATTGTGCAAGAAATACTAATAGTAGCATTTGTGTTGCTAATTTGCTATAAAAATATTACACAATTAAATACCAAACTTGTTATAAAACATAAAATAATTCAACACAACATGTATAACCAGTTATATAAAAAAATAATTCTCCAAAATTTTGGAGGATTACATCCTACCCAACTTATAAAAATTTCGTCCTCGAAATTAAAAATAGAACTTAATATAAAAATATAATGAGGCTGAATACAAAGGAAGAGTAATTATATCAAATACCAAAGCATAACTTAGTTTTCGAAAATATGGATGGGGTAGTTATAGAAGGAATCCATCTGACAACATATTCTATAAGGTAGGACATTCTTAGTTTGGCATGGTTCATAGGTATCCAGTCGTTTGAGGGATTGTGACAAAATCGCATGGTAAATATCAATTGGGACGAGAATGGTCATACATGGTTTGCTACAAAGAAATTGTGTTATACATGTGGTGTAATTGAAATGGAGCGTAGGATGGAGTGTTTGCTTGGGACAGGTATGTCATAGGTGTAGAATGGCTTGTCTAGTTCATGAGGGTGTAATTTGTTGGAAGAAAATGGTTAGTGTTGTGCTTCAAATTTTAAAGTCACAATATGAGTATCCATAGTGTTGCGGATAGAAGTGGACGTTGTGAACTACTAGGTTATTTGCTCGATTGGAGGAACTGTGTCAAGTCAAAGATTGTTCTTCGAATTTCGGACAATAGTGAAATGATTACCCATGTCATCTTTACGCTTCTGCGTTAGTGAGGGTTGCCAGGATGACACATGTACCGAGGGTGTTGGATGATTCACTCTTCTATAGCACAAAACGATTACTGACGGGGTAACAAATTATAAGGTACATCATGCAAGGATCTCTAACTACTAAGTCATAAATCTATGTAATAAGATTGCTAGACTATAGTCAATAGACTTCTAATGGTGTCGAAGGTACTGCATATGCATTATCACTGGTAACTAATAATTCATATTAAGACAAGTATTATGCCATGCATGTTGACCAAGCTAATGAATGTGTTTTTCTAATGCTAAGCCATGTCTAAAATAAATAAATGGTATAACTAGAGTAATACTTGCTAAATCTTCCACCTCAGGATGGGTTTCTATCATGGCCATGCTCATTGCTTGTCCATACCTTTGCCTATTTGCCTCGTGTCCGTCATGCCTAACTTGTATAGATTGGTCAGCTAAGTGTGATCCTCTAGAATAACCTCCATGTGATAGTTGACTGGGCTCTGCTATTGGTCTTGGTGCTACAGGTCCTTGCATCCGATATTGTGTTGCTTTTAGTTGTTCTGTACAGTCTTGGGCCTTGTGATGGTTGGAGCCACAAATCATGCATTGTCTTAATCTGCGACGATAATCCTTAATGACATGACCTTTCCTATGACAAAAGCGACATGTAAGAAGCTCATCAATTGGATAAGGTGATGCTCTTGTTGGTGGTTGTGCCATAGAATGTCTGATTGGTCCACTATGGATAAGGTTACTTGGCCCAGTTGCTGGAATATGGCATCTCTGAGCCTGTTGTATTTTCTTGTCAAGGAGTTCCTGGCTTCTAGCTTCTTCTAACACTGCAGCATGAGAAACCCTAGACTGCACTGTAGTATGCTTCTTGAGCTCTGGTGTCAATCCTTGGTGAAATCTCTTGGCCTTTTTCTGCTCAGTAGGAATCAGTGTCTCACCGAATCTGCTCAGTCGACTGAATTCTGTATCGTATTCATCTACGGTCATGTTCCCTTGTTTGAGGTGTAGGAACTGATCATAGAGGACATCACGTACATGGATAGGAAAGAACCTTTCATTGAAGAGTTTGTAGAATTTTTCCCAAGTCTGTTTGGCTCCCAACCGTCTTCCTTCGGCTTTCCACCAATGATGGGCATTGTCTTCCAAGAGCAAATCTACTACTGTCATCCAATCATTTATTGGCAACTGGGACGCCCTCAGTAGCTTCTCCGTGCTGATAAGCCATGCAGTTACCTCTAGGGATTCCTCGGTACCTCTGAAGGGCTTGGGATTCATATCCATGAAGTCATTGATAGAGCCCTCATATGGATGTAGAGCTGGTGCTGGTACCGGTGTCGGAGGTGGAGGTGGGGGCCTCGTTAGTGCTTCCGTCATGCTCTGCCTCATCAGTTCAGCTTGTTGCCACTGAGTATGTATCATGGCATACATGAACTGTGTAGTAGGGTTTCCATCCTCTGGTGGTGGAGATATCTGTGGCCCGCACTGAGGTGGATACTGCCGAGTGGGTGGTGGAGGTGATGGTACATTCTCCTCGGGTGGTACTACGGTAGCCTGCCCAGTCTGGATTACTGGTGGCACTTGGGTTTCCTGTTGTACCATTGATGGGGTTATCGTAGTCTGCGTTTGTCCTGGCTGATACGGAGTCACCGAGGTCATTGGAGGATTCTGCTCCTCCTGGGTGGACGCATCATCAGAGGTGAGGGCCAAGGTAGAGCTGCGTCCGCTTCGTAGATCCATATTGCTGGCACGAAAATAGGATAACGTTAGAATAGATTCAAACAAGTTACAGGTCAAGCAGTTGAAGGAGAGTTGTCAACGCAGTTGCGGATGAGATTTTGGGGAAACAAGTTAACTATATCTCATTGAATAATTTTATGAAGAGCGAACCAAGTGCATTAGGTTGATCAGACCATCATGTACCGGTTCTGATAAACAAAATGTTAGTAGGGTACCTCCATTAACATATATGTCACGAACAAGCTTGATAAAAGGCTAAGCTTGCAAAACTAGGCTATATTAGCAGCATTGGTTGGGTTAGCAAAATATAAGTACGCTAGATAATGATGAAAGTAAAAATTTTAGAATTGAAGTTTTGTTCGGGGT